>CM057160.1:29418506-29530348 GCA_029962745.1 Echinometra lucunter | reverse complement strand
GTGAGTGAGGTACAGCACACGGGTGATCAAATAGATAATTTAGATATCTTATAGGCTTAGCGTATTCCGATGACAAAATATAACATTTTTACAATGAAAAAGAGTATATTTTTTCTTCGCTCGCTGCGCTCGCTCGTTTTATATTAATGGTCTTGCAAAGCAAATGAAACCGGCAAGTGAAGTGACCAAATAGAATATAGAAATAGAAAATAGAATTTAGATGTTTCATAGGTCCATGAAAGCGTTAAATAATTGTTTAGTGGTTTTTGGAAAGCAAACGAATTGGGCGAGAGCGCACCCGGCGCCCGTGCATCATCATCATCATCATCATCATCATCATCATCATCATCATCATCACCATCATCGTCATCATCATCATTATCACCAAGTGCACATTAATCCAATGTGCTATCTGAAATGTATCTCGTTGGTTATGACTTTTTTGCTGGTTAACAATGACAACAATGGAAATCTTTATCTTTGTAGTACTTGCCTACAAAAGGGCTTGCCTGATTTGGCAGCAGTTACTTATGTTCAGCCCTTTGTAAGTAGCACAATTATGGTTCGTCCTCAAATTTATTCTTCACTCATCCACTTGGCGCAAGTGATATTTTGCAGTCTTCTAAAGATTGTCTGTTATTCAATCATGCATGTAAAGATCCAAATGAAAAGGGTATCAATAAATGCTGGGAGGATAACTCTACAAGGACATAATCATGAAACCAATGATGAAATGTTCATACTTCAAACAAGACAACTTCAAAATGATGGGACATTTTTTCTGACTCACTCTGTAGAGGTCCGAGTATATTTTGATAACAAAATAACACGTCTTTCATTGAAAATAAAGCTGTAATTTTAGCTCGCTCGCTTCGCTCGCTCGCAATATAAAAAAAAAAATAGGGTGATATCTAGCAAGATGCGTCATTTTCCCCAAATTTGAAAACGCTTCACTTCCCCCAAAACACCATGGGTGTCGATCCCGGAGGGGGGGGGGGGGGTGGGGGTAATGATATGCAGCGCTTAGAAACATTTGTATTAAGCGCTATATAAATGTTGCATATTATTATTTATTATTATTATATCCCCCCTCCCCACTATCCCCCAATAATTCACCATCAAAAATGGAATGGCCCCCTGCTAATCCCCTAAAAACAAAGCAAAAGAAAGTAAAAGTGCACCGAAGAGTAAAGAAAAAAAGAAAAGAAAAAGAAATATCTAGGAGCACTCGCTCGCTTCGCTCGCTCGCATTTAAGTATCTCAACCAATGCCGTTTATAGTACTATCTTTACGACAGGAAAGCGGTATCATCTAGTCTCTCTATCCATGGAGCTAAAAATGGCTCCATCATGATCTATCTAATGTTATTCTATTGTTCTACTCGCATTTTAAGTATCTTAAGCACTGTCTTGGTTCGCATCTTGTCTTTCTATAATGTTATATTCTTCTAGTCATGAAATGTTAGGAATATGGGAGTCGAACGGCAAGAAGACCTACAAATGAAAAAAAAAAATAGGAGATATTGGCCTGTATTTTTCATGACAAAATAACATTTCTTGGAATTTTTGGCACGCTCGCTTCGCTCGCTCTCAAAATATAACAAACAGGATATTTCATACTCTTAAAAGAAGTGTCAACTAAAAAAAAATCGAGGCCCCTCAAAATTCCATTAAAGTAAAGAGGATCTATACCTCTGCGATAATGTATGAAAACTATTTCTTGTGTGGTTTATTAATTGAAGGGACGGTAGATTAGACTTGGAATTAGACTTTGCTTAGTCGATCCTTCACGTTTGAACCGTATTATCCTTTCCCAGCTCGGTCTCCTTGCTCCTTCGCCGAAGATAATTGGGCATCAGTCACCCCCCCCCCCCCCCCAACCGCGAACACAAATCGACACCCATGAAAGACACCTTGTTTCAAGATTGCTGTTGTTATTGTTAACATGATAAAAAATAACAGTATACATTACACATACACGCACACCCACCCTCACACACTTTTCCACTCGGTGCTCCCTCAATGCGTTGACCCACGGTATACGCACCGGTTCTGATTTGCACCTCCCCATGCCAAAACCAGCCTACGCACTTGTACAGACAATTCTTTTTCATGTTTCTTGAAGGACATCATATTCGAACAATAATTTATCATTAAATTTTCACCAGTATTAATAGCACAGGGGCGGCGCTACGGGGGGCGACCGCCCCTATGATTTTCAAGTGATAAAAAAAAAAGAGTAGAAAAGAAGAAAAAGAGGAGGAGGAAGAAAGAAGAATATGGGAAAAAGAGAGGGTTGGGTCATGCAGCTATGAAATATTCGTAATTTTTCATTTAAAACGTAAATAAATTTATTTACCTATTGGTCATCTTGATCCCCCTATCAAACTATCCTGGCGCCGCCCCTGTAATAGTATCATAGAATAATCGGGGGCTGGTTGAATATTTTGGAATAGAATGATTTTTTTTCAGGCTCCGGCGATCGGCCAGAAGAGTGTGAGACTTTTTCATGTACCCTTGTATTTTTTTTAAAAAATAAGTACCATTCATGTAACCATCACTTGGTGACGTAACATGGGGAAGGGGCAGCCGGCCCCACCCCCGCCCCGTCCCATGATTTTCAAGGGATTAAAAAAAGGAAAAAGGAAAAGAAACAGAAGACACTTCAATTCAATTCAATTCAAATTTTATTGATATAAAATCTTGACATTGAAGGGTTATCATCAAAATAAAAACAAAACAGAACAAAATTTAACAGAAGCATGTTGAATGATAAAGAACAGAATAGAACAAAGCAAAGACACATTAAAACAAAACAAAATTGTACATAGTTATCAGGTATTACTTGGCAGAGACTTTACAAAACATGATCGAAGCGTGTATACTTGACAGATAAGGAATGCCGCTATATTCCTAAAACAAAACAAAAATTCGACAAAACGTAGGAAAAATTATATTAAGAACTCATTCGTAATGTGGGATTATACTCTACAAGAAAGAATAGTATGGGGAAGAGAGGGCAGGGTCATGCAACCATAAAAGAAAAGAAATCATTGACTTTGGGGACATACCCAAAAATTTGCCTAAAAGACAAGAAATAGTAATAACAATGATGTCCCCAGCTTTTCTGCCCCATCCCCTATTAACGCCCATTTCTGTGCTGATATAGCAGGCCTGGGTTACCTTTAGCATTTTTACTCTGGTATAATTATTTGAACCAGGGTATTCCCAGACATTTCACCTCTTGTGTCTTTATGTCTGAAAAATTTAGCTCTGACTCTATATACCCCAGAAAGTTCTATTGGTAATGATAAGACTTTAAGAGTTATCCCCTTCAGTTGTAATCTATAAGCACTAAATGGTATATTTTCACTTTCAAAAAAAATTTAATAGTGAATTTACACCCAGAATGAGGGGCATATATAGTTTTCCTTGACACTCTAAAGAAATGAGTTTTAAATCTTCTAAGTCGTGGAGCTGGGGGATTCATGTGCATGGTTCCTGAACCCCCCTTTAAAAAAAAGGGGGAGCCTTAAAAAGGCAAATGACGTCTTTTGCGATTTAAAAAAGGACCTCAGGTCGTAAAATCTGTTGCAAGTTAGGGAATATAGAAGGCCATCAAATCAACTATTTTGCTAATTTTATGCTAACAACGGCATTTGTGGACTGAAAAAAGTGAAATAAATTTTCAGTGGGATGCGGAAACACCCCAACATTAACCATATAATGTCAAAAAAAATTCACGCCATCTACGTCGTTGGACAATCGTCAGAAAAGCGTGCATGTCGGTCATCAAAGGAAAGTCGACATGACGGACGCCGGATTTTTCCGCGTAAGATTTCTTATTTTGAAAGTGGAATTTTAGTTTTAAAGTTCATATATGTATTATTGATAGTGTTTAATATGTTTTGAAATTGTTTATGCAATGATTATGCACGTCCAATATTCATAATTTTGCACGTAACATTGTTACATCCGTGTGTGTTACATGTGTGCTGTGTATGACTGAACGTGTGTGCACAGTGTCGGGTGCATTATGATGATATACGCCGGACGAGAGATCATACATAGCCTAGGCACACGCCGCTCCAAGCGGCATGCAGTTGCACAAGCCCGAGTCCAAAGCCGTGGGGCTGCTAGCTGGGACGGTCAGTGGTAGACCGAATTTTCTGTCTCAAAAATCCGTCGTTATTCTCTTATACTGGTAGGGTTGGCACTCCTCAATTTATTAGTGCCGACCCTACCAGCTGACCAGTATAAGATAAGAGGCTAACAACTGAATTTTGAGACCGAAAATTCGGTCCACCGTACCACTACAGCTAGCCATGCTAGCAGGCCCATGGCTTTGGACTCGGGCTTGTGCACTGCATGCCGCTTGGAGCGGCGTGTGCCTAGGTTACTCGTTAGCTCTAACGGTTAGATGTACGTTACAGTTAGACTTGGAGGTCTAACGTCCATACGCAATGAGTCGCCACCCAACAGCATTAAACTTCCTCTGCCATAAAAACAAACTTTATTCTTGCCATAATCATGATTTGATATGAAAACACGAATTGAAAGCATGAATTTGAAAAGTGCGCCGTTTCAAAGAAAATGACGTACTTCCGGGTTGGCGAGTCCGTACGTCGCTGCCGTTGAGTCACCACTACACACACTCGATATGTCTTGACAGTTCTGCGCATGCACGCATACACGATCTTCGTACATAGACACGACACGTGCGCCAGATCTTTGCTGACTCGCCTTCTGCGTGTAGAACTTTCTCCATTGAGAAGCCACCCCCTTCTGTTTTTTTTAAATCACACCACCCCCACTTTTAAAATGGTATGAGCTTGATCAGCATACATGTATGTTATAGTTCATTTTGACTGAAAAGTTTAGCAACATATGTCTTCGGATCGGGAGACATCGACTGCTTAGTAGGGATGTCTTATGTTCGTCGCCCGAACTCCATGCACGCACTATTTCAGTTACTTGCAGGAGTGTGTGTGGAAGTCGAACTTTGATCGCGCTCAACTCTTATTTTAGTGCCGGACCTTACGAGCGACTTTGCCAGGGCAAAAGGAAATATTTTGATCTATTCACTAAAGCCACATTTAAGTCTGCAGCGATGGAGATAATTTTCAGAGGATGAATGAAGATAAGAGGTGAGATTTATGACTGGTGAGTGGCGCGTCGATGTCCATGGCGACTCATTGCGCGCGGACGTTAACATTAGTCAGTGGAGCTCCAGCTCAAGTCATTTCTGGTCGACTGTGGTGACTGGTCATGTTTCTTAAAATTGAATATGGTAGGATGAACAGTCAGTGGCGTAGCAAGAATTCTTGGAGGAGAACATCAAAAGTAAAAAAAAATGTTATAAACCTCCAAACAACCAAACAGATGAGATGGATTTTTCTGTCAAGTGTCATAGTGTCAACTTCTCGCTTTACATTTTCTCACTTTCTTAAAGACATTGGTTAACATTGTTATGATTTTAAAAAATCTTGTTTTGTTATTTGAAAATGGGATAAACATAAGGGTTATACTTATAGTGTAAAAATACCAGTCTGAAAGTTTCAAAGTATAATATCCACAGGAAGTATTTTTGAATATCAAAAATGTGAACCAATGTTTGAAAAATATACGAGGGTCGGTTGCACAGAATAGACATAAGGAGTGCGCATGAGCGTATGACTCACCTTACCGTACTGTGTGTATTGGCGTATCACGCGGCGGGAGGCACATAACGGCATTTTCAAATTCAAGCAAAGTGGTCCTCTTAGTGATTGTCTCGTGAGACGAAGGATAATGAAATCGTCGTTTGCGTCTAGCTTACACTTTTTCGTTCCAAATTATGGTTGGTTTCAGGGTTTTTGAGTACAAATACAAGTACTCATACACATGTTTCATCTTAGTTTGAGAATTTTTTTAATCAGCTACTCACAAAGTTAGGCAATGCCTTTAATCTCTAAATCAGCTTTTCGTGTGTGTATGTGTTTTTGGATATTTTTCCAGAAATTTAGCTATTGTGGCAGAGCTAAAACGAATTCTGACTGGCATTTCATTTTAAAAATATAACATCCCCCTCCCCCCCCCCCCCCCAAAAAAAAAAAGCAAAACGGGAGTGCAATATTAATACTGTTAGTCTTACAAAAAACATTGAAATTGTAAAGTGATTGTAAAGACATCTGAAAAAAACTACGAGTGGCTTGTGTGTGGTTTGGTTTAATATTTTACTGATGGCTGTAGTTATGAACAAATTAGTTGACCCAAAGGAAATAGTCCCATTTTGAGCTGTCTTGTGTACACTTTCCATAAAGATTATGAAAAAGAAATGAAAAGGAAATGTTCACAGAACATTTTCGGGCTGTTTGACTGGACCAAGTAGGCAATTACATCTCCAAAACATGCCTCCCCACAGTCAAATTGCTCTAATAAACCATGCCGCATGTTATACATGTAAATACATGTAGATACAGCATAATTAATGCTAATAGTAATTAGTTGTAAAAAGCGGAGAGAAAGACACTGCTTTTTGCTACAAATTTGTGCTGAAGATACATGTAGTTCTTTTTTTTACACTTACTGGTTCATGCCTAGCTGTAATACGTACACATTGATTTGGTAGTCTTACTCCTTGTTTTTCCTGTTCATCTTTGTTTTGTTTTAGGGCACCAGTGCCGACCAGGACAATCGCTTCACAAACAAGAAGAAGAAGCTCTTGAAATCACTCAAATTCAATCCTATACTCGAGAGAAAGGTTTGTATTCCAACTGATATAAATGGAAACATGGTAGTGAAACAGGGCATGGGCAGTGATGCGAACTGTTTCTTTTTTGCAGTATTTTCCATTGTTATTTTAGGGAAAATACTGTTTTTCCTGAACTTAGTTATTGTCCAGTTTCTATGGCTGTAAAGTACTAGGATATATATATGTACATGTATGCTTTTTAGGCATCTTTTAATGGGGGGGGGGGGGGGGTGTAAAGGAGGAGCAGCAAGGAACGAGTATTTGTATTCCAAAGTTCAGGTGAGATAAGAGGGAGATTTGTGTGAGGTTTTTCAGAAGGAATAGGAATAAATAAGAATTGTATTAACAAAACTGGTTGTTTTCTCTTATCTCTGTATAGACATGTACATAATTCTCTCTCTGCTGTACTCAAATCCTTGTTTGTTTTCCAGGTTAGCATGAGTAAAGTGAACTTGGACACCCTGAAACCATGGATCACAACCAAAGTCACAGAGTTGCTTGGAGTGGAAGATGATGTTCTCATCGAGTTCATCTTCAATCAGTTGGAAGAAGAAGTAAGTCCCTGCAGTTAACTTCTTGTAAATCTCATCTAAGTAGTGGTGTAAGAAAGAATCATTCAATTCCCTTTTTTTTAATTCACATGTACAGTAGCAATGGTAAGAACTCACTAGAAGTTTTTTTTTGGTACAGGTCAGCTTATCCAGGTATGTAACCATTTGTTCAATCAATTTCTGTAGGGAACTGTTTCTATTTTATTCTGTTACCATCCTAACCAGGAAAAGTTCACCACTAACTACATCATTATCTCTAACAGGATACAAAGCAAAAGACAGCAAAAAGGTAAGTCAGGGCCAAGTTTATTATCCGCTTGTGTATCTCATGCCAGGTACATTGCCCGTTTAGAGCCAGAAGGGCGTTAACCCATGTGCCTTATTATGTAGTTAATGCCCTTCTGGCTCTGAACAGACGATATTATGTTTAGGTATCGTCTCGTCAGTAGTTTAAAAAAGGTGATATTTGGTTTGTCTGTGGTGACTTGTCTGTAACCAAAACCATTTATGATTTGATTTTTTCTTTGAGAAGATTTGCAGTACGGAGGCAATGAGTTAAGGTAGGTAGACTCTTTTTGTGTTTTTAGAGAGTTGGGAGATCATGGAGTGAGATGCTGTCGGCTGTACCTTCAAACAAAAATCAAATTACTCAAGACGTGAGTCAGCTTTAGCTCTGCTACTCCAGCAAATCCATAAAGAGCTCATGTTGAATGACAGTACTGTTTATTAAGGATGCCCAGAAGTGGTGAGAAATGAGGTACCAGTAAGTAAAGAATGGACACCAATGCTATCTGCCCTGAAATGAGCAATTGTGATTTTTTTTTTTTTTAGTGAACACTTGATTTCCATGATGAGAGAAATTCTCTTCTGGTGTCTTATTGTTGACATAAAAGTGTTTCTGGATTTAGTGGAAATCGTCTTTAATTTTGCAAATAAAATACTGGTAGTCAGGACTCTTGATTATTCATGCAGAAAGTGAGCAGGTAAACACAGGAATCTTAGGTAGATTGTCAAATATTTGTTTTATTAGTAGTATTGTTAAGTATTTGGGAGGGGAAAAGAAACTTAATTACTGTGACCCTCAGGTCTCTCCTCCTGATATAACTTAGTGGAAAGATGTAAATGAAGAAAGAAATTTTTAAAAGATTAATGAATGGCTCTTTAATGATATGTATGAATAAATGTGTTTGAAGATATAGCACATTCAGTGCATTGTTGGAATGTCATTGAATTTTCTGCTTCAGTATTTTGTAAAGGCAATTTATTTTTGGCCTGTGTGAAAAAGGCTTTACTGGTTTAATTCATGCACAGAGAAGTAAGTATTCCATAACCTTTCTCTTTAGTCATTCATGAGTTCTTACCATGCTATTGTACTCTGATGTGTTATGAGCAAAATAAAAAACAAAATTCATCATTACTCATATGAGCATAACTTCTTGAAATTGCCATTAGACATACAAAGCTTAACTTTCTCTTTTTGTGAAAAAGAAGTTGAATATAAACAGCCGATACATCTTTTCATTTTAGGCTGTGATTTGCTCATGACTTCATGTATATTTGTGAATATTTCATTTTTTTTTTTCTCTGATATTACTTTTTTCAAGTTTGGGTTAATTTGTTTCAGGTTTCCTTCCATTTCCCTCAAAATTGAATACAAGAGATAAAATTTGAATATTCACTTTCAACATGTATGGGATTTCAACACATCTCTTTGATCCACGCTACTTTTTTCAATGAAAAACAAGAAAAGAAAAAAAGACTGTGTAATTATCCAAACTCTATTCCAAATTGCCGAGTAAAATATGGCCATGAAGCCAGTTGTGTAGTTCATACTAAAACCAGAAAAAATATTCCTTGCAAGAATAGAAACACCTATTGCCTTCAAACATTTTCAGCATGGTACATCTTTTTTTTATAAAAATAAACATGATTTTGGAACATTATTAATACATGCCCACAAGAACTACTATTCTGATGATGAAATAAAGATGACACAAAGAGCTTCAGATTAAACATTTCAATGACAGTGTCATAGAAAGGTGTTTGCCCTATATTTAGAGATAAACTACAAACAGAAAGATTTAAGATCCATGATGTCATCAATTTGAAAAGTAAACAAAGGTTTTGTTGTTTGTACATGTTCATCATAGTGTAATGTAATGTTTTTTACTGGTAAGCTGATTCGCTGACTTTCATCTCTTACGTTCAGATTGTTTGATTAAATATTCGCTCACACATCTCCTTCCCCTACGATGCGGTGCAAGCGCCCCCTATTAATGAGGGCGGGCAGTGATGAAGTTTCGTAGCTCGTCATCGGAAAGGGTAAAAGAAAGTCAGCCAGTGCAACAAGGATTTCTCTATCTTTCACACGGTACAGGCTTATCGAGACCTTGTCTCACCACAGTGGCTTGGTTTGTGTTTGAAATTAATGCAGTGTACAATTAATTCCACAGAATAGTCAAAATTATGTTTATAATGGGATCAGCATGTTGGTTTTTATTATTTGATTTTCAAGTTATAGAATTGATTGTATTTAAGCAATTTTTTTTTTTTTTTTTTGTACAATCGATATTTGATTCTTAAAGTTAGTATGATATGAAATCTGAACAAAATATTTAGTGAAATTCTCAAAGAAAATTCAACCATTTCATTGAAAACGATATGTCAATTTGCATGCTAAAAAGGCCATATGGCCATGTTTAACATCAGAGATGTTCCTGCTTATATGTATTTTTTAAAATCTATAGTAGTAAGTTGTAATTTATATTATAGTTTTACATAGTGAGTGGGTATTGGTATGAAATAAATAATAGTGCACTATTTTCTCAAGGAATGTATTTGAGTATAGTAATGGTCTGGAGCTGAAAGAGGTAAGTCTTAAGGTCACAAATTGAGGGCAAGTAAGGATCAAATTTTTGTGTTATCATCTTTTAGTTGTTAGGACTGCACAACAATGAAGCAGTTCTGATAACTTACATGTATGTTAGGATATAGATCTCGATTCATCAAAAAGTATCTCATTTACAAGCATTCAAAGTGTATACAGGGAAAAAATACTTTGTAGTGTTGAAGAGACGTTTACTTTTCATTCATTTTCTTACTACAATTGCTGAAATGCTTGAGATAAGAAGTTTTCATGATGTTCATCAAGTTTTCATACATGTAAGCTTCATTAACATGTGATTTTTGCTCTACTTTATCACAGATGAGAAGTTAAGTTTTGAGTCACTTTGGGGCTTAGTTTGCTTTAATAGGGTTAGAGTTGGGTATATTGCATAAATTTTGGCTAAGTGAAGAAAATTTTTGGTTAGTATTAAAAGTGCTAAAGCAAATAATGCTTGTAATATGAACAAACTGATTCTTTTTTGACACTATGAAATAGTACAATGTAACACTATAAAAATACTTGAGTTAGGTATTCATGTCATGCAAACGATTTGTGAAAGACACAAAATTAAAAGAAAAATTGCTAAGTCCAACAGTCATATATTAGGCTCCAGAAGGGCACCAAACCTACGTTGGAGTTCGGATGCATCATTAATTGTTAGTTCTAAGTATGGTTGGAGTTTAAACAGTTTGAAATTTTTGCAAGCATTTTCAGCATCCCTCAAGCAATTTATGACACCTCTGAAACCCATTCATGTTTGGTGAACTTTTTGAGCCTAAAATATGAGTGTTTGAATTTGTCATTTTTTCAACATTTGCATCCAAATCATTTGCCTGCCTGTGAAAACCAGACTTAAGCAAATCTCAATAGCGAAATTAGGAGAATACATGAGTAATGGGCCTGTATAAAAGCTTATAGATCCTTTTCTAGTAGGGTGGGGGGGGGGGGGTTGCCATTGGCTCCCTTATGTATCAAAGTGTTGAAGTAAAAATCTTTTCCTCATGTTTACTTTCATTTCAAGAAAGATAGAAATTTTGGTTATGAAATCAGGTGAGTGAATGTTTGCCAAGAGAGAAATAGATCTGTTTGCATTCATAGTATTTTGTATTCTTTTAAAGATGTTTTAATGCTGTATAAGATGGCATGTACCTGTACCTACATGTACATGTACCGTAATTGTGTTCAGAGACAGTACTGTGTGCAGTAAACTTCCGACAACTTATGTATCCATGTGTCAGTAATGAAAAAAAATGAAGTTATGAAAGAGCCGTTTGGAAAAAATATATGTATCAAACATGAAATAATTGAGAAGAAAACCCTTAAATTTTGGAAGCTTGGAAATTGAAAATTGAAAATGACCGATCAAGGCCTAAAATGCAGACCGAAGAATGCTTTTTAACAAGACTGGGCAGAAGATTTCAAATTGTCATGGCTTGTTGAAGCAGATGCTACAGACTGGACTTCATGTTATAGGGCCTGAAGAGAAATACAAAGTCCAGCTCTACATGACCAATAAATGGTGATAATGATGATATAATATGCTTCAGAAGTTTTATCCACACAGTATTGTAGGTCTGATTTAACAATACCTCTCTGATGTAGAATGACTAACGCATTATGTTTGTGATGTGTACTTGACAGCATCCCAATCCCAAGGATATGCAGATCAACCTGACGGGATTCCTCAATGCCAAGAATGCCCTAACCTTCATGACAGAGCTATGGGAACTCCTCACCAGCGCACAGGAGAACATTGCAGGCATCCCAGCTCCATTCTTGGAACAGAAGAAAGAGGAGATCAAAAAGAGACAGGTAGGAACACATTGTGATCGTTATTGAAGGGGGAATTAAAAGAGGAATAATTGACAAAAGATAATTTGTGTTGAACTAGGAGGAATGTGATTACCCCATTGTCAAATTATCTGATATTAAGTAGGCCAGCGTTTAACCTTACTAGGAGTGGGGGGCATGACCAGTGACCACTTCCCCCCCCCCCCCCCCCAAAAAAAGAAATTACCATGCAATTTAAACTGCCACATTTCACACCATCCCACTTACAAACGTTTTTATGCCTCCACCTTTGGGTTGTCCGTCTGTCCCGCTTTTGTTCTTGGAACCGTCAACTTCAAACTTGGCTCATGTATGCATATGGGAGGGACAGTGATCTGATTAGATTTTGGGGTTACGAGGTCAAAGGTCAGAGGTCATTATATACATGAAAATGGCTCGTTATCGTGATAACATGAGCCAAATTTGAAGTTGATCCGTCAAATGGTTAATAAGTACTTTTATCAAATTTACCATTGATTGATATTTCCAAGCTTTTTTTCTTTCTCCTTTTTTCTTTTAGCAAGAGCAGGAGCGGATCCAAGCAGAGCTGAGTAAGCTGAAGGAAGGAACAGAGATCCAAGGAGATGGAGATCGGATGGAGAAAAGACGAGACAGAGAGGAGAAAGAAGATATCAATGGAAGTGGTGACAAGAAATCGCCAGAAGAAACCAAGTGAGTTGATTTTATTGTTACGCGACAGTTGGAAGAAAGCATTGCGATTGTTGTGTGGGGAGCAGTTGACATGCAGGGTCCTAGCGTAGGGCTGATTGTAACCATTACCTTGTATTCATTTCAGATATTTACCCCAAAATTCACTAGAAATAATGAATGATATATCACACAATCCCACGCATTTATCTTTTTATGCAAGTCAGACAGTATGAGACTATATTTAAAGACATTGGTTAACATTGTTATGATTTTTAAAAAATCTTGTTTTGTTACTTGAAAATGGGATAAACATAAGGGTTATAGTGTAAAAATACCAGTCTGAAAGTTTCAAAGTATAATATCCGCAGGAAGTATTTTTGAATATAAAAAATGTGAACCAATGTTTGAAAAATATACGAGGGTCGGTTGCACAGAATAGACATAAGGAGTGTGCATACGTGTATGACGCCTTACCGTACTATGTGTATTGATGAATCACGCGGCGGGAGGCACATAATGGCATTTTCAAATTCAAGCAAAGTGGTCCTCTTAGTGATTGTCTCGTGAGACGAAGGATGATAAAATCGTCGTTTGCGTCTAACTTACACTTTTTCATTCCAAATTATGGTTGGTTTCAGGGTTTTGAGTACAAATACAAGTACTCATGCACATGTTTCATCTTAGTTTGAGAATTTTTATATCAGCTACGCACAAAGTTAGCCAATGCCTTTAATCTATATTAAAGTTTCTTGCCATTAAAAGTTGCCAATTACCCCTTTACTATCAAGACTGAACATTAACTTAAAAATACTCTTTTCCATTGAAATGCATATTGAAGTAAAATGTAGATTTAGACCATCTGCTTGTAAGTAGCTCATTCGTGTTTGTCCTTGAGCAATCTGTCATGCAGATTTCACTGTATTTTGTGATCTGAGAGCAGTCTTAGTGAGTATCTGGGTTTTTGTTATCACAGACCAGCACCTAGATCAGCTAAATGGGATTGGGAGCCTCGCCCAGAGGGAAAACCTGACATCTCAAAAGATGAAAAAGAAGTGGAGGGTTCCCCACATCTCCCTGGCCCCTCTTCATCTGCTGCCACTGAAGCTGATGGGATAAAGGAGGAGAGAAAGTCTAGGTCCAGATCCAGGTCTAGGTCTAGGTCCCACTCAAACACACCCCCTCGGAAGGTGGAGGATAAAGGAACGCCATCACCTCCGCCCGTAGGCATCGTGAAGCCTCTTGATAAGAGGAGGTAAGAACACGGTAAACGTGGAATGTTTCGCAGGTGGAAATGTTTTGTGTATTTCGCGTGGCACTACACTTGCGTAAAAATAAAACCGGCAAGATATTTTGTTT
Organism: Echinometra lucunter; assembly: GCA_029962745.1. Lineage (NCBI taxonomy): Eukaryota > Metazoa > Echinodermata > Echinoidea > Camarodonta > Echinometridae > Echinometra > Echinometra lucunter. The sequence goes on along the minus strand of CM057160.1, from coordinate 29,516,341 downwards.
ATTTTACACATGAATACAGTTATGCTAACTGTCCGCATCTGCCAGATGCAAATATTTTGCTTTAATGGGATATGTCAACTTGTTCTTTTTGTAGATCTAAGGATGATGGAAAAGATAGCAGTGATGATGAAAGGAGAAGGAAGAGAAGAACATCTTCCCCAGACAGACACAGAAGAAAGAGAAGCTCAGACCAAAGACGAAGGTCAAAAAGTAGGTCTAGGTCACGTCACAGGTCATCACCGCGGCGACGTGACAAGAGGTCAAGGACGAGATCCAGGTCCAGGGATAGGAGGAGGGATAGACGGTCCAGGTCCAGGTCCCGTTCTAGGGACAGGCGTAGGGATTACAGAAGAAGGTCCAGATCAAGGTAAGACTTTGTTGTAGTGCTTTAGTGAGACCTGGGCCCCGTATCATAAAACTTGTTATCAGTAAGAAGTTGCAATAACTGTCATAAGCTACTGAAATCCTTGCATCTGATTGGCTGAGAGCAAATTTGTCATAGAAATGTGGCAGTTGTCACTGATAACAAGTTTTATGAAATGAGGGGAGGGGGGGGGGGGGCCTGTTGTGCAACACAGCTCTGCGTACAATTTTTCTGCTGTCCGTATCCTACACTAACCTCATGCCGTATTCAATCTAGTGCGCAGAATAAGTCAGTGTTTTGCTCAGCAAGACAACTTAGGAGACAAAATACTTCGTGATAACTATTATTACGTCATGAATTTATCCCAAATAAAGCGCTACAAAGGCGTTGCATTGTGTGCGGTTATAGAATTTATTGTGATTCTGATACAATCCTGACTTCATGATGAAAAGTGTGGGACTGGTTTCTGAGCGTATGATATTAAAACATTGGATATGATAAGATTTTGGTATGACACCTATTTTCCACAGACACCAGCCCGAGTTATTTCAGATTTAGTGTTTGACAGGTTACAACATAGGGCTGTAAAAGAAAGTATTCCTGAAATATGTGATGGTGAATGTATGGTATGGGGACATACTCCAGTTGTTAGTCTAAATGCAGGAATATGAATATAGTTTTGGATCTACTTTCAATTTCAGATCAAGGCATCGTTCTCCACGAAGGAGATCACCAAGCCCCCGCAGAAGAACACCACCTCGACGAAGGTCAGTTATCAGTTTACCACAGTTTTTGTTTGTTAGTATAAGGTGTTGATCGATGAAAAGCTAAGGTCATGAATCCCCACTCAGATGAAGATTATACCTGAGCCCATTCACATTCAAGTTTTCACAGAATATTGAGTAAGATAAGTTTGGATGAGACAAATGCCCCCCCCCCCCCAAAGTTTTCTGTCAGTTTTGATTATTTCCATTACCATTACCTTCATGGAGTGCTCTTCATGGTATTTTATTTTATCAGCAAGATTGGGTTAGATTTCTCATAGTTTTCATAGTTCCCAAACCCTATAACACATAAAGTTTTCTGTTTGTCATCAGATTTTTCCAACAGTGTCTAGACTGTTCATTCCCCAGTGCAATATTATGACTGATGCGCAAATCTACCTTCAGCACCATTTTATCGCCTGACTAATGGTTAATAATATGTTTCCAAACAGATCACCAAGGAGATCCCCAGATCGTCGCCGTAGACCATCACCCCCTCGTAGGGCTAGAAGATCACCACTCAGGAGCAGGTCTCCCAAGAGGTAACATCTCATTCTTGAAGTGTACCTATCACCACAAGATGTTTTGCTCTCTATGTTCAGATTCATTGTCTCGGTACTGTGCATTCAAAATATAAACTTTAGATATTACTTCTGGAATGAAATATTGCAAGTTCAAATGTACTTTCTATTAACATAACGCAACTAGTGAGGTAGACTCGGCATTGTACACCCAGGTTTATACTTGGGCAATTCCACGGTAAGGGTGTAATTCCGTTACCAACATTTTTAGACTTTTTGTGCCTCTTTTGTACTCTGCCTCCCTTTTCACCATCTAATACTCTGTAAATATACCCATTCTTTCATGTGAGTTTTTTCATTCCAACAACTTTATTCTTACATTCATGATAATGTGGTATAACACCTTGGTAACAATTTTTGTGTTTTTTAAAACATGACAATAAAGAAAATTGAATTGAATTGAATTGAATTGAATTGTAATGGAATTACCAGTAAAAAGCCCAAATTTTTTCAAACATTTGTTCACATTTTTAATATTTAAGAATACTTCCTGTGGATATTATACTTTGAAACTTTCAGACTGGTATTTTTACGGTATAACCCTTACCTTTATCCCATTTTCAATTCGCAAAATTAGTCTTTTTAAAAATTATAACAATGTTAACCAATGCCTTTAATCATGGGTGTTTCAAGGGCATTCACATTTAGATTGAATGTCAACCTTATGACATCTTACTTAGCAACCTTTGTCCCCTACCCGCCACCATCAGAAAGTTATAAAAGTAGCTTTCATAATATGCTTCATTTATTCATGTCCTGTGGTTTTATTGTTATTCAGGGACCGTAAGCGTCGCACACCGTCCTCCTCCCCGTCTGGCAGTTCATCTGGAAGTTCTCGTTCTCGATCTCCTCCAAGGAAATCCAAGTTGGGATCAAAGAGAAGGCCATCCCCATCTCCAGTCAAGAAAGATACTAAGAGGAGTCGATCAGCATCTAGTGATTCTTCTAGGTAAGGATACATCATTAACAAATTTCTTCTGCTATTATTTCACTGTATGCATGGCTCTGCTCTTCAATACAACATTGGCTTGGTAAATCATTATGTACTTTCTAGATCGCTACATTCTCAAAACTCTGGTTTACTTGTTATACCCAAGCTTTATAAAAAGTAGGGGAGAGAGAGACTTTGCTCATGCTGGGACTTCGAGGTCTGTCTTAAGTTTACCAACACCCTCAAGTCAACTAGATTTCAAATCGAGGCTAAGACGGAATAAAACAGATCAGCAAAACCTTGAATGAAATTGGACACGGAATAAGAGACTTGTGGCTATTTTTAGACAACTCTCTGCCTCCACCTCCTCATGGTTTAAGACACACCAAAGAGCCCAGTGGATTTAGGGTTTAATGCACATCTTGTTATCATAAGTGGCATGGTTAGAAAACCTGTAATGGTTTTCTCTGGGGGTTTCCAGTTGTCATATCTGAGTGAGCCTTCAGACTGTTTTCAAAAAAACTAATGTTATCTATATTGTTCACAGCTATAATGTAAATGTCTTTTCTCTAGGTCTCCTTCTCCCAAGAATGAGAGGATGAAAGAGATGGATGATAGTAAGAAGGAGAGACGAGATGACTCCATGTCTCCACCTCACACCAAGGATACTACCAAGAATGAGGATTCTAGTGATAATGAAAAGAAGGTAACTCGAGATGTCATCATCATTTTTTTTTTTTTACTCTCTTGTATTCTGTATTATAATGTAATATATCTTCTACTTGATATAACCCATCATATCCCAGGGTATAGCTTTTTGTAGTGCCATCTCATGTCCATCATAATACAGTTATGCAATGTTTGCAATGTTGTCACAGTGACTTTCATGTCGCTGTTTCCTTCTTGCATAAAAGATTGAAAAATTACTTTCATGTGTGTTTTGTACCCATGTTTAGAGCGCTAAAAGAAATTAGATAATTATTGCAAAAAAGATGTGTTTTCAATGCCTTTCTGAAGGCAGTCACCGATAAATACTGAAGGTAATAAGCAATAAATAGTACAACAAAATGGTGAATTTTTAGTTGGTACCCCAGAATACCAAACGCTGCATCATATGCTGTTTTTTTTGGGGGGGGGGTTGTTTTGTTTTTGTGTTTTTTTTTATATTACTGAACTAGTGAATCATGAAGTACCATTCGGATTTACTTTGAGCAAGTTTCAACATGGAGTACCATTTCACGAACTGAAATTAAGCTCTATTTTCTTCTGATTGTGGAAGAATCAGCGTGAAAGTGAAATTTGTAACATTAAAAGAAAGGAAGAGAGAGAGATAGATTGCTTGATGTTCAAATGAGGCAAGAGACAGAAGGGAAATATGGAAAGAGAGAGAGAGATTGAGATATGGCAAACAAAGCAAGTGTGGGAGTAAAAGTTAGGAGGGGAGAAAAATAATATGTAGTTGTGTAGGGACAGGATGATTTGAAAATAATCATGCCAGTTTATCTTGAAATGAAATAACAGTACCAGAACTGATTATTAGATGTCATGTCTTCTGACAAGAAACCTAATATTTTATCTCCTAGAGTAAACACTCAAGCAGTGACGAAGAAGAGACCAAACCATCCCCTGTCAAACAGAGCCGCTTCCCGAAACGTCAGTACCGACGCCGTTCACCATCCAACTCTTCAGATTCAGAATCAGAAGATGAGAAAGACAAGAAGAAGAGGAAGTCTTCAAGATCAAGAACACGTTCCCCGGACGACAGAAGGAGAAGACGTTCTCCTCCAAGGTAACTATTGCAATAATAAAAAAACATTATTGTCTCACCAACTCAAAAACTCCTTACTATGTGCATTGTTTCGAAATGGCTGTAGGGGATATTGATTTGTTTAGTCGGGATCAGCTATGAATTAGCTGCCAATGCTAATTGTTTTGTTACATGAAGAATTTGAATTGTCTGCAGTAGATATTACATATCCTTTATGTTCACAAATTGATGTTTACAGAAAATGTTCTATCATCCCTAGTCATTTCCATTTCCTTTGAATCTGTGTCAAATCAGAATTGCTTATTACCAATTTTGTTTGTTTCTTGTCGCATTTTGCATAAAGTAGTTTGTAATGTTTTGTTTGAGTACTCAGTTCATAGTCCTTTTATATTCATACTTCTAGACGCAGGAGGTCTCCTTCTCCCCGTCGTTACAGTCCTCCCAGACGTTACAGCCCGCCACGACGTCGTCGGTCACCACCAAGACGATCTCCCCGTCGATCTCCTCCAAGGAGGCGCAGAAGTCCAACTCCAGAAAGACGAAGACGAAGTCCTGAGAGACGCAGAAGGAGCCCAACACCCGAGAGAAGGAGACGCCGTTCACCAACCCCTGAGAGGAGAAGACGTCGTAGCCCTACTCCTGAAAGACGCAGGCGTAGTCCAACTCCAGAGAGGCGCAGGCGTAGCCCTACACCTGAAAAACGTAGGCGAAGCCCAACTCCCGAAAAGAGGAGACAAAGCCCATCAGCAGAGAGGCGAAAAAGGAGCCCAAGTCCCCGTAAGAGGTCTGCAGATGGTCGCAGGACCAGTCCTGACAGGCGTAATAGACCATCATCCCCTGAAGTCAGGAAGAGATTCTCTTCAACCGATAGACCACCCAGAAGTAGGTCACCAAAACGTCGCAGTGAGACTCCTGAGGATTCTAAATCTAGAAGGGCAAAACGTGATGCATCACCTAAAGATGAGGAGAGACGCAAATCACGTAAGCAGGCTTTATCAGGTGAAAGCTCTGCAGAGAGTAGCGGGGATGAGAGAGAACAAATGAAAAAAGACCGTAGCAGCATGCGCCAAAGTCTTGAACATTCCAGAGTAAAGGAGAGGAAGCAGGATAGCGATGAGGAGAGCCAGAGTCCAAGTCCACCAAGGAAGAAAGACAAGCGTAGGAGAGACATGTCAAGGGGAGACTCTTCAGATGCTTCCCCTGATAAGAGACAGAGGCAGAGTCGAGGACGACCAGATGAGGAGGAGGATTCCTCTCCGTCACCTCCACGAAGAAAGGAGCCATCACCAGAGCCCATGTCACCTAAACAGATGCGCAAGGATAGGAGTGAGAAGAAGAAAAAGAAGAAGAGAGATGTGGATGATAGTGATGATGAGAGTGAAGAGGACAGGAAGATGGATGTTGATGAAGAGAAGGAAAGTCCGAAGGTGAAGAAAAGCAAGAAAAGAGGATCAGTGGATGTGTCATCTGAGGTATGTTATTATTCCCTGTACATATTTCATAAAGTTTACTATTCTATAATGAATAGAATTTGATGGCTATTAACCCATAGAGGTACAGCATCTCCTTTAGGAGACCCTTTTGCAGTATTTGTTGGTCCAGAATGCTGGGCATTACATACTATACATGAACAGAAAGAGAAAAAATCACTGAAAATTTTGAGCCCATTCTCAATGATGTATGGTGTGGTGTTCTCATATTAGAGCAGCTTAATTGTAACTAATCATTAAGCTCCTTAAATTGGCAATGCAGTGAATAATACATAATTACTATTTCTATATTCAAATTGGCAATTTCTAATCAAATTTTACCCAATTATAATTCATTTTGGTTCATGTTATATCCATATTTATTTTTTTTCAGCTCTGTAAGGGTGGAAAAAAAAATTTTTGTTGCCAATTTGAGGATTGAAGATGATTAATTTAGACCTCAAGAAAGCTCTGTACTGCTATGGGTTAAAAAGGAAGAATAAAAGCTTCAAAGAAGACTAAAAAAAAAAAAAAAAAAAAAAAAGTTTCCTTTGTGCCCTTGGATCTTGCATTAGTAAGTGCAGCAGAACAGCTGCAATCTGCAAGATTTATTATTCTCTCTCTCTTTCCTTCATATCACTAATCTCCTTTGGCCATATGCATTATCCACATTGTCCATTTTGATTATCGTTTGCCATTTGTCTAGGCAATTTTGAAAAAAAAAAGCTAAATGATGGTATTTTGATACATTAACATAAATGCTTTTTCTAACTGGAAGAATGTAGTTTATGTGAAGTTTAAGGACAGGATAGTAAGCAAGAATTTAGAAAGCTTATCCTGTAGTAGTATGCTTATTGGATGTGTAACAAATGAAATAATTTCCTGATGGAAATTTGTGATGAGCTTTTCCTTGTGCTCTTGTCTGTGTTTTAAAGGGATCGGACAATGAGGAGGCCGAGGAACGTGCTGTGAAGAAGAAAGAAAAGAAGGAGAAGAAGAAACATAAAAAACATAAGAAGCACAAGAAACATAAGAAACACAAGAAGCAAAAGAAGGAGGAAACACAGGTATGTCTGAGGTAGATGGTCATAAGGATCAGCGGAGCGTTTCCTCAAGTGTCTTGTCAGTGGTTTTTTACTAACAACTGTTATAAGCCACTGAAACCCTTCCATCTGATTGGCTGAGAGAAAATGTCAGTAAAAATCACTGACAAGACACTTGATGAAATGCCCCCCAGATCCACATCTCTGTTACTAGGATAGAATTTTAGCTTTTCTCATGGGGGGGGGGGGGGGGGGGGTGGGGATTGGGAAAATGTGTTGGGTTATTTTGCATTTATTAAATTCAAAGAGTTAATTATTTTACAGAAACGGGAATGATAACTATTGCTTTGATAAGAGCAAGGCTCTGAACTTTTTCTACAACTTTCAAGTTTGTCCGGACATACTTTTCTGGAAGCAGGATATTGTGAAATTATTGTCAAGTATCATCTTGGTTTTCAGGCTAACATACATGAGTGATAGTCCTTTTTATGTTTTAATGAAGAATGATTGTTTTGTTTGAAGTGAAATTAAAAGAAGAAATGAAAGCTTTGTCATGATAGACCAATCTTCTCATTTCAGGAATCTGAGAGCGACGGTGAGGAGAAAGAGCGACTTCTTAGAGAGAGAGCTTTGATGTCCATGAGCAAGAGGCAATCTGTTGATTAACGCGACTTTCGTATAAACTGAAGCAGGACGATGAAAAATGTGTCGCATTATTTTGTACATATTTGTTTGATTTTCTCAATTATTGTCTTTTTGAATACCCTTGTATTGTACCTTAGCTAGAGAGATTTACAAATCTTTTACTTCCAAAATGTGATTCATTTTGAAAAAAAAAAAATGGAAGGGTACACACCAGTTGGTGATGGTGACACAACATTTGCTCCTGTCTTAATTTCTCCGAAGACATAGGGTTAGAGTTGGGGTGGTGGTGGGGATTTTGGTTCAGGATGATGTGAGGATAAGAATTAGGATTAGTGTTAGGTTTGGGGTGAGGTTTTATGTTTGCCTTAACTTGCAGATTTTCCATGGGAACAATTTTTGCTGGAGCAAATGTCATAGAACTGTTGGCAACATATGGTCCTTCTAATTATGAATTTATGATTTGTAATGTGTATCTGTTGGCAAGCGAAAGATGTATGACAAGTAACACCCTCTCTGATCATATGGGCAAATCCACAACATATGGGACACAGAGCTCAAATTTTGAAGTCGCACTGTGCCGTTAATTCCAAATAGAAATCTAAAATCACTATAGAGTCTTCTTTTTGTTACAAATAAACATTTAAGATTGAAAAAATTGCAATTCGACCTTCTTACAGAGAATATAAACAAACAAAAAAATTGCACATATGGGACTATGATCAGGAAAAAAGTGCTTTAAAAATGCCTCTTATTCTGATATTTACTCATTTTTCTCAGATCTGTTTTCATTTAATTGATTTTAATGGATTACTTTAACAGATTTTGGGTAGTTAATGAATGAAACACTAATGGAAATGTGCAAAACCTTCGCTGAATTTAATCGTAACATCAGTTACCAACATGTCTTCAGTAAATTTTTCATGGCACTAAAACAATAGTCAAATGGCTCATTATTTTGCATATTTCTTCCCAGGAACCCAGGTGTAATGTCAAATGAATTACATACTCCCTACAAGTCTAAGGGGATGTTGCAAGAAAGTTGCAATCGATTGCAAGTTGCAACTGATTGTCACTGGCCAATCAAAATCATTGTTGCATGCATGTCTTCTTAAAAGGGCAGACCCTGAGCCAATCAAAATGGTTGTTTCAAAATTAGCAATTATTTGCAATTGATTGCAACTTTCTTGCAACACCCCATAAGACATGTAAATTTTGATTCAACACCATCATTTTCCATGTCTTTTTGCGTAACGTCAGTTACCGGCCCCTTTTTCGCTTGCTGTGTGATGAGAAATGCAGTTTGAGATAAAAACTGTCCCTATGTTTCTTACCCATTATCAACTTATTTATCTATAGTAATGAAAAGCCGAAGCAAGTGTTTTTCACAAAACTACAATATAAACAATACCACTAGTACTCATCTTGGTAACGTTAGTTACTGTGGAATTGCCCTTATGTAATTTTGTGGAGTTTTTTTTTTTTTTGGGGGGGGGGGGGGGGGAATTTGTTATTTAATCCTTATTCATTCCCTCCTCAAACTTCCATTAGGCAAGTACATGTAATACAGTGGAAACTCGGTATAACGAGGTCCTTGGGACCATCAAGATAACCTTGTTGTAGCAGGAATCTCATTATATCAGGGTTAAAAAACAATAAAATATAAAGAGCTGGGACCGGAGTATTACCTTGTTGTATCAGGAATATTGTTATATCAGATCTCTTTATAGCGAGTTTCCACTGTATACTGTAATATTTTGGGCTTAGATTAATAGGCAGGGTTCCCCAGTCATGGAAATACTTGGAAAAGGCATGGAAACAAATTTATTCTGGGAATTCTTGGAGAGTAATGAAAATGAAAGTCATGTTGGGCTATGGCTGTGAAGAAAGGCAGTGGACATCACAAACATGAAATAATATATCACTGCATAGTACATGTATGTGTATGCCCTTTTGCATGTCACAACCCATACCAGAACAGTGCTTATCTGGTCATGGAGATGGGCAACAATGGGTCTTGGAAAGTCATGGAAAGTCATGGAATTTAGTTTTCAAATTCCTGTAGGAACTCTGAACAAGGCACTGTCTATACTGTGTACATTATGATTATTGTAGAATTAATCATTTGAAGTAATTAGAATAGTCTGTTATTTGGAATGTCTTAAGCATTTTTTAAGGTAAAATAATCTTGATTTCTCCTAAAAGATTTTTTTTATTTTAATAGCAAGTGAATTAATTTTTTTGTGTACAATGTGCCATTGGTATATCAGAAAGTGTGAGGATTTGCAAGTTGCTTCCAGTTGCCAAATCATGTTGTTTTGTTTTTTGTTATTTGCTTTAGTGGTTGTTTTATCACATATCAATTGTTAACGAATGCTGCTCTCATATTTACATGTACATGTACTGTAATTGACCAGTCAAAAATGAAATTTAAAATGGGGCACATCGTTGAATTTCCATCCATGCATACTTGTAAAAAATTTGTACATATTTGAGGAGTGACCAAGTTTTGATCGATTCAGATCAGTTTGTTCACTATTAAATTCTCCAATTTTCATAAGCCTAGGCTGGTTTCTGTAGGCATTGGGTTAATAAGAGAAAATTAAGCATGAAATCTCTATTGTAGAATTCTTTTCACAAATTTCTAAATCACTACATCCCCCCTTTTTTTATTGTGATTATGTCGTCTTCATTCCTTTCATTCATTTCATATATATATATAAAATTATGAATGTTGCAGTCAGAAAAAATTAGGGATCTTTTGGGGGTTTAAATAGCATATGGAGATTCCAATTTGGAATTATATTTATTTTTAAAAGGAGGGGGGGCAGGAGGACACAATGGGGGGGGGGGGGGGATATCATCTTTTATTCCTTTTAAAGTAGAGTGATTATACATTCTTCAACATTTTTTGATAAAGGAGAACCTCGTTAAAACAGATTGCTCTGGTCAAAGGAAATTACCTTACATTTAAACCTTGTTATATCGGGGCTAAAAAACAAAATACAACGGAGTGGGACGGCCAAAATTGCCTTGTTATAACGAGAGTTATAACAGTCTTCTTTATAATGAGGTTCCACTGTACCGCTATTTACTTTCATTTCCTTTTGTACAGTCGAAGCTCACCATAAACGAGTACATTTGGACTACAGAAATATATTTTTTTATCAGGAATCTCCCCATTATCAAGGTAAAAAAAACAAAAGACCAGGGGCCAGCATAATTACTTTACTTCACCACAAATCTCTCTATATCAGAGCTTTTTATAACGAGTTTCATATAAGGTAGTTTATTAAATTTCATCTATGAAAGGATTTTTTTCATTGGATATCATATTAGAGGTATATTGGATATCCGCAGGTAATTTATTGATCCTATGTACATTTGTTTTTCATGCTTCCTGAAAAAAAAGGAAAAAAAAAAAAAAAAACCTGTTTATTGCACTAGAAGTTAAGGTATTTCTCATTATTTTGAATTGTAGTTCTTGAGTAGAGAACTTGCCTCCATTCTTATTCCAAGAAAATTGAACAGAATGCACCGTTGATTTAAAACACTGATTTTCATCTTGTGATTTTTTATACATTTACATGTATTCGAATTTTGCAATTTTGTGGAGTCTACTGCTTAGCCCCTTCAACTCCTTTAGAATGTGGTAAATGGTTTTCCTTCCTGTCAGTACCCTCATTTTCATATTACAGAAATAGTACCGGTATTTTTTTGGTTTGGTTTGGTTTGGTTTGGCCACACAATAAGTGAAATAGCCTTTTGTGATCAACATAAATCACTCTTTTGTACATCTGATTACCACAGCATGTATTTACAGCACTGGGGGGTTCATAAAGCTGTTCGTAAGTTATGCACGACTGGAACGTGTTCTTGGGTGCTAATCATGTAGCACAAGAACATATGACCAGTCGTGCGTATAGTCGTGCGTAACTTGCAGCAGCATTATGCCCCCCCCCCCCTCCCCCCGTCGTGCATAATTTACGAACCAGAGGAAAAAATAATAAGTTTTTTTCCGGGGCTATTTTTTTGAGCCCACCGGCCCAAATTTTCTATATTGTATTACAGTTAACATTGGACCCTATGAGAATTTCAGGGGCTCTTTTTTTAGTTTTCCAGGGCTTTTTGGCATTTCGGGGGCGAATTCGCCCCGAGCCCCCGTGTACTTTTTCCCTGTTATGAAGAGCTTTATGACCACCCCCCCCCCCCTCGGGCCGGTATTCTGGATAGTGTTTTATCTTTTATCTTACTTTGATTGCCATAGCAATCAGAAATAGCATAAGCCATTGGCTCACATCATGCACTTTTGTCTTCCGTGCTGGTCATTTGCACAGTTCAAACCAATCATAAGTGCACCTTTAAAATTTGTTATGACAATTAACACAATGAAGACAAGATAAAAGATAAAACAATTTTCAGAATACCGCCCCAGAACAATTGAGATTATAATTACTGTGTACATGTACATGTATTCCATTCATTCTTTGCCAAAGATTTGTGCTTTCTCCTTTGATGTTGATTACATGTGCATTACTGATAATGGACATTTTGAGTTTTGTTCATTGTCATTTTATGCAGTCTACTTAAATGGCTTTTTAAAGAATTACATTACGACCGAACTTTTAATGTGTGAAGCAACGTGGTGATTAAGTAGGACTTATTTTTGTTTCTGTCATATTCAAATGTTTTCACGTCGGTTTGCATTGACCATGATGATGTAAAAAGGATTTGTAGCTACCGGGGTAGGTTTTTCCCATGTCATTTCAAGATTTAAGATTTAGGAATTTGATGTTAAGGATGCATTAGTTGATCTCCCTACATTTTGAGTTTGTCAAAGTTGTGACCACCCATTTTATGTCACTTGCCCCGATATTCTACTTCAAATACAGCTACCACAAACTGAAAGGTATGAAATTCAGAAATATTAAATGTAAATTTAACAAAATGCAAGTTGTTGTTTTTACTTTGTCATACACCACTGTATTTATCTATAGGGACTGCCAAAATTACATACATGTACAGTATGTACATGGAAAAAAAAAAAAAGTCAAATTAAGGGAACCAAAGTAAATTTACCGGACAAATAAGATGACTTTGTTTATTTATCTTCATTTGGGATTTTTTTTCAGGTAGTTCACATGGTTGGTACATTTAATTAAGTTCACCAATGAGAGATCTTTGCTCTTAGAATTCCACATTGCCCCAGTAACTTTTGAAGCAGTGCCTCCAAAACATAACACACAAGCAGAAAAAAACAATTCTGCGCATAGGCTTATTGTGCCCAATTTGGTCGGGTCAGCAAAGTGATGGAAAGTTCCTTATCACTTCTATTCCAGGCAAATTAGCAATGCACCGTACAGTGGAAACTCGGTATAACGAGGTCCTTGGGACCACCAAAATTACCTTGTTATTGCAGGAATCTTGCTATACATGTATCAGGGTTAAAAAAATCAATAGACTATAAAGAGCTGGGACTGGAATATTGTTGTATCGGATCTCTTTATACCGAGTTTCCACTGTACATGTACAGGTGTATTATCTATTCGACAATCCTATCTGATATACTTTGTTGATGTTCATTCCAGCTACACAATAGAAAATTATTGGGGTTGCCACAATTTAAAAAAAACAAAGCATCAAACAAGGCTTGAAAAAAATTATTTTGAAAGGGTTCACCTTTTTTAGCAACAAGGCAAATAAATGTAGGACCGCACAGGTTGCACATTCTGGAGAAAAAAAGATGACCTTCTCTTAACCCCAAGAATTCTCATCAGTAAATCGAGGGGGCAGTGTGTGAAAGACCCTCAAAACTCAGGCCAAGAACTTATGCAACTGAAAGATTTACCTCTTTCTGAGTTAAAGCACCTACAAAACATAAGGGACCCATGAAATTTTCAGAAGGAATTCTTCAAGTTGAAGCATTGCAAGGAAAAGGGGAGAAGATAATTGATACCAATGAGGATTTTCTTTTTTTGAAAGAACCACTTCAGCCCTTCTCCCCATTCTGAATTGACCAGTTATCACCTCCATTTCATTATCCATAGACTGGTATTAAAATTTACATTTCATATTACAAATGGCTGTTATAAAAGACCAGCCTAGTTTCAAGAAGGATAAAACAGGGTAGATAAGAAAATGGACAGATGGAGAGCGAGAGAGTATGAAATAAGGAAAAATAGAAAAATGAACTAGAATACGTTTTGTAACCATGAAAATCAACTGAATGGGTATCAACAAAAACGAGGACAAGGAAAAGAAAAGATACAACCCCCCCCCCCCCCCAGTTTTGAAGCCTTACAATTTTTCTACCTGGTAGGCCCCCCCGGGTAGGCCCCCCCCCCCCCCATCAATGTTCCTCAATTACCCCTAAAACAGCCCCCAAGGGACACGTGCTTGTTGGAACCTACACTTTTTTAAAGTGATGTCTGAAATACCTGTTCACACACAAAATAAATAATAGCATACTACTAGGGGAATTATAAATGTATCACAGGCCCCCCCCCCCAAATCTATACCAGATTTCAAGCAATAATTTGTACATACACTGTATAGAGTACCGAAGTGTGACGTCATCAAATTTTGTTTTTTTGTATTTGAGCATTTTCATGACTATATTCCGGCAGAGCATGATGGAAAACCACACACCAAAATTTGACGTGAATCGGTTCACAGTAGCCCAAGGAATGCCCAATTATCCCCATTGAAATCATAACTGTTTAGAACCAGGCCAATTTACACTGATTTCAATGGGGCTAGGTAGGTATTCATGCAGCCTCATATCGGGTCCCCATGAGCCGATTCCCATAAAATTTTGGCTGTGGATGTTTTTCATCATGCTCCATCGAGACATGGTATCCAAAATTCTGAAATTCCAAAAAAGTTTTTTGTGACGTCATCACTTTGGTGCTCCATTACATCCGCACAAGGTCATTCCTCCACATAACTCATCATACATCGCCATCAAAAAAATACCAGCTCATAAAAGTTCAACGCTATTCTGCAATTTAGATGGAAAATGACTTGAAATACAAAGAGAAAGGGATGTGCTGTGTACATTGCTTTGGTGTTGTGCTGCCCATATATTTGATATGGACTTCTCTTCAATTTAAATGTACATGAGGTCTATAAATGAACAGCATCTTGTATTGATGCCGTGTTTGTTTTGGGATTTTTTTGGTACAGCCTTAGCACCCTTTTGAATTAAGACTGGTTTGTATAAGCAATTCAGTAAGTATGTTTTTCTCAAGTCTTATATAGTAAGCAAAAATCTGAGATAACCGATCTGTGAGAAAAAAAATTATTTAGTGAAATTCGTTTTTGCCAAAATCACATCCTGAAAAATATGCAACTTCACAGAGTTCAGGAGCACAAGAGGAATACCCAAGGAATACCCAAGAAAGGATTAGGTGGAAATTGTGAAATGATATTTGCATACAAAAAATGGTTGAGAAATGCAGCAAACCAGATGTATAATTTATGAGCTAAATTAAAACACGGATCTGAGAGTGTAGAAACCGATACTGGATCAAGACCCATAAAAGGGGGAGAACAGAACCATTGAAATGCCATCCTACTTGACACAAGATATTTCATTTTGTCGAGCCAACCAGTAGATCATGTCAACATGTTAAGATCTCGTAATTTACCATGTAGACTTATCATCGTCATCGTAGCAACTTCTTACCAAGTGGACTTCCCAAAAAAGTATGTCACCATGACGACATGAACTTTCTGTGAAGTCAACGTGACAGGATTTTTAT
This sequence comes from Echinometra lucunter, assembly GCA_029962745.1. Lineage (NCBI taxonomy): Eukaryota > Metazoa > Echinodermata > Echinoidea > Camarodonta > Echinometridae > Echinometra > Echinometra lucunter. The sequence goes on along the minus strand of CM057160.1, from coordinate 29,501,016 downwards.
CGTGCCGACTGATAAAGTTGATAAGTCAACATGGTAAGATAAAATATGGTTGTGTGTCAACAAGATATTAATAAGTCGAGTCAGTGAAATGAAAAATCTTGTCATGCTGCCAAGTAGCATGGCACTTGGCACTTTAAACGCATAGGAGGGCATTTGTTTGTTTGCAATGAGCAATCAAAATTGCTCTTTTTATGTTCTTCATCTTTGGGCAAGGTAGAATGAAAACTGCATGGTAATAAATAGCATGAGGTAGTGGAAAAAGTCTTGTTCTAGGAGATGAAAGAAAATTTGTGAGCTTCTTTAGCCTTGTCAATTTGGAAGAATATCACACACGCGACCCCTGACAAGGATTGCTCTTCAAATGCCCTCCTATTTGAAATGTGGCAATAGACGTCGAGCGTTCGGCTCAAACATTTGTGTGTAGTCCCATATACTCATTTCTGTATGTAGGGCATGTACTTTTCAACAAGACAAAGTTGATATCACCGTGATGATTTCAAAACATCTGGGACCCATTTCATTCAATTCTAAATCAACCTTTCCCAAATTTGCTAATTGCTCTGAAACATTTCTTTGACACTGTAACGACAGGACAGAACTCAAGATTAACCTTTATGAAACGAGTGAAGCTGTGATGACAGAAGCCGGGAGTAACAAAAAATAATTTTAGAAAAAAAATACATGTTTGAAAGATGTTCTTGCAGTTCCTATGGAGGACAGGAGGAAGGAAAAGTAAATGAGCAAATGGAAAAAAAGAAAAGCATAAATGAAAATATTGGATGACCAAAAAGTAAACAAACAAAAAAAATAAAGAATAAAAGCAGAAATAAAACAATCAAAGAAATAGGTTAAAAAATAAAAAAAAAACAACAGGATGTCAGAGATACCAGTGGTTTCCAAACACTGATTCAAATGTATTCAGTTTCAAATAAATGTGGTAGCTTGAAAACAAGTGAAAATAGACAGGAAAAGCAGATGGCCTGAAAACTGGCATCCCCGGAGTGCTACCAGTTTGATCATATGATCAATTTTTTTAGAAGTCCTCATCTAGTTCTCTCTGTTCATAGTAAACAAGAACAGAAATACATGTATACCAGAACTGCTTAAATTTTTGGATTTGACCATTTATCATGAATTCTATATCTGTGGTTAATTGATAGAAAGCAACATGTAACTTGTCCGGTTACTATACGAGAAACTTTGGAAAGAGAGAGGACGAAGGAATGAAGACCCTCTTCTGTTTATTCAATTTCATCCTCTTATCAAGATTAGCACGACATCCCCCCTATCCCCTTGTGGAATGTGCCACTTTATGTCAAAGGTCCTGAAATAAAAGATCAAGCCGCTACATGTACTAAAATGTAATTTGAAAACATGTGATTTCTAAACAAGCAGGTTCAAACTTGACCCTTTTTTTTTTTTTCTTCTTTTTTTAGTTAACTTCAGAGAGAGATTGATTTCGCTGAGGCCCCAATTACAGCGCTGAAAAGTTTATTCAGCAGCAACCAACAAACAAAAAAAACATGGAGCAAAAGGCATTTGGCTACAAAAAGTATCAGGAACAGATAGTGTATGCAAGACTGTAAGAAAATAATAAACATAAACAAGTTGCTGATGATTTGAAAGCCCTTCCCCCCCCCCCCTTTCCCGTTAAAAAATGTTTAGTCAGCATTTTGGATGGGACTAATAACTTCACGATATTCATGTACTCATGAAATTCTCATATTTTCGTTTCCCAACATGTTGGACTTTGTTGTTCCACATGCCACATTGGAGAATACCAGCTGAATGGTGGACAAATTTGGAAACAATTAAAATCCGGATCTTACAAAAAAAAATGCAAGGGGCAGGGATGAGTACTTATATTCTTTTGAAAGTGCAGCTAAAGAAACATGTTCCATTTTACATTATTTGCAAATGCAAAGGAGTATCTGCTCATTTCTGATGAATCTTCTGTTCAAACAATTTGCCACTGAAAATTGTTTTGTCGACTATCAAATGTATAACAATCTCTTCTTCTTTGGCTTGGCTGGTGCGATTGAGAGAAGAATCGGATTTTTCTTGAAATTCCCGAATTTCAAGAATTGAATTTAAAAAAAAAAAAAAAAGTGTCTTGGAAGGAATAGCTTAGTAAATCCAAGGGCTGAAAGTTCTGCTGGTTCTTTGAATGGAACATTCAAAAATTTGAGACTGGATGACACTAGTTTATTACAAGCATCTTCATAGACACAGGCTTGTAAAATGATCCTATCGCCAATGTTGATGTTGTTTTGTCAGATTAAGCATGACATTATCTTCCTATAGGGTTTCTCATTCGTATTTTTAACCATGCATTGCGTTGAAGCTTTTTGATCTTGAGATCTCTATCCAAAGTGGTCCGAGGACACAAGATGAGACGGAGTTGTAGTATCTTCTTCTTCCTTCAATCGTCACAGAAAAATTTCATCCAAGTATTTGAAATAAATTTCCTCATTCATTCTTGCTGAAAACTGCTCACTTGTGTGCTTTTAGGTAATGGACATTATGAGAACATTGTGCAATTTCATTTGAATGGAATTGCCACAAAAAAGAAGGCCCTAATCTGGTGAATTTGCGTAAATTTCAACAGGCTTTATGATTCGCGAGTTAATTCCATCATTTGAAGACTTGAATCAATTTGAGTTGCCTTCTTCGGCATATTTGATCAGTATTCCTTTGAAATGTAAAACAATCTGCTTGAATCACTGAAATATCTATCCAAGGCGGGGAGGTATATTTAATTTCATCCAAATTAGACTGAAAAATAGCTTGACGACGCTTGCTCAAGAAATATTTCTAACACATCCGAAAGATATCGAGGCATAGCATGTTGAGGTTTGCTCAAGGTGCTGCAGTCACCACAAGGTTGAAGTAGTCCATAGTCCAGTGCTGGTTGAAATCTGGAGAATCTCAGGGGACAAAGTATGACAAGGAGGCTCTTTGAATTCAAAGAGAGAGAAACTCTCTGCTTCTTTCATAGCCAACTTTAAAATTTCTTTCGTTCAGAGCAAAATCTAGCCTTTAAAAAGGCTTCAAATCACAATTCCTGGTTCAAAGTACTTCGTTTATATCTCCTGATTATAACTTGGCGCAAAATAGGAATCCTAAATTTAGGATCTTGAAGATGATCATTCATGTTGAGCATATAAATTCCAAAACAGCCATATGGCATGACTGTGCAATTGGGTTTGAGGGGGAGTGACCCCTCAAATTTCTATCTGAAAAGGAAATGGCTATCAAAATGACATAACACAATTAAAATTATCTTGAACTTTTCAAGAGTTCCAATTTGGGAACTGATTTACATTCAAGAATTTGAATGGGTTGTTTTCTATTGGGGACAACAGGGATGAGAAAGTGAAGAGGGAGAAAAAGAGAAAGAAAGAAACATGTTAATATCCACATAATGAAGATAACACAATCAAGTTAGACTGTAATGCATGCACTATAATTCAAAAAATATAATGAATTTTCAGAAATGAGAAGGGCTTACTGAACTGTTTAGGTGTTTTTATGTGAATCTCATTCATTCTATGAAGCATGCACAACTGTGATGAAGTCTAAAGAGACAGCATTCTTGAAAGATTGGCCTGAATTAGGGAATTCACCCTTCCAAATCCAGCACATTTAACTTTTGTCACTTGGTCTAATATAACAAAACACTCACAACCACAATTTGCATGAATAACTATTCTACAAAGCAACCCATGCATGCAATTTTCATGCAAAATTTGATATCTTATTTGATTCTACAAGTATCTCAATAAAGAAACTGGGGGAAAAACAATTTTGTAAATTCTGTACATGGTCAACTTTTAATGAATATCAAAACTTAAGAATTAGTCTACTACATAATTGTTTTTGCCAAAACAAGGGATATCTACACAAAAGTCACAATGGGTTTTTTAAAGACAGGACGAAGAAACATGATTTTTTTTTTTCCTTTTGCTGTTGAGAAAAGTGGTGACAAGTTTGATAAAAACAGATGTGAAAATTTAAAACCATATTTATCCATAATGAAACAATTCGCACGAACATCAAGATAATAACTAGCTAGCCCCTTTATATTAACTGCTACTCACAAACATGAAATATGCCTTTATCTGTACACTGTGCGATAATGAAGGAAAATGTACAAAGCATAATCGAGTCTCTAGTGTAAAAATATCTTTTTCTCCTAAAAACTCAGAGACATCAAACCTGCTACATAACTGGTAGATGAATACTCCATAATAATGTTGTCTTTCATTCGCTCCACAAAAAGGAACATTTCTTTTGAAATATTTTCAACAGCAACAGTAACAACGCACATATATCCCAGAATGGTTTCTATGTACAAACTTTGAGACAATTTTAACAACCTTACACATTAAACACAGTAATTAAAAAGACCCAGCAACTTCGAAAAACAATTTTTTTTTTTCCCCAATAGTTTTCAATTTTTCAATATCAATTTCTACAGTGGACAACTATCCTATACAAACATTTCATAATCAACCAAAATAAGATGAATTACTCCAGTAATGAACTCCAGTGTCATATTGATTTAACTTTCTAAATCTATTCATAATGTTGAAAGTGCATGTGCCTTTATAGTTTTGCAAAGTAATAATTGAATAAGCTAAAAACAATTGGGCACTTTATGAATGAGCATTCTTAGAGGTATATTCTAGTTGATTATTTACAATAGACAAAGTCCATGTTCCCAGCCCATTGTGGTTTTACCTGTACTGTTGATATCAAGGAGCGAAGACAGGTCTCATCCACAGTATCTAGTGGACATTCGCTCTAAGGTCTAAGTCCTGTAGACTGTGTAATCTACTTCCAATTGCCACCTCCGTAATTGTCCTGTGACCACTGATCACTGTAGGAGCCATAGGAGTCATAGCCATAGCCCTGATCAAGAGGCTGCTGTGCAATGGGTTGAGTTCCCCACTGGGACTGGGTGTTGCGTCGCTTTGGGTCCCCCATCGATTGTCCCTCTAGTTTCCTCTTGCCACCCATGTTTCCCCCACGGCCCCCTCGGCCACCCCTGTTACCACGTCCACCCCTGGGACCACCCCGCCCTCCCCTGGGGCCACCTCGGGCCCCACCTCCCCGTAAAAAACCCCTCTGTGTAGTGGGTCCTCCGCGCATTCCCATGCCCCGTCCTCTTGATCTCATCGGCCGTCCTCCATGATACCCTGAACCCCCTCCACTGTAGTATCCATCATAGTCGCTGTAGTCAGGGTAGTAATCACCCTCATAGCGGCGACCGTACCCTCCGCCGTAGCCACTATCGTAGCCGTAATCATCATAACCTCCATAGCCTCCAAAGTTGCCATAGCGGTCTCCACCACCATAAGCACCACGACCTCGCATCGGTGGGCCACCACGACCCCGGGGAGAATAACCTTCATAGCCAAAGCCGCTGGAAAAAAAAAAAAAAAACACAGAAATTTTGCACACATTACAGTACATGTCATCAAACAAATTAATTCAGAGTGTCAAATGCATCGTCTTGTTCAAATGTTCCTGTAATTCCATTTCCTACTTACCCAGAAAAGTTTTGCTGCCTCATGATTCTCTCCTTCTTCTTCTTATTTTCCATGGGTGGTTTGGCAAGAGATACTTCAATTGTTGTTCCTTCATACTCCTTTCCATTCATCTCCTCAATCGCCTAAAGAGTCAAGATCAAAACAGGATACAGATTATAAAACCATTGAAGAGCCCTGTTATATCAAATTCTTGTTAGAACTAGACAATTATGGCGGCCCAAATTCTTTGTCCTCTATCGCTTTACAGCCCCAATAAGATTTCAATGCAATGTACCTTCCTTAGTCCTATGAAGATAATTAAACAATGTTCCACTAACCTCCATTGATATGAGACGAATGGTTCTACAACATGCTTCTATCTTAAATTGCTCCAAGGTCAGTACATGTACACTGAACATAAATGTAACTTAATTTCAACCCAAGACCTGATGCTTTATCCAACCCAGAATTTAATCCAAAGCGTGACCCAAGAAACCCACTGGCAAGCCAATCTTTGATTCTCTTTCTTGGAAGACATAAAGGCTGTGATTCACCCCAGAGGTCACGTAGATCATCAATGAAAGTAATGTTTTACCTTGACAGCAGCTTCCCTCTCCTTGAAGTGGACAAAGCAGTAATCCTTCATCTTCTTGGCTTTCTCCACCTCACCGTACTGGCCGAAATCTTCCTTGATCTTGGCTTCTGTCGATTCCTGAGAGAGATTCCTGATGTACACAACCTTGACCTGCAATTACAAAGTTGATCACTTAAACCTTGGAGTATTTCAGTTTATAAAATGTAATCAATGTATTACATTACAGTGGCTAATGATGAAAATGAGAGCCAATATTTATGTAAATGAAAAGAGCGGATCAGTGAGAGAGAGAGAGAGGGGGGGGGGGGGGGAGTTTTATACAGATTTTATGCATGTATGCATTTCAAAATGTAATTTATCCTCCAAGTTTGATCAATGTTGGTTACAGGCATTTTATTGCCCTAATGCTGCACTAGCTGTAAAATGAGCTCACAACCTACATATTCAAAGCCCCTTGTCTTATTCTTTTCATAAAATAGTTCTCAAGGTAACAAAAGATATCTGACCCACACAAAATTGACTTATTCCTTCAAAATCAAGAGCAGTTGAGGGGAACTTACCTTGGACATAGTCTCTGAGTCTGGTTCAATGACTGGATCAGCCCAGTCAACGTTGACATTGATTTGATTCCAGACCTTGATTCTACCTGAAGCAAGTTTCCTCTTGGCACTGGCAGCTGCTTTGTGGGAGTCAAACTCCAGGAAGGCAAAGCCACGATTTCTCATCTTGTCCTCCGTCTTGTAGATGATGACATCCTGCAGACCCTCTGATAAACAATAAGATAAAAATAGTATATTGATTCAACAAATTACTGAACATATGAAAATTCATCTACAATAACATTCGTAAGAGACAGCAAATTGTCAAATGGTGAAGTCGATGCCTTACTGCCACCAACTTAATCAACAATGGTGTGTTTTGGGGAATACTGGGCAAATCAAGATCCTCCACTGCTTTCTTGCATTAATGCACAAGACAACCCTAGTTCCACATTGATACATATATATAACACAAATCTCTGATTTTTGGATTTGCATGAAATTATAAGAGAGACATAAGTCACACAGCAGCATGGTATGAACACATAAAGTACACCAAGATAATGATAAAAACTGTCATCAATCATCAACATGCCAAAAAATCTTAAGAATACTGAGGACTGGTTACTCACTTTCAACTTTGGAGAACTCTTCCATGATCTCTTCTTTCGTCTTGTTCTTTGGGATAGAGCCGACGTAGAGCCTGCTCTTTGGTACTGATACGTTCACACTGAGTTGCCAGTTGTCTTTGATTTTGTGTCCATTGAGCTGTGAGTGACAAACATGAAATAATTTTCCCATTAATCAGCAATTCATTAAGACCTCATCCTCAGTTGAGTTTATCAAGCAAAATATTGTTGTTTATGATACAAATGACATTTCATTTTTCTTGAAACAGAAAATTCACAAAAATTTTACTTCTTTTACCACTGGAACCCTAGCATAAACCAGTGTTCACCACTGAATTAGTAACGTGACCACTGCACAAAGCTAATAGGCATCAAGGTTTCAAGCAATCGACTAGGTGCCATTACATAAGTTTAGGAATCAAACATTTTTTCCCACGCTTAAACTCTTGATCTTTACCTGTTTGACAGCTTCTTTAGCACCATCCACAGTGGTGAATGCTGCGAAGGCATAACCCCTGTTTAGTCCAGTGAGTGGGTCCATCATCAACCTGAGATCGTGCACTTCACCACACTGCTCGAGAAGAGGTATGATTTCATCCTCGTACATCTCCTTGGGAATCTTCCCAATGAAAATCTGCAAAACAATGAATGAGAAATAAAGAATGAGTGAAATTGATAATTGCATCACAGATAGTCAAAGAAAATAATATCTATTTATAGTAATGGTAGGGGCGTTAACTACAGAATTAACAAGAATAAAAAGAAAAGAAAGGAACTCATATTCAGCTCTGATACAAAATCACTAGCTCTACTCACCTCTGATCCCGGGACTGGAGGAGGTAATGATTCACTGTCTTCAGGCTTGGGTCGACTGTATTTCCTCTGACCTGTAGTGACATCCAGAGAGTAACCCGTTCTGGCAAGGATTTCCTAGGATAAGAAAGAGAGAAAGTTGTGCATATGAACTAACGTTTTTTTTTCCAAATGGCTTCCACAATTCATCTGTTCAGTTGTCATCAGGGAAGCTTTTAAAAAGGTTCTCACACCTTTTCAAATCTGAATTCTAGCCACTTATAAATATACATAACCTTTTATGAAAATATTCGACCATTTTTTTTTTAAAGTACCACAGGCCGTACACCTAAGGAATTCAAGTGATATATATTTTGGAGCAAGCACCATGAGCATCTGAGTTGGTAAATAGTAGCACTGTGGAAGACATCATAAGACATCATTATACTGAGAAAGATTAATGTAGTAATTATCCTTGATTTCTGTGGTTTCTATTGTTACAATATCAAAAGGAGAATCAAATGTTCCTGAAAAGTGTTCAGTCTTACATCGCACAAGAATTTTTCATTTAAAATCTGTGTAACTCAACTGAATGTCAGATGCAAGAACTGTATAACAATACACAGTGTCTTATGCAACAGTAACACACAGGGTTTACAGAACAATAACACCCTAATAAAGCTTGCCAAATATAGACTTTACCTTAATCTTAGCTTCATCAGGTCCCTTGGGTTCCTGACCACCCTGTGATTGCTTCATTCTACTTTTCTGCCTGTATGTCTTGATCACACCGCAGAGGAATGCACTCTTGTTGTTCACATGTGACAAGTCACTCTCACCAAACTGCTTCAAGACTCCCAGCTTAGAGGTCTCATCAAGTTCTTTCAGAGCCTCAATTGCCCTATCGTCTAGCTCCTCATCAGCAAGGATTCCTACAAAAAGATAAGAAGATGCAAATTTTACAACATGATTCAAAATAAGGTGTAAAACATTACTACAAAGCACACTAATCATCTTTATAATGATAACAAATGTTAACTGAATGAATCAAGAATTGATCAATACATAATCTTCAAATTCAAAATAAAAATTAAATTTAACAATACCTTTGACAAAGAACTTGTCGAGCTCGGAAGCAACCTTATCGGCAAAGCCCATCCCCAGAAAGCTATCATACTTGACAGTTCTCTCAAACTCTGTCTCCATGGGTTCTTCAACCCCTCCATCTCCTTGACTTTGTTCCATCTCCTCGGGTTTTACATCACCATTATCTGCCATGGTTTAAAGGACTACAGGGGGCTGTGTTACCTGCATGAACACAGATAAAAGATATGTTAGCACTATAGTTATTCACACACAATACTACATTAATATCAATGTAAAATCAGGGGCCCATTGCATAAAACTTACTATAATATGCTCAACAGCCAATCAAAATCCAATATTCCATTAAGTCTTCATGCAATGGGTGTTATGCAATGGGCCCCAGGAGTTTAAAAGTAGGAGTGATAGCACTTATTCATAATTGTAAACTGACATGTAAATTGATAAATCACCTTTCTGGAGAACAGAACTGATTGTCTTTCTGACCTTCAAAAACTTTAATGTACATAGAGATGACTAATATTCACACACAGAAACAGGGCAGGTCATCAAGGAAAATCAAAGTTTTCCAAAGATTGTACATGTAACATGTGCAGTACAATCACTATATACTGCAAGTCTGAAAGCAAAAAGGGAGCAACTAGACATTTTTATCAGCATCATTTATACAGTAATTTCATGAAGTTTCTTTACTTTTTCCTTTTTTACTTTAATTTTTTGATTTTTTTCTGCTTGCTTTTACTTCTTGGAAAGAATCTGGACTGAGCAAAGCTAAGCAATTATTCCTCTAAATGAATAACAGGAAATACTAAATGTGGCTAATGCTCATATGATAATGAACAAAACCTGGACATTACATAGCATTAAATTAAACATAAAGGAAGACACAATTACACTTTTCCTGCAACAAAAGGTTAGTAAGGAATCAGAACAGAAGCTGAATAGTTTGGAAGACAACCATGACAGAAGAATGGTTTTGAACAGGCGAATTACTATCACCCTACAGGCTACATGAACAAAAACAAAGAGACAAGTAAACTGACTAAACATATCAAGAACCCCCAAAAAATCCTAAAATTTGGAAAGCAAGGACATAACAAAGAAATAACATTTCAGCGTCATATGCTCAGCGCACATGTTCTATAGATCCATACACATCCCACTCAATCTACCACGCATCAAAATTCCTCGTGTCCTACACACAAAGCCCACAAGCATCACTCGTTCCCGCCACACAAAAAGCCAACCATTCACAAAGCGCATCGCGTCCTTCTCATTCATATGCAAATGACCGGCGTCCCTTTACACACAGCCTAACCCACATGGCGAAAGACATGTGTAGAGTCTACGTTTTGACAAACAGAAAGCAAATGACACTTCTAACATGAATACCAGATACATTTAAGTAATTAATTCAAAGTCAATAAGACAAATGACACATCAAACGTCAGAATGATATATTAGAAATATTATTCAAGCTAAAATAAAAGTCTAAAATAAGTGGAATTCTACGGATCTTCACATCTCGCTGTTCACTTGCAAAATCGCAGTTCAACAATCGCACATGACACGGACACGACGCCGACAAGACAAATTAACCCAAAATAAATCAAATTCTTACATGGATAAAAGTCACCTTGCAATGTTAATGAACAATTAAAACAATTGATGTGAATATAAGACACAAAATTTCTTGCAAACAACATTTCTAAATAAAGTTGTAATGAATATTTCCAGGAACATAAGAGAAATTTGCTCTTCGGCATGTTCGGTGAGTGCACACCCGTCGCATATGTCACTGGCACAAACGAGTTAGTCGAAAAACATGAAGCACTTTTAATGAATCAAAGAAGTTTTCAACATACAAACATGAAAACAAAAATATAATAGAAATATATCAAAATGTGTACAGTACAAAATTAACATAAAAACCGGCACTTACCAAAATTAAAATAAGGGGAAAAGGACGAATTCCTGCTCCGTCCGCGAGTTCACCCAACGCAGCTGTGTGTGTCTATGCGGAAGATGGCGTTTCAACGGGTTTCCCATGCTGCTTTTCGGGGGTACGGTTTAAAGGTATGGGATATATGCACGGTGTGTTTGTGTGTGTGGATGAGAAGTTCACTGAACCGTGTATAGCGTTGGATATCCTGTTAGGTATGTCAGTTTCGCTTGTCCGATATGAGGGGGGCGGGGGCACAGAACGTCTTCTGTGGGAGGCGGCGGGAGGGGGGGGGGTACAGGGACACCGGGGTGACTACATCCAGCCATTCCATGTGTCATGAGCCAAAACACTTGAGGAGCGCAGCTAAAAAGATAAGGGTCCAGCTGCTGACAAGCAAAAAAAAAGAGAGGAAAATTCGATGCAATGGCAATGTTGAAGAGATATATCTAGGCCTACAAACAGCGGCCTAATTCTTGCTATGTTCCGTCAATCCACAAACTTGCCCCCGGATATATCAGTGAACTCTTTTCCATTCGTAATACTAGATACTAGGCATACTAGATCGGGAAACACCTAATTGATGTTAACACAGCCTTAGACAAAATGGTAAAAGATGCTTCGTCTATCGAGGCGCTCTGTTGTGGAATACTCTTGTAAAGAAAATACCACCTTGTGTCACATTAACTTCCAGTTTAAAAACTATCTTTAAAAACTCATCCCCCTAAATCCCGATTAAACTGCTGTTAAACTGCTATCTCCAACCCACAGCCCCAATTGATACACTTTCGTTTTTGGAGTTTAATTAAGGTTGTTGTTTTATTCCTTCATTTGCTTTGTGTTGCTTTGTTGTTTCCTCTTTGCAACATATTCTAAATATTTTTCTCCTTAACTTTATTTTCGAGTTATCGTTTTTTTTTTTCTTATGCATTTTGTATAATTTTTACTTATCTATGTTTTATTTTGTTATTGTTCTTGTATAGTGTTCTTTTTATTATGTGTGTATGGACCCCTACGAACAACAGCATTTGCTGAAAGGGTGTTCCGTCCCACAAGTGATAAATAAATAAATAAATGAATAAATAAATAAATAAATAAAATAAAATAAAATAAAATAAAATAAAATAAAATAAAATTCCTCTTAGGGGTACCATTGCATGAGACCGCCCCTCCCGTTCGCTACACCATACCCCACAATTAATTGAACATTGAAGGGCGGAGGTAAGTTAGCCCTCCTCCCACCCCCTCCTCCAAAAAAGGGGGGCTATAGCCATTCCCCAATTCCCCAAGAAGGATTGAGATAAACCTTGATTGATGAAATTAAGTGAGGGTAAATGATCAGATGATTTTGATCGCCAAATTAGGCCTCACGGCACAGGAACATGTTCTAACATTATGGGATCTAAACATAGCGTAGACTCTTGCAGTATAAGTTTCCCCAGCATGCCCACTTATTATTTATTTATTTATGTTTCTTTATTTATTTTGTTTTATTCATTTTACATTGCAGGGCTAGCCTGTTCAGTTATGTAAAACTGCTTTCCAAAGGCGCCCCGCAGTTTATCAATATGAAAATACAAAATACAGAACAGTTAGGTAACACTGTATTTTTTTTTAAATGAGAGTAGATTTCATTTCATTTCATTTATTTCATTTTCAACAAAATATAAATATAGATTAATGGTATTGTAAAATGTAGATACATGCATAGCACTGTTAAAATAATGAATCAAGATGTTTTTAGTTTTAGTTGATATGCCAGTGTGAGAAAATACTCAAAACAGGGTCCCTTTAATCAATCGTTATTCTATATTTTATAACTCATGATTTTAATATTTCTATCATATTCATAATAACTGCATGTAAGCAGTGTCATTAACAACGACACATGCAGTGAATAAATGCCCGACAATTGGGGCGGGGGGACAGGTCACGACCCATCCCCCTTTTTTAGGGGTGAGGGATAAGAGATACGTCCCCCGGCCAAAAAGAAAAAAGAAAGAAAAAACACATGAAAAAGCCAACAGGAAATGTCCCCCAAAATTTTAGAAAAAAAGAAACCTCAGACAAATTCATCAGAAAATTTTAGGTAGGTATATCCTGAAATTTTCAGCATAGGACACCCCCCCCCTTTTTTTTTTTGCTTGTCAGCAAATTTTTGGATGTATGCCTTCCCCCCACCCCCCCCCCCCATATTTTTTAATCCCTAATGCGGCAAATTTGGGGGCAGTAGATGTTTAGTTTCGTTTATTTTTCTTTGCATTTCTCAGTAGGCCTATATACACACTGGATGATAAATATGTCAAATTAACAAATGGAATATGATAATAGACAAAACAAAAATTGTACCGGGAGAAATGAGAGGAAATCAGCTCCCCCCCCCCCAAAAAAAAAAAACCCATAGGTTGTAAGAGGTTACTGATTCTTAAGCAATTGTCAAAAAGTAAAAGGAGACAAACTATATAGAATCAGACTAAATCAGACGGTCCCCATTTATAAAAAAAAATATGTACACCCTCCCTCTCACATGCACAAAACACAAGAAGTTATTTTTTTAAAATATGGCAGATGTAGATTTTTATTATCTTGATGAAACTTTAGGGGTTGTGAAGAATTTTTTAATTTTTTTTTTTTGGGGGGGGAATGACGCTTCTTTCTAGACCATATTATGAACCACCTTAATTGTCTTTAAATTTTGTGAGCGAGCGAAGCTAAAATATGACTTTTTGAAACTTCTTGTTAAGAAAGATCGATTTGTTATTTTGTCATCTAAATATCGTGTGGGCCTATATCTGAAACGGAGTGAGTGAGCCAATAGCCATTCTTGGTATGAAAGAAGTGTTATTTGGTCATAAAAAGGGCCCCTGTAGGCCTATCAGGTATCTGAATAACATGATCACCTTGCTGCTAAATATGACTTTATTTTGGCACCTCGCTCGTCCAGTTGTTTGCTGTCTCGCAAAACAACTCTGTTTATAAATATTGCAAGCGAGCGAGAAAACACGCATTCTTTTGGGGATAGAAGTATTATTTCGTCATCGAAATACACTTAACATGTTTAGAAAATGTAGGCCTATACTCGGTCACCTCACTTGCCGGATTTTTAAATTCATTTATTCATTATATTTTTCCGAAACCATCCTAACTCTATACGAGCCAGAGCAGCGAGCGAGAAAAAACATACCTTTTTTTTTTTTTTTTTTTTTTTTTTTTTTTTTTTTTTTTTTAAAGGGGAAGTGATAATTCGTCCTTACATGGGCCTAAAAGATAATTAATTTTGGTCACCTCGCTTGCCGAATTTGTTTCCCAACCAACATGTATGTTGTATCTATCATACGAGCGAGCGCAGCGAGCGAGGAAAAGTTTTTGTTGGTAGAGGTGATAATTCGTCATCAAAATACTGGGCCTATATATTATATCTAAATTCGGTCACCTCGCTTGCTGAATCGGTTTGCTTTCTCAAGGCATCCTGTATCTAAATATCATACGAGCGAGTGCAGCGATCGAGCGAGAAGAAATAATACACCTTTTATAGGTAGAAAGGATAATTCGTCATCAAAATACACTATGGGCCCATAAGATATCTAAAATCGGTCACCTCGCTTGCCTATAATTCGTTTGCTTTCCCAACCATCATGTTTCTAAATATCATACGAACGAGCGCAGCCGAGTGAGAAAAAAAAAACCTCTCTTCTTCATGGTCGTCATCAAAAAACGACATAATCCTGTATAAGCATGATAAGATATCTAAATACATATTCGATCACCTATCTGCCAATTAATATGAAGCTGTTTGGGCACCTTGCTTGCAGAAATAAACCATTTTGTTCTTACAAGTCAGCGAAGCGAGCTATACCGACAAAAGCTCTATTTCTTTAAAAAGTAGATTTGTCACTGAAATACAGAGGACTTTTATAATGTATCTTTTTCGGAATTCCATGATATTCGGGCATCTCGCAGCTGCTGGAATAAGAGTGCTTGCTGCGAAAACATTTTGTTTATTTCTGGATTTATGAGCGAGGAAATAGACTTATTGCACAGCTATAAGAGCATAAAGCCCCGCACAATGTGCGCGGAGTATAGTCATCAAATGTGTCATATTTTAGTACACTGCTGCATAAAGAAAATTATATGAAGAAGATGAAGATGGGATGGGAAAATAACTTATTCTGATGGGTTCTTTGTTACTCCTCATAAAAATCAGGGGGTGCTGCAGCACCCCCACCCAAATTAAGCCCTCTGGGGGTTGCTCCGCACCCCCTCAAAAATTCCCGGGGGTGCTGTACACAGCACCCCAGCACCCCCGGCTCCCAGGGGCCTGTTTAAGAGGTTTCATGAACAATTTCGTTACTATTCACCTTGAGGCGATTGAAAAGTTTGTGATTCTGAAATCTGTCGGAGGGCACGATCGCATCATTCTCTCTGCCTAGCTTCGCTTGTGGTTTTGATCCGATAGCGGAAATCTTTCTTGAATCGTGAGGGAACACACTGACTTCTGATGAACAGATCAGTAGTCATGGTAGTGAATCTTGATATGGGCCTGATATTTCATTTCATATACCGATATCCAGTCACATGCCAAAGTTAAAAGACCACATGGAACTTAGAAGTTTGTTATGAGCGAATTATGGGGTCTGGTCAGCGAGGTTCGAAAAGGCAGAGCCCCTCGTGGGGGTGTAAGGGGCGCCCCTTGATTCTCCAATTTCGAAAAATGAAATGATTTCGAAGTGGAATAATGCATAGGCGTAGGAAATTTTTTGAGGTGGGGGTGGGGCCACACACGCTATTTTTTTTTTAAATTTAGGCACACAAATGATCACGAGCACGAAGCGCGAAATCCCTTGCGGTCGAGGACTTTGTTCGTATTTGACGTGCATTACACTTTTTCCCATGAATTGTAATAATATTCAAATATGATAGTGGTCCATACCATCAGGATAGTGCTATACACTTTCATGTGAATGATTTTTTTTTTTTTTTTTTTTTGGGGGGGGGGGGGGGCGGGTTATATCAGGTATATTGTGACACCATTTCTGTAAGTTTTCAAAGGCTCCTATTTGTGACCCACCATCAAGAGAGAAGCCTGATCGGCTAGTCACGGACGGACATTTGGCAAATTTCGAAAATTAAGGCCTTTAAAAGCAATGAAATGCTTTTTATAATCTGTGAAGGGCATCAATGAAGGATTTTAAAATTCGATAAAGTTTGTTTGCCCTGCATGGTTGTCTGCTTAAACTAGAATCCATAAAATGGTTAATGTCGGCGGATCAGGCTTAATTATCTCTCAAAACCTGAATGTCAAATCAGCAAGAAGGGAAGAATTGGCACTTAGAATAGGGCATAAAATAATGATCCCCCCCCCCCCCCCGTTGATAATGCTAGCACCTAATTATCTTGCATTGCTTTGAAGAATCTCCAATGTTCTCATCCAAAAATCTTTCAACATGTGAGCGATAGTAATATTATAATTAGTTTTATTTTTCGTCACTCTTCAAATAAATGTTTTTTTTTTTTTTTTAAAATAGGTAGTCTTAAACGTTTGCAAATTTGACTGCAGGGGCGGCGCTACAGGGGGCAGGTGCGACTCCCCATCGAGTTTTCAAATGACAAAAAAGAAAAATAAGAGGATAAAAGAAGAAAAAAACAGGCGAAAGAGGAAAGAACGGTATGGGAAAAGGAAGGGTTGGGTCATGTAACTATATCATACCCTATTTTTTCATTTAAAACATAAAATATACTCACCTATGGATCATTTCCACCCCTCCCTATCAATACCCTGGCGCCGCCCCTGAATGACTGTAATCCGTCGAAATTTGCTTTATGCCTTCAAATTCAATCTGTGGTAATGAAATGGTGAGTAACGCCCTCTATCTTCTATCGGGAAAAAAGAAGATGGGGCGGGGGGGGGGAGGGATAAGAACATCGTACTGATGGAAAATAGGGAGAGAGTGTGGAAAGACAGAGAGAGGGAGAGAGAGAGAGAGAATGAGAACGGGTTAGAGTGGAATACAGACAGACACAGAGAGAAGGGAATAGATCAGCAGGAAACAAACATCCTAAAAATATATTTTTGATTCTGATGTTAATTAAGAAATAGACCTACTCACACAATAACCAATAAAGATTGGAAATTGCACTCTAATAGTCATGGGTTGTTTTCCATGAATTCGAATTTAAATGTAGAGGCACATCTTTTTCTCTGAAATAAGAGCACCATCTGGCCACACTTGTCATGCTTGTTCCACATCCTTTTGAACTTATGAACTAAATGAGTAAAGCAGGGATGTCTCATTGAGGCCTGTACATTATCCATGTACATGAAAACGTTAAAAAGGGTACTTTTTGCCACCATCAGGTAGATAGCGCACATTGTGCATTATAGGATACTGGTATATATCTCAAATAGAAAAAAAAATGAAGAAAAGGTTATCAAATTCAAAGGTGATAATGCAATCCTTGAATAGGGTATAAAATCACAGTGAGCAGAATTACTGATTCAGCACATTAGCCGTTTTTTCGCTCTTTCATAGCCGTTTTGTAGCCTTTTGAAAACGGCTACAAAACGCTAAAAAAAACTGCATAACTGTTTCCCCACTGGAAATAACACAATAAACGTCTACAAAACGGCAAAAAAAAACTGCACTTTGCAAATTTGGTTCACTGTGAATGCAATGCTATATTATAAAATCCCTGTTAAGGGTACAAAATTGGAGATGTTACGGGTTTCACTGTTAAGGGTATCAAAACAACAGAAAGTGATGTACGCTATTAGCATAGACAGGTCTTCATACTTGGGGGGGGGGGATGATTCCCCCGCTGATACATATGTATATACACACCATAAACATCCACTTCAAAAAGTGGGGGATGCATCCCCCATCCCCCCCCCCCCCCCCGCTATCTACGCCCCTAATGTAAATTCAAATTTAAAAAAATTGATTTCAATTCAAACATTAAGGATCATTCTCAATTTACAAAACATAACAAAACATAATAGCAAAATGAAACATTAAATAAAAAACAAACAAACAAAAAACATGTTTTTTTGGTAATGTGACTTTATTTGTCAACAAATATAATCTAACTCTAGATATATCTAATCTTGTATATAGAAGGAATGAAAATGTGAGACAATAAATATTGCAAAATGTTTCAACAGCACATAATAACTTCATTAATGTCAACATTATGACAACAAACTACGAATAGTGATAAATAAATGTGAACAATAAAACATAATGCATGTGAGAATAACTGATGGGTACATACAAAAGATTCAATATATGCTTCTCTGCAAATTGTAGACATAATAAAAGTGAGATATTCAATATGATTGTATTTAATGAGAATCAAAAGGAGTTCTTTCTGTGCCCAGTGTCGGCAGAATGCCTTTAAATTTCATAGCAATAATTAAAGCCAGAGAATAGTACTAACAGAAATAAGACAAAACATTGTCAGGGTCCCTTTTCAAGATTAATAGGGGCTATGTTTTAAACCTTCCCTGTTTGTGAGAAGTCTTATAAAAGTCATATCCTTCAAATATCAAACTTTTATACAGAAAAATGAAACATAAAATGATTAAGAATATTAATACTACTTGTGCAGAGTGTTTATCATGAATGTTGCATTTCATGAAATAATCAAACTGTCTACATTCAATATAACTGAATTCAAACAAATATAATTTTGTTTCAATATTCAGTTTTCCAACAAAATATTTTCATGTGATCTAAACAGTATTATGTACGTGTACAGGAACTATTCCCTGGCTTTAAAATGCACTTTCATTTAATATACACATTTAATAAATTAAGTCTAAAGGATCTAAATGAAGAACAATAATTATGACACTGACACACATTAATATTCTGAAATAATGGAATTAAGGCAGTTTGGAAGAGTTGAAGACATGCGAAATCTTTAAAGATCAAATAAATCAGTTTCCCTTTCTTTACAGTAAATATCAATAGTGGTACAAACATTAAATCTCCAAACTTGATGAATCTGTAAACTTGCTCTATGTATAGTTGTATTGATTACGATACTTTAGAAGTATGGCACATTATTGAGCTAAATCCTACAGAAAACAATGAAAAATATAAAAGAGGAGAAAAGTAACAAAAGTAGTCAGTAGAGAGAGAGAGAGGGTGGGGAGAGAGAGAGAAAGAGAGAAAGGGTGGGGAGAGGGAGAGACAGAAATAGACAAAGAGAGAGAGAGAGGGTGGGAAGAGAGAGAGGGTAGGGAGAGAGAGAAAGGGAGAGAGGGTGGGGAGAGAGACAGAAATAGACAAAGAGAGAGAGAGGGTGGGAAGAGAGAGAGGGTGGGGAGAGAGAGAGAGACAGAAAGAGACAAAGAGAGAGAGGGTGTGGAGAGAGAGAGACAGAAAGAGACAAAGAGAGAGAGAGGGTGGGGAGAGAGAGAGAGACAAAGAGAGATATAGAGGGGTGGGGAAGTAGGGGAAGTAGGGGAAGAGTGAAAGGAAGAGAGTAAGAGAAACAGTTGTCATCTAGAAAGAGAAAAGAAACACACAGACAGACAGAGAAAGTCTCTTTCATAAAAAGTAAAAGTATCATTACATAATCAATATAATTTGAAAAATAATACTCAACATAAACTATTGATTGCGTTGAAATGGCAATTGCTATAGATTAATATCCCTTGAAGATTTCCATGGCGGTACAGAACATAGAAGGCTTCACAGTATACAGCATGTAATCTTTCTTGGAAATGATTGTGGTCTACATGTACTCACTCTCGACGTTTCTGTAAGAATTACATGCTGTACCATGAAGCCTACTACCATACTAGATTACCTTTTTTTGTTATAGCACAGTTATTGCAGATATAAGAATGCCTTCATAAGACCTGGAGAATCACTTTACCAAATATTCAGTTTACTTGTTATTCCTCATTTATCCCAATTGCACTAGAAAGATAAAAACATGACATAACAACAACTTAACAAAGTTTAAATACTATAATATGTATATTGTACAAGATCTAATATAGTAATACTTTTGTACTTGAGCACAGCTGTATAAATACCTTTACCAACATTATCTTGCATTCTCTGATTCTTCATCAAATGTTCAATGACAAAATAGTCCTTTTTATAATGACTCGGTATATCTGATGAATTAAATTCTTGCTTTGATTAGGACTCATTGAGCAAATGACTTTTTTCTCTTCAGCTTTAAAACAAAGTTTAAATATAAGGAATACATGTATGCAGACTGTTTTGTGCTTTCGATATCATTTTAGTTGTAATTCTATCCATGTTCAGAGAAGGGAGTATAACTCATGAACACAAGAACATTAAACTACCAGCATTTTTTTAGACATGAATATGCGGGTAATAAAAGCAAATCAGTGCCGTATATCCTTCAGTCATTTCATAATCAAATTAATTTCACTATGTTCTAAATGTATCAGGAAAGGAAAGCATAAAAATAATATCAAACATGAAGGTTACTTATCTAAAATGAAAAAAATTATAGTTACTAAATATACATATAAATCTGATGAATAAGCCCAAAAATATTTATTCTCCTCTATTCATAATATCGACATAAGTTGTATATTTCAATACATCCGATTTGGTCTATTTTAATAGCTGACTTACAATGGCACACTTACAATGTCTATGGACAATATCGTCTGTTCAGAGCCAGAAGGACGGTAACTCATATCATTCTATACAGACTTATGCCCTCTACAAGGAAGCTTATGATATTGTATATCAACCCATAGCAGTAAAGCATCTGCTTAAAGGTAATAAGCAGTAGTTGGAAAGGTGGCGCTTTGAATATTTAACTGCTTTGTTAGGTGGAATGAAAATTACTACATGAACTGATGTAGAACGACTAATTTCGAACATAGTTGACGTTTTTTGAAAAATATTTGTTTAGAAATGGCTAAGATATCAACGGAAGATACGTCAAGTTCTCAGCGCGGGCCCACGTCGAAAATTCACACATGTGTAAACAGTGTGTGCGAACCGCTATGCGCCGTTGAGCCGAGAGCGTCGGGGTAGGTGGTCCGTAGCGAGGGTATAAGGTAACGGTTGATATACAATCGTTTGAATTGTTTTACTGAAAATCACCGGAAATCGTGAATAGAATACTAGATTATCTCTTTCATGCATCTTTTCATGCAAGCCGAACAATATGAGACTATATTTGAGCAGTTTCATGCCAACTTTCATTTTGCTACCACTACTGTTTATTACCTTTAAAGTCACACTTTTTACAGTATCTTTTGATTCAGAATGATAGGAAGCACACATTACACATGAACAGAAAAAGAAAAAGGCAATGAAAATTTCGAGTCCATTTTAAATGCAGTATGCTTTGCCATTCACCAATAAGAATAATCTAATTGTAACCAATTATCAAATATTTTAAATTGGTAACACAGTGAAAATTATACAGGCACTATTTCTGTGCGCAAATTGGGCTATTATTAGATTTACTTTTTTTTTTTCATTTTATAAACAATGCGATTTTGTAACTATGCAAGAGTGGAAAATAAAAATAATCATTGCCAATTTGAGGATGGAAAGTTGATTAATTTAGCCCTTAAGAGGCTCTGTCGTGGGTTTTCATGGGGAGTGAATCATAATTTGCTGACACCAGATTTTGTGAAAAGCACTGGTAATACCTGTTATAGAGCTACATTTCTGGAGCACAGCAAAACAAGGTGTCCCACCATAAACATTCTTCGGCCTGCTTTGGGCATTCTCGGGCCAGGGAAAGTGAGATAATGACTTTGCCATATGGGGCAAAGGGTGGAATATACAGAGCATTACATAAGGTCTGTTGGCCATAAAACTCATAGTGATGGACAACACCTGTTACTGGGTAAGCACCTACGGTGTCAAATTCCCCATGAAAGCCCATGACAGAGCCTCTTTAAGAGAAATCTGTACTGCTATGGGTTAAGAGTCAGAAGGACATTAATTCTGTGTAAAATGATGTGCATTAATGCCTTTCTGGCTCCAAGCAGATGGTAACATAATTTCCATATTAAGCACAACACACTTGGAACATGTATTCATCATCTGTCACGGTTAATGCATGCTCTAATTCAACTGCCCCAAAACATTACATGAACATGTATATACAGCTCAGGTGTTATCATGGATATTAGTCATGTCTAGAGCTATTTTGGAGAGCTTTCCCTCTCTGTACAGTTATAACTCATCTTCTCTTCACACTGGAATTCATATAAAGTCAAATTAGGGTACAACCCTACAAAACATGTTTCATCCATTTCCCTCTCCAGAATCCTATAAAATCTATATTCAGCACAACACGCTTGAAACATTTACGTCTATCATGGTTAATAAATGCTCTACTTGAACTGTACAGCTCAGGTGTTACCATGGATATCAGTCGTGTCTACAGCTATTTTGGAGAGCTATTCCTCTCTGTACAGCTTTAACTCGTCTTCACACTGGAGTTCATGTAAAGTCAAATTAGGGTAAAGTCCTACAAAACACGTTTCATCTGTTTCCTGCTCCAAAACCCTACAAAATGATGCACTTCTACGCAATATGGAGTACACACTAAATCTTGCCAATAATTATTGCTTAAGTTCAAATATGTTGTATATTGTATCCACGAACAGTACACATAAAGGCATATTGGTTGGTAACATGCTTTAGAACACATCTTTGGGAGGATTTCACACAAACTTTGTCTGAAGGAAAGAAATCTATCTGTCAGCACTTTAAAGAAAAATCAAAGTAATAAACAAAATATATTGGTCTATAATCTCTTTAAGACATCATTCCTGTTGGATTATGTGGCAGTTTCTTGTAATACTACCCAGCTGTTAATACAAAAGTTGTTTGGAGCATATAAAAGGCACAATTAAACAATCTTACTGGCTATACATAATATATAGCCATCATTACATTCCTTTCTTTTAAAATAGTTCAAGCATTAAAGTCTGTGAGGAACAACATTGAGAGGGCGCTATTCAGAATTACAAACAGGATGATTCCTCGCCGCTAGTTTGATTGACTGTAGCCAAAGAAATTGTTAAATATGCCAAAATGTCTGATGAAATCAAGACTTAATGACCAAAGAAAGATCCCAAAATGCATTGCGAGAGGTGCAAGAACTGACTTCAGAAAAACAGTTGCCAAACAAACCAAACAAATCTTTGGTCTACGACGGCAATCTTCTGGCTTTCTAAAACATGGCACATGCATATAAATGCACACCTCTAGAAGAAGTACTGTAATCCTCATGATTCTAAATAGCACCCTCTAAATGTCGTGTCACACGGACTTTAAATCATGTGTCATCCAATATTAATCAAAAATATGAAAATGAGTAGAATGTGCAAATGTGCATTTACACATATATGTATGAGGAGACGCTCAAAAGATACAGTATATGCTTTTGAATGATCAAGAGGTGTCAAAATGCTTCAGCCACTGAAAACAATATGTGAAAATAACTTGGTTTAAACATTGTCTACATCAAAATCACACATAAATGTACAAACATTTCTAAAATACGACTAAACATGAATTCAGATTGTGTGAGTGTGTAAACAATCTGGAATGGAGGAATCTCTCTAAAGACTACAGTAAATCCTTTCTTAATATCTAATATCCTACGCTTGGTATCATTAGCAACAATATCTTAAGAACTTAATGCTGCTTGATTTGAAAGTTTAATTAATTAATCAATTTTCTTATTTTCCATTAAGTACAATTGATTGACATTAAAGTACCATTTGCTTAGGTGACCATTATGATTATATACTAGTAATAACTACACAACTATACATCCTTGCAAGAAAATAGTTGCATTACGAATTCAGTTCCATCAAAGGGCATTCTTAAAATCCCATATATACATGTACATGTATCTATTTCTATCTTAAGAATTTCAGATTGTAATGTAAATGGTTAATATACATGTATCTGAAAAATTCAAGAATATTGAAAATTAAATGTACATATAGTCGTATACTATTGGTCTATTCTTTGGTAACTCAAAAATGAAAATAAAATGTGAAGGTTTTAAAAAAAAAATACATTTATAGAGTCTGATTTTCATCAAAATTACACTTCAACAAAAAAGCATATTATGTCATTTTCCAATCTGTCTGGAAATGATATAATTTCTTTCCTTTTCAATGCAGAAGATGTTTATTACAAAATTGGCAAAGTGCTTGCAGAAACAGAGCTCCCTTCAAAAATCAATAAAAATCTATGATAGAATTGAATCAATCTGTGTGCTCAAGTGATAGGGAAAAGAACATCTGTTGTTGGCTAACAATACCAAGCAGATTTGATCTCACATTGCCACAGAGCACGCATGTGAGGATTCATTGATTTCCCATTTTGTTTGTCTTTTGAGCTGGACCAATTTCAATAAAAGAAAGCAATTTAAAGGCCTGGCTGAATTCGTATGCCCAATACACGTACTTATGTCAACCAGCCTCATGCATCAAACAATCAGCACATACATGTACATGTACATACTGCCATCCAATGGCAAAATGAAGCAACTCTGTAAAATGAGTTTCCAAGTAAATGTCACTGTTTTATGTGAAAATCTATAGAGTTGCTTCCTTTTGGTATGTTTATTTTGGAAATTGGGGGTCAGGTGAATTCAATTTTTCATCATCATGTAAAGCATACGTAAAAGTACCCCATATCAAGAAAAAGTCAATTTGAAAAAAAAAATAAAAAATCGGAGTTGCTTCCTTTTGTCGTTGGAGGGCAGCATACATAAGTATGTATATCCATGTAAATATCAATAAATGAATGTTGAGGGAGAGAGAGAAAGAGAGAAAACAAAAATACCACCAGTACTTTAAAGGATCAATCTCAATACAATCCCCTATAATCATACATGCATTAGTGCCTTCAATACATAGCCCAGGATAACTGGCTTGAGTCTATCAATGGAAAATAGATGATAAAATTACAACTGTACAAACCTACAGGTTAAGGCTTAAGAAAGAAAACAACAGGGGGTGCCTAGCATATATGATTTCACTACATGAACATAAAAAACAAGAACAACAAAACAAAACAAAACAAAAAAACTATCCACATATAACAGAAACTGGTCATATAAAAAAGGTCATACAGAGCTCTCATAACTACTGATATACATGTAGCAAAGTCATGATGCTGATTCCAGCTATTTATATTCCTTTCTTTTAAATCCTAATATAATGTAATTTTCATTCCTCCAATTTTCTCATTATAAAAACTTTCCACTGTATCTCTTACTCCTTCCATTTCATTCATATTTCCAACCAGTTCCTAATGTTATCTTGTAAACTAAAAAAAAATAAATAAAAGACATGACAATTTTGTTAGTAATGGTAGCTTCCACATGAATACACAATGAATTTGGATATTTCTATGTATCAAGTACCTTAGATGTAACAGGATGTGATTCCCCATATCTAGTTAAGTTAAACCAATTAACCTATTTCACAGTAATTCCTTAATCACACTTAAATTCACACATCATGAACTAGAATTATCAAAAGGCAATCATCGTATATACTTACTGGACAAAAAAACAAACAAACAAACATGGATTTGACTTGACCACAAAACGCCATCAAAAATATCATTCTGATTACATGATTCACAAAATCACAAACCTTGATATAAATAGTCTGACCAATAACAAATCAATAAAGAATAAGCAATAATTTTTCCTGGGAAAAAAAAATCCCCTCCTCCCTTTCCATCCCTAAAAGGTGTTACAAATTACAGTTTCTGAGTAAAATGATAAGATAAAAAAAGGTAGGGTTGTGACTTATCTATAGTGTTTGATAATTCTTATCTTGCCTTGACTGGTAAAATTTAAACCCACAGAATCCGATACCAAGAACCGCTACTGCTAGGATGATACCGCCAAAGAAACTACCGGCGCTGAAACCCTTGTTGCTACCACTATCCGGTGCCTTCTCTGTAGTACCTACAACGGGACTCTCTGTCGGTTTCTTTGTCATGGGGGTGTCTGTAGCAGGAGCTTCTGTGGGTGCCTTGGTGGTGGGGGCTTTTGCAGAGGCATTGGTAGTGGGTGCCATTGTCTGTGGAGTTTGAGTGGTGCCGTTATTAGCAGGATTGGTCTCAGGTTCCTTGGCTGTCGTCATGGTGGAATCGGTAGCCAGGTCTGCGAAAGAGAGATTGAGATAAAATGAAGTAATGATATGAAATGTGGAATAGATACAGTATGTATCTTTAACACAAGTTAATGCTAGGCATACAAAGCAGGGCAGTACACAGTTTCTTATTCTCCAACATGAGAAAAGTACATTTAAGTACAACTGAAGGAAGTTTGATTAAGCCCTTTGAAGCAAGATAAACTACAGTTTCATCCTTTATTTTCTTATATTTTACTCCTTTTGGGGGGGGCAGTTTTATCATTGTAGTGAGCTAGTGAAAGATGTCAAGATTTCATCTACTTCTAAAGTGCGCAACATTATCATATATATCAATTTATATAACACCTGAATAGATCCCTGTCATTTGATTGGTTGTTTGATATTGATCATTTGTCCCATTGCACTATGACGTCATCATTCGTGCAATTGTGGCTCCATTTACCGTGCAATCTTGGATCCATACAATTTGCTCCATTGCACGAACGCCGAGAGCCCGGTACACTACGTACGTAAAATGCTTGCATTTGCAGTGTGCACCACGAACAGCGCGCTAGCGTATAGCGCTGTTGATTTATTGCGATTTGATCTATTTTTAGGTGTCATATAAAACAAATAATGAATGTTTTTTGCATTCGTGAAATGGACAGA
Organism: Echinometra lucunter; assembly: GCA_029962745.1. Taxonomy (NCBI): domain Eukaryota; kingdom Metazoa; phylum Echinodermata; class Echinoidea; order Camarodonta; family Echinometridae; genus Echinometra; species Echinometra lucunter. The sequence goes on along the minus strand of CM057160.1, from coordinate 29,474,076 downwards.
ATATTTCATTCGGTGAAAGATGAAATTATTGATCCATTCAACGAGGCTGTGCCTCGTTGAATGGATCATTTCATCTTTCACCTCATGAAATATTCTGTCCATTGCACTCATAAACATTCATTATTTGTATAATATGTCATGTTGTTCAGTGGAATATTAAGACATCAATTAAGGATGGGAGGGGCAGTTCTATCAATGTAAACCCACTGTAAGTTGAATTGAACTTCTCCCAGCATCAAATGGAATGGGAGGGGAGGGGGGCTAGTTTTCCAGACCCAACCCCTAAGTTTGATATGCCAGTGTTACTGCTACAGTACAGTAGGTACCTTACAGTCAATGGCTGGAATTTACAAACCATGGGGTGGTTTAAACCTCTGTTAGAGTACTAGATTAAAGGCATTGGCTAACTTTGTGAGTAGCTGATTTAAAAACTTCTAAAACTAAGATGAAACATGTGTATGAGTAGTTGTATTTGTACTCAAAAACCCTGAAACCAACCATAATTTGGAATGAAAAAGTGTTTAAGTTAGACACAAACGGCGATTTTATTATTCTTCGTCTCATGAGACAATCACTAAGAGGACCACTTTGCTTGAATTTGAAAAGCCCTTATGTGCCTTCCTCGCGTGATACGCCAATACACACAGTACGGTAAGGTGAGTCATACGCGCATGCGCACTCCTTATGTCTGTTCTGTGCAACCGACCCTTGTATATTTTTCAAACACATTTTTGATATTTAAAAATACTTCCTGTGGATATTATACTTTGAAACTGTCAGACTGGTATTTTTACACTATAACCCTTATGTTTATCCCATTTTCAAGTAACAAAACAAGATTTTTTAAAAATCATAACAATGTTAACCAGTGTCTTTAAGTCTAAATCAGCGCATATTGGCCATGCACATGCTAAGAGAAAACAGATAAATGGATAGGATTCTGTGTTTAAATATGCTTAAAGGAGAATGCAACCCAGACATCAGTGTCTTTCCAGTGAATGAAGAAGAATGAGAAGAGTAAACAGTGAAAGTTTGAGGAAAATCAGACAATCTGTTCCAGAGTTATGAATTTCGAAAGTTTAAGTAAATCCCTATTATTGGGATCCTTGAGTTGGCGACTTTGCCAGCATCTGTGATGTCATCATGGACAACTCTCCATTCATTTTGTATATAGAATTTAACATTTTCTTCATTTTCAAGAAAAATAGAAATTCTTTTGATTTACTGTTTGAGTATGACATGGCTACATCAATTCTTTAAGCATTTTGTGAAGAACTATGTTGATTCCTGATTCCGAATTTCATATACATCAATTTTTTTGAAAAATTGTGTACAAAATGAATGGAGAGTTGTCCACGATGACATCACAGATGGTGGCAAAGTTGCCAACTCAAGGATCCCAATAACGAGGATTTACTTAAACTTTCAAAAATCATAACTCTTGAACGGATTGTCCGATTTTGCTCAAACTTTCACTGTTTAATCTCTCTTGTTCATCTCCATTCAATAAAAGCACACTGATGCCTGTGTTCCATTCTCCTTTAAAACCAAGGAAGGGGTAGTAAACCATCCCATGGTATAAACCTCTTTTGTGAATACTGGCCAATGGCTCTATATGAAGTGGTAAAAAGTTTTGGCAGGAATCAAATTCTTTACCTGTACCAGTTGTAACAACATCTGTAACCTTTGGTGCATCTGTTCCTGGTGTAGATGTTTGAGCTGAACAAGTGACTATGAAACAAAATACAGAAAAAAAAAGAACAAGAAAAAGGAAGAATATTACTGACTCATAAATAGCAGGTGAATACTACAGCAATGTACATCTTGACAAACACAGAAATTATGCAAAAACCAGTCTCATCTCCTCTCATCTCTCATTCAGCCAAACTTCCTCAAGTCCTATTCAGACATTGGACAATAAACAGCTTTTATAATAAAAGAAACCATTTTGGCACATCGTTTTAAAGAAAGGAATAAGAAGCACTAGTTTGGGGTAAACAGCATAAAAATGCTGTGCACAGTAACAGACTACTTGTGTTCACAGAATATGTATAAGACTGAGAAATGTAACATTTAAATGTACTCATCCTATTCACTTTTGTCGGGGTAGATATTCATTACAAGTACATATACTATATGCATCAAAAAAAGGGAAAAAGGAGAAGATAAAGATGTCCTCTTTCTCTGTCTTCTTTTTTCCCCTTTGTGATGTATATACCCAGCTTTCTATTTTACATGAATGTACCTTAGCACAAAATAGGATCCATGCATTTGTGGATGCACAACACATTTTCATTATGAATATTATACTCTGGTTCTTCTAAAAACATATTTATTTGTTTGATAAGACCAAATGGCGAAAATTCACAAAAAGTCATCTCAATGGAGTCATCTGCTGTCATTAATTTCTTTCTCTATGTTTATCTCTGAGCAGAACAACAAAAAATATTGCACTAAAAATTCCTCAATATATTTTCACATGACCCAGAATATAAGATGTGGCATGAATTGATGATTAATGAATTTTTAGAAAATTGGCATAAATCATTGTTCTTTGCTCAGGTGTCTCATTAGCTCTACATGAACATAGCCAGCTTAATGCAGACATTAGCCATTGACTTTTCACTGAATTACAACAGTTCACTAACAATACATAAAACATAGCAACATTTTCAGAATGCCACCCAAATGTTGCCAATTTATGCTTGTGCCAGCTTTTATCGACTCTTTTTCTTCAAAGTGAAGAGTGCATGGGCATTACATGATTAAAACTGCACAGAGCTTCACACCCATCAAGACTGGCCTTTTTAAATAATTACCGTTCCAGCTCCATTACCACAAATTGCAGTATTTGATACCGAGGGCATTATGGGAGCAGCAAAATGGGAATCTGACACCAGTAGTGATTTCCTCTGGATATCAATGGCATTTTATTTGACACCTCTAAAGGCTCATTCCCCCATGATGAGAGAAGCTGAAGCTTTCTTTCTTTATGTATGAATGAATCACTACTGGAGATTAACATAGGAGAGATGTGTATTAGTAGGAAAGGTCCTATGCATAGACTATAATCTGCATCTTACAAGATGCAGAGATATGACATGTATTATGCTTAAAAAATCATTAAAGGAAAGAAAATCTGCTAAAGTTTATTTCATCATCCAGAACGTGTACATATGTGAACAGCACAGTATGTGAAAATACATGTATCTTTACTAGACACTTGGCAGACATAGAGCTATATAGCGGTGCAAGCCTGTTACAGAAAGCCTAGATAGTGCATGTTTCTCTTAGGGTTTGTCATTTCCAACGTTTCTATATAGTACCGAGGAAAAAAAATCAATATTTTTTCATGAGGCTATACCATTACTAGACACTTAACAGACATAATGTACAGCTGTAGCAGTACAGTACAATCCTGTTACACTATGTTTTTCTTACAGTTCATCATTTCAAACGTTTCTTTATCCTATAGTATAGTACCAGGGAAAATTCATTATTTTTTTCTCACGAAAAACCGAAATTTTTCACGATGGCTATTTTTGGGTTTATAGGAGCTATTTTATAATTACATGTATTATCATTTTCATATACAGGAAGCCCACACACACCGATCAGTATATTGCTTATGATTCGCATCACCCGAAGTCCGTTAAGCGCGGGGTAGTGAAGTGTCTCTACGACAGAGCTTCACGCGTCGTTACTAAGCCCCATTGCACAGCTACAGAGAAACAACACATCACCTCGGCTCTTATTTCTAACGGTTACCCGCGCTCCTTCGTTAACCGCGTCGCTAAGAAGAAGAGCGCTCCGTCTGAACAGCGTGCGCAATTTAAATCCGCTATAGTAATCCCGTTTGTTGATGGTATCGCGCATCTTCTCCGCCGGCGCTTGGAGAAGCATGGCATCCGAGTTATATTTAAGTCCGACAGCATCCGCAGCCAGCTGGTCCGTCCGAAAGACCGCCCGATCCCCGACAGACGCGATGGGGTTGTTTATAAGATCCCATGCTCGACTTGCGACAAAGTCTACATCGGTGAGACTGGTAGACCTGTGGGGGAGCGCATGAAGGAACATCGCCGTGATGTTCGGCTTAGGCGCACCGATAGCTCTGCTGTTGCAGAACATGCTTGGGACTCCAATCATCCACCTAACTGGGATGAGGTCAGCTGCATCGCTAATGATAAGCATTGGTATACCCGGCGCATTAAGGAAGCGATTCAGATCCGTTTACACCCGAGCAATATCAACAGGGACAGCGGCATTGAGATCCCTGATGAATGGTTACCTACCATCCGACGGCATACTACATCCACCGTACACAGCGCGCGGCGCCCGCACCAGCGGGTGCCTGACACCAACGCGGACGCTGATTGGCCGGCTGCATCGGCCAATCACAGCGCGCGGTGCACGCTCCAGCGGGCACCAAGCACCAGCGCGGACCCTTATTGTCCAGCGGCTCCGGCCAATCACAGCGCGGCTCACACCCGAGTGGAGCCAGACAATAGCTCCCGACGCTATATAACCCGTGCGCAGCAGCGTCTTTGCTCATTGCCTGACGAAGTCTAGCAGTTTGCAGACGAAACGTCGCTCTCCTACTACGTTTGCTACATCGTGAGACAACTGGTTATTTCTTCTACTCAATCCTTCACCACGATGAACCTCTTCCACATCATCAAAATATTGTTAATGTGAAGTATGGTTTCTACAAACAATTTAATTGAGATTATGGAAAATACAGTCACACTTTGTTAAAACAGTGGAAAAACGTTGGGAATTCCATTTTGCTGTTCACAGTCATGCCGTTCTTATTGTCATGCTTAACTTTGCACACAGATTTGTGAAACAACCCCCTCATTTTAAAACTTAGTCACTCAAGGCAATCAAGTCCTTAATAACATAACTTGACATTGGATTTGAGTAATGAGAAAAAGAAATGGGATTATACAGCATTTTATTTAAATTCATGCATAAATCTCTTCAAGTTATCAGAGCTGTTCTACCTTTTTCTTGATGATATGAGGCTACAAGACCCACATGTCTGTAGTGTAGTTAGTTGGACAGCTCCATTATCAAATAACATGCTTCACATGATAAAGCACCTCTGCATTGATTTCCCTAAAGAGAGACTCATCAATGAGACGTGTTCACATGTACGCAGACCTGACACATACTCCAGTGACAATTGCTCCCGGCACTATTTCTTCAAAGGTGTAAGACCCCTTTTACACCAAGCCTTGGGCCACGGCTCGCGCTTGGTGTAAAAGCTCAAAAATCAAATGCGGGGCCAAATGCGGGGCCAATTTAGGACCAGCTCTGGAGGTAGTCTCGGCCGCGGCCAGTTTTGGTGTAAACGCGGAGCAGGGCCAAATGCGGGGCCATCTTCCGTTTTCAATGACGTCATAAAGCCAATATTGTAGAATTACAAACCGGGCAGGTAGGGATAAAAAAGGCTTTGTGAAATTGTAGAGCGCTCCTATGACAAAACTTTGCAAGGATCTAGATACAGGTATCTAGATACAGGCCGCGGCGCGGTCCCGGTGTAAACGCACAAAATTGCGGGGCTGTGCTGGGGCTCGGCCGTGGCCGTTTGGTGTAAAAGGGGTCTATGGTTAGGGTCAGGGTAGCAATACAATTCAGGCCCCTAAAGCTCCACCATTTTGTCCAGATCCATTTAGAAGGCCGACCTAAGCACCATCAATATTCATGATCAAAAATGAATAATTCGTTTTTTAAGATGCTTCCAACTATGGTAGTAGCATTGTTTGTACGCGTTATGAAACATTACAGGCATCAGCTTGCCGCATGCGCAACAAATCATGTGCATTAAATCAAAGTGTTACAATAAAAATGATACACCCAATAAATATGAATAATGCAACAATGTTATTGATATCATGGTGATAACGGGTACTTATCGGTCCCTTCAAATGATCTGAAAGAGGCGGGGCCTAATGCTATTCGCGTAATGATATCCACGCGTGCTGCTTTCCATCTACATGTAGTAAATTTATTATATGTCTATGATACGGTTTATTACAGGATGGGTGTAGATTTAGGGTTATGGTTTGGTGTAGCTTTAAAGTTCAGTTTGATGTAGTGTTGCCTCTGTGTTGTATGCACCTTTGCATATTTTTGTGTACCACATAATGTGTTCTCTCTCTCTCTCTATCTCTCACCAACACACCCACACAAATCTATACATTCTGGCTCTTTATGTATGAAATGGGGGGGGGGGGGGACATTCATGTACCCTATTGTGTCCCTCTTCCTTTTAAGGTTTTTTTTGGGGGGGCGTTCCAGCGACAATTGCTTCAGGCATTATAAGTATTTCTTTGAAGATACAAGGTTAGGGTCAGGGATGCAATAGGGTTATTGGATGGATGTAGAATTTAGGGTTATGGTTTGGTTTAGCGGTAGTGATAAGTTCATTGTGGTGTAGTGTTAAAGTTCAATTTAGTCTAATGTTAAAGTTCTCTTTGGTACGGAGTTAAAGTTGCTGTACAACCATACCCTGTATCAGGGCCCTCATTCATAATACCTGGCATCAATCACAACCTTCAGTCCGTTGAGTATGGAATTCTCTTAATTCCCCTTCACTTAATACAGAGGTCACTCCATATCAGAACCTAGGGAACAGGTTAATAGCCAATATGTATGTGTAAGCTACAGCATTTGATTGGCCATTAGCAAATTTACTGTAGAATTTAACATGGCACTTGTTATTGATAACAAGTTCCATGAAACAGGGCCCCATTCTAGATCTATACCTGCCAGACTTAGCAATGCATAACATGTATTTCCCATTCTCTCCATTAGAAACAAAGTTCTATCCAATCCATCGGAGAAACATGATTCATCTTATTAAGATGCTTACAAGTTTATTGCAATGTACACCATTCACAGGAATACGAGTGCCATGCATGTTTACATGTACTAGTATATGATGAATGATACTTGTACAAAGCACTTGATACTGAGAAGTAATTACCAGTAATGGTTTCTGCATGTACCTTGGCATATTTCTGTGTACCATATAATTTTCTCTCTCTCTCTCACATACACACCCACACCCACACACACTTACACTCTGCCCATTTATACGTGAAATGGGGGGGGGGGGGGGGGAGGGGCATACCCTCACCCTTAAAAGTTTTTTTAGGCGACATGTCCCCCCCCCCCCCCCCCTGATTGATGCCCAAGATCTTATGTAGATATTGAAATACTACTGCACTACAGATTTGCTGCATTGCCTTCCACTGAAGCGATAAGGCTTCCCTGGGTAAACAAGACTATTATAATTATTAAACAGAAACGCCTTTCTCCAGTTACAGTCTCCACGCTCAGCCTCATTGGAAGAGTGGGATCTGGTGAAAACTCAAATCTGGAAACCAGACTATCATTAGTGCACTCCCATGAAAGATGTATTCTTTCTGGATACTAGCATCGACAGCAGTCTTACAGACATTCCAGGCACATCCTCATTAGCCATAGTTTTCAAACTAGCTCAATAATTCTGATCACAGGAAAATAGTACATGTGATTGCACAGTAAATTTCATGACTCGCATTTCTGAGAGAAGATGTAAATAGCCGGACATTTCACCCTTATACTTTTGGATATTAGCTCACGTTATTTTAACATTTTCTCAAACAAACTAGGGCTTGTTCATGAAATGGCTCGGTATCTACATGTACATGTAATTAGCAGCTTAATTTGCTGATATTAAAGAGTGCACTATGACATAGTCTGATGCTTGAGCTAATTCCCCAAGCAGGTGAGCAATGCTTGACTCAGACTAATGGAAGAAGACAACTTCAAAATCAAGACTATTTTATCGCCAGGAGCTCTAATCCATTTAATATCTCAAGCGTGAGCTTGTTTAGGCTAATGATGATACCTCTCATGTCGGTATGTTTCTTCAGACCTCCTTAATCCTTTCATCTTTCAGCCGAAAATGCGATCAATACAAGAATGTTCAGATTGCAGCCACTATGTCTGTGCCTTTCGTCTGCCTTAACGAACTGCAAGGCAAAGTCAGTCTAAACCTTCAGGCCCTAAAGGCACTTTTTTTAATACTGAGTTTTAATGTAATGTGCAGATTCAGTGAACATGTTTCCAGTTCATTCTAATCCTTCAATCCAGAGAAATATCTTATCTCTCAGTGTCCTCAGCACTTCAGTTTTAAAGTCATAATCTACTTTTTGCATCTTGCATGCACAACCTCAGTGTGTTTCAAAGACATACATAGTATGGTGTGTTGTTGTCAAAAAGCATCTTTTTCATAGTCTTCAAATTATTGCTTCTTTCCTGTACTGTATATGCATTCCTCTGTAACACTACAAAACTGACTCCACAACTACACCCTAAATTCTCTTGAGCAAATTTACCCTTTTCAAACATTTTCTTGATCACACACGTGAACAGCAATATACATGTATGTGACTCCCCGGGTCTCCCCCCCCCCCCCCCCCCCCCCATGTAATTGGGGATTAATTGTCTGTTGTTACAGTTTAATGTCAGTCAGGGTTTTTTAGGGGAGGGGGCAGTTTCATTTCATGCCTAAACAGGGATTACACATCAAGGTGAAATCATCTAATGCCCCTCTGAAATACGCACTTAACACCAGCAGAACTGAGATGACTGCAAGACTAATACTCCACTATGCAAACAGTGATGATAGCTGGGAATCCTGGGATGTAATGGGGTGAATTTCATCACATTAGACTGATTTGTGCATAAATGATCTCTACTTAAACTGAGTGTATATCTCACGGGATATTGTGTCTGTGATTTCTTCACACAAACATCTCAAACATTTCAATATTGATTTTCATGTTTATCAGTGGAGTGGTGTGATACCCTTACAAAATGAAATAACTTTCAAATAGTAGAACTATGTACATATAGCTGATAACCCTTTTAAAATGAGCTTCTCCAGAGCTCTGTCTACAGCAGACATGGCACATAATCCCTATGTAAACAAAGACGAGGTACTCTCCTCTCCCCTGCCCCCCCCCTTCATACAGGGCTCCATGTCTCGGGTGTTCTCGTCTCATGTTTCCGCTATGGATAAGGTGCATTCTTTGTCCAGAGTTGCCCACTGCACTAGCAGTAACCTGCCATAAAAGTGATGAAAATTACATCAAACAAAATCATATAGACATAATACTTGCTACAATGTTATTATTTTCAATTAAATTAATTAAATTTCAGTATACGCCTACTGCACTAACTGATTTTTAAGATCAATGAGCGCAAACACCCTAGACACACCCTAGAAAGTATAGCATGTACACATGTATCTTATCCACTGTTCCTTCCATGTACGTTCCGATGCATTTTTCGGGGTACTGTTCAACTTCATACCAACAGTGGTCTAGCAAGAACACAGCAAAACGTTCGGAGGACGTCCACTGTTGAAGGTTCAATTTGAACAGGGCATAATTCTCCACTATACAGTACATGTAGATGCAAACTGTGATGACAGACGGGATGTGATGGGGGAATCTCATAACATTAATGCATAAAGTGATACTTGACTGAGTAAGAACATACTATTAGCATCCTTGTCAGGATTCAGAAACTGTGATATCTTCATTAGTATCACAAAAGGCGCTTTCACACCTACCCGATCAGGAAAAATACCTGGTATTTTCAGATCGGGTATTCTACCCCGATCAGAAAATACCAGGTATTTTGCCAGTGTGAAACCAAATTACGCGTAATATCCCCGTAAGAAAATACCCGTAAATTAGTAGGTACTTTCTCAAAATTACGAGTACTTTCTCCAAGGTCGCGGGGATTTTTGTAATGTGAAAGCAAATTACGAGAACTTCTATTCCATCAAGCACTGGCGCACGAACCGCGTACTGTACTGTGTGTACGTACTGGACGTCGTTATCGTTTGTGCACCCGCACAGTCTGGATTTGAGATTTGCATTGTCTATTTCTAGCTACGTTGTTGTTTTTGTAAAGTTTTGTTCCCCTTTCGTGTTTTTTATTTATGATTTATTCTGATATATCGATACGGTAGTATGTCATCATCTGATCATCGCTGATAGCGATGTGGAGGGAGGAGGAGGTGTACACGGCAGTGGCCTCCTTCAGCCAAAGAAATAGGACTACCATATGCTGGCTGCAAGACTTGCCAGCCTCGGATTTGAGAGGATACCTCTCGAAATAAAAAAATAAACTGAAAGTTCTAAAGAGAGATTATCAGACTGACTGTAAGTGTACATCATTATGTAGAGACGTATGATCGCATCGAGCTAACTATATAGCTAGCGCTATCATAGCAAGAGCGAATTTAAAAACGCGGGCCTCGTCTGCAAAATAAATCGTTCTGCGCATGCTCGTAACTTCGAGAACTTACCCCGAAGAGGTCTGGCTTCGGGTAGGTGTGAAAGCGCAGAACAATTATCAGGTATTTTGGGGCCTTAACAAGTTCTCGTAATTTACGGGTATTTTTCCTGATCGGGTAGGTGTGAAAGCGCCTATTGAAATAGTGCTTTCACGTTCAATTTGAACAGGGTATAATTCTCCACTATGCACACAGTGATGATAGTTGGGGATGTGATTGGGAGAATCTCATATTTACTGCAGCTACTTGACTGAGTAAGAACATACTATTAGCATCCTCAACAGGATTCAGAAACTGTGATTTCTTGATTAACCCACAGAGGTACAGTGTCACCTTTAGGAGACGTTTTTGCAGTATCTGTTGATCCATAATGTTGGGCAGTACATATCATACATGAGCAGAAAGAGAAAAATGCACTGACAAATTTGAGCCCATTCCCATCGCTGTATGGTGTGGCATTCTCGAATTAGAGCAGTTTAAGTGTAACTAATCATTAAACTCTTTAAATTGGCAACACAGTGAATAATATATAATCACTATTTCTGCATTCAAATTGGCAATTTCTGATTCAATTTTACAATTGTATTTCATTTTGGTGTACGTTATATCCATATTTATTTTTTTCAAGCTATGTATATGTTGAAAAAAATAATTTGTATTGCCAATTTGAGGATTGAAGATGATTAATTTAGACCTCAAGAAAGCTCTGTACTGCTATGGGTTAAAGGAGAAGTCTAGGCGATTTCTGTAAGCATGGATCATAAAGAGAAAATATTCAGCAGCTAGAAAATGTCTTACTTTACCCAACATACCCTAGGATTACCGAGTAATCAACAATTAACTTGTATAAACAGTAGTTCTAGTACGAGCCCATTTTCATCCATAATACAGTTCGCACCCAGGCCCAGTGACGTAGCTAATGCACCGCAGGCAGGCCAGGCGATGCAAGCAATATGCGTGTACGGCATTCCGGCTCGAAGTGGTCTTCGCACACTTTCTTTAACTTCGAAAATTTCAAAGTTATGAAGTTGAATTTGTCCGTTCTAATATCATTAATCCATCAGGCACATCTCTCCCTGTCCGTCAGGGGATTTGGGATTGCAAAAAAAACTTCTCTTTGGAACAGAACTGGTGTGCTTTGTAAACCCAAAAGCTAGACATATCGGCATTTTGCATAGAGAATGTGCAGAGAATAAGTGCGCATGCGCAGTGCAACTGTATCGCCTACGTCACACGACCAATGACCATATTTGGGTTTCGGTGGGAAATTCAATTATTTGGAGTAAAAAAGCCAACACTTAATCGGTATTTAAAAATCACAGAAATCACTTTGATAAATGAAAGCAGCATTGTCTGTTAGCGTGAATTTTAAGCTTTATAGTGTAATTTTAATGAAATCGTCTGGACTTCTCCTTTAATATCACAAAAGAAATGGTGCTTTCATGTCCAATTTGAACAGGGTATACAGTAATTCTCCACTATGCACACAGTGTTGATAGTTGGGGATGTGATAGGAGGAATCTCATAACAGTAATGCATACCAGTAGATGATATCTACATGTATCTGACTGAGTAAGAACATACTATTAGCATCCTCATCAGGATTCAGAGATTGTGATTTCTTCATTAATATCCCATCAAAAATAGAGCTTTCATGTTCTTCTACTTTCTCAGAATAGCATATAGACTGTAGCAATATCTACTATTAAATTGGAAACTCAGTGTAAAAAGAACGGATAACAAGGTAAAATTCCTATTCCCAGCTCTTTACATTCTATCGTTTTTTAAACGTAACAAGATTCCTGCTACAAGAAGGTAATTTTGATGGTCCCAAGGACCCTGTCATATGGTCCACTTATTAATAGTGTACTCCTCCTTTAATGGACTGAGCATATAATTACACTGACACTCAGTCTTCCATATTACATGCAAGTGTACTGAGACTAGTACCATTTCAACATATATTTGTAAAAGAAATAGATTGAATATTGAGCAAAAATTCACAATGAGACACTATTTCATGAGATTTCATTTTCGCAAGTGTTCAATTTACCAACTTCAAAAGGCTATACGCATGTTCCTCCTGTAATAATGGCTTCCCATCTAAAGGCATGAGTCTACATGTATTTTTAAAACAAATTATATGCATGTGCAGAACTTGTGCACATATATTGGATCCTGTTGAACTCAAGACATTTGAATTCAAAACGAATGCCATCATCTCTGACAAGCATGTACATGTACTTAATAAAGGCTCCTTCATATATGAAGAGGGAACCCCCCCCCCCCCCCCCGATAGCAACCCCCCCCCCTGCGGGTTTCTCAGTGTTCATACATGTATATGACAGGGTCAACTACGCCACTTATGATAATGAACGTCCTTTAATGCGTCAAAGCTCAAATAAAAGACAGTTTTGCCAAAAGTTGCATAAACTCGTGGAATCATATTTTGTGCTAACTTTTTATGAATGCGATTGGTCCACAGCTTTTTGCTGCTGGGGACATAAAATATGTCTCCTGCCTCTGCGTTTTTGTGGGGGGTTTTGCCACCTCATATCCCATTCACTTGTACACCCCCCCAGCCCCCCCCCCCCAATATCTGAACAAGCTTTAAAGAGAAAGGAGATTGTTTTCTCAAGCTCACAAGTAAGTGCCACATATGTTTTAAGTTTAAATGAATCATCATTCTCTTATCTTTTTTATTGTTTTGTTTGTTTTATTGTTATCCAATTTCTGCTGATAACTTTGATTATGTCTGTGATTTAATAAAACACATAATTATTATTAAAAAAAATAAATAAATAAAAAAGTGCCACAACACCCTAGGGACATATTTGGAGAATTCATACAGTAAACATTCATTCTTTCTCCCCCCCACCCCCCCCCCCCCCTCCACCCCACTGGTCACCAGAGGACAGGTGTTTGGTACAGAAAGCAAAGAGGTCTAATTTCCTGTTGATTGAGCCCTTCATTTTAGACTGTTCCGCATCAATTGACTCATTTTTCTCGTCAGTCTAAAAGGCAAGGCCAAACAGGCCCTGTCACACAATTCAATGTTATAAAGGTAGAGATTTATTTATTAGTTTCAAGGTGTTTCATTGATAAGATTAGGACCCTAATTTGTTTTGGCAAAATGTCACCTCATCCAAGTTAATCTAGTTTTACAGGAGTGCATGATGTTTCACTTTAAATCCTTTTGAACCCACACTGCCCCCCCCCCTCCCCCCAATCACCAACACTACATCCCTACTCCTGGCAAAAGACCTACATGTAATTCAAATTCAAATTTATTGATATGAAAATAATGAAATCCACAATTCTGGATTATCATCAAAATGAACAAAAGAAAACAAAACAAAGGATAATGTTATAAATCTTTTACTAAGTATCATTTCTGGCTGACAAATTCTTATATTCTTTTTTTATGGAAGAAATGCATTTTGCATTGGTGACTATCAATGATCTTGGGTATTGAAAAGGATAAATGGGCATAATGTTGAATATGAACTACACTCACAGAATTAAAACTTACACTGTACATGCGTGGGTAGGGCCCAACTGTAAGTACACTGTACATCACGTATGCAGTTTATATTGAAGACATCAGTAAAGTGTTCTATGGCCTAAAGCAGCCTCATTTTCTCAGGTTAATAGGTACGTTTGTCACAGAGGTCCCTGCGGCAAGTAAATGTGCACTGTGTAAAGTGTAGTTATTAATGGAAATATCTTTTGACCATGCCATGAAGTACAGACTGAAGCTGAACAGGAATAAACAAAGCAAAGACTCAATAGCTCACAAACTTAAGTATAAGAATGACCCATAAACATGCCTCCTCCAAGTGATTAACTCTAGATGGTTTCATTGAAACCTCCTGTAGTAGTAACCTTGTATAATATCTCCAATCACTGACTGCATCTACAATTACCATTAACTGATCAGTTGACAACGATGTAGGCTTACAATGGCATTCTCTTTTTACGTACTAATACTTTTCAGTAACTTTGTGAGCTAACAAATTAAGATACAGTTCATAATAATAATAATGATAATGATGAAATTGATGATGGTGATGAGAATAAAAAATTGAAGATGAAGATCGTGATGATGCTAATGATAAATGATAATATCATCAGTACAGATTATAAAAGCAAATAACAGTAACATCATGCCTGCTCCTCACCCCTTCTCTCTCTCTCTCTCTCTCTCTCTCTCTCTCTCTCTTCCTCTCCTCTTTCTACATTGCACATCTCAACCTTTGCCCTATTACTTCATACAGTATTGAAGGGTTTCACTTTCAGGCATGGCCTTATGCACAACTCAAGTGTTTGCAATCATACAGCTCATTTCTAAATGTCAAGCCATAAATCCTACAGTACATCACACACTATAACAGCATGAATAGGTAGTGCATAATCCCAGCACCAAGAGTTTATGTACAAGAAGTCTGTTAATCCAATATTTGCTCTTTCGCTATATTGGTAAAAGCCTGCATATGAGCCTATTGGTGTAGTGACGCAAGAAAAGAAAAGTAATCTGTTTGAAGAGTGAATAAAGTCTGAGGCTGTCTGTCTTCCAGGGAGATCTTCAATTCACTTTTAACCCATAGCAGTACAGAGCTTTCTTGAGGTCTAAATTAATCATCTTCAATCCTCAAATTGGCAATAAAAAATATTTTTTCCACACTTACATAGCTTGAAAAAAATAAATATGGATATAACATAAACCAAAATGAAATATAATTGTAAAATTTAATCAGAAATTGCCAATTTGAACATGGAAACAGTGATTATGTATTATTCACTGCATTGCCAATTTAAAGAGTTTAATGATTAGTAACAGTTAAACTGCTCTAATTCGAGAATGCCACGCCATACGGCAATGGGAATGGGCTCAAATTTTTCAGTGCAATTTTCTCTTTCTGCTCATGTATGATATGTACTGCCGAACATTCTGGACCGACAGATACTGCAAAAGCGTCTCCTAAAGGTGACAATGCACCTCTATGGGTTAACTGATTAAAATAATGAGGTAGTGTACATACCACAGGGGTAAAAATACACTGGAGCTCAGGGCAAATTCGCCCCCGAAATGCCCAAAAGAGCCCTGGAAAACTAAAAAAGAGCCCCTGAAATTCTCCTAGGGTCCAATGTTAACTGTAATACAATGTAGAAAATTGGGGCCGGTGGGCTCAAAAAGTAGCCCCGGAAAAAAATTAATTATTTTTTTCCCTGATATACCACCTAATATATTGGAGAGCCCTTCCATGCAGATCAGGGGGTGTTTTATAAAGCTGTTCGTAAAGTTACGAATGACTTTACTTACAAAGGACTTGAATATGGCAAGCCAAATGGGATTCTAAGTCGCCATAAATCGCATCAGCTAAAGATGAAATATGTATGTATACAATACATAGATTAACTATTTTTTACAAACATTTTTATTTGGAAGTATAGTTTTTGCCAAAATTTAACTGAGATTATGGGAATGCAGTCACATTCTATTAAAACATCAGGAAAAACTTTGGGCATCCCATTTGGCACGTCATATTCAAGTCGAAGAGGTTCATCGTGGTGAAGGATTGAGTAGAAGAAATAACCAGTTGTCTCACGATGTAGCAAACGTAGTTGGAGAGCGACGTTTCGTCTGCAAACTGCTAGACTTCGTCAGGCAATGAGCAAAGACGCTGCTGCGCACGGGTATAGCGTCGGGAGCTATTGTCTGGCTCCACTCGGGTGTGAGCCGCGCTGTGATTGGCCGGAGCCGCTGGACAATCAGGGTCCGCGCTTGTGCTTGGTGCCCGCTGGAGCGTGCACCGCGCGCTGTGATTGGCCGATGCAGCCGGCCAATCAGCGTCCGCGCTGGTGTCAGGCACCCGCTGGTGCGGGCGCCGCGCGCTGTGTACGGTGGATGCAGTATGCCGTCGGATGGTAGGTAACCATTCATCAGGGAACTCAATGCCGCTGTCCCTGTTGATATTGCTCGGGTGTAAACGGATCTGAATTGCTTCCTTAATGCGTCGGGTATACCAATGCTTATCATTAGCGATGCAGCTGACCTCATCCCAGTTAGGTGGATGATTGGAGTCCCAAGCATGTTCCGCAACAGCAGAGCTATCGGTGCGCCTAAGCCGAACATCACGGCGATGTTCCTTCATGCGCTCCCCCACAGGTCTACCAGTCTCACCGATGTAGACTTTGTCGCAAGTCGAGCATGGGATCTTATAAACAACCCCATCGCGTCTGTCGGGGATCGGGCGGTCTTTCGGACGGACCAGCTGGCTGCGGATGCTGTCGGACTTAAATATAACTCGGATGCCATTCTTCTCCAAGCGCCGGCGGAGAAGATGCGCGATACCATCAACAAACGGGATTACTATAGCGGATTTAAATTGCGCACGCTGTTCAGACGGAGCGCTCTTCTTCTTAGCGACGCGGTTAACGAAGGAGCGCGGGTAACCATTAGAAATAAGAGCCGAGGTGATGTGTTGCTTCTCTGTAGCTGTGCAATGGGGCTTAGTAACGATGCGTGAAGCTCTGTCGTAGAGACACTTCACTACCCCGCGCTTAACGGACTTCGGGTGATGCGAATCATAAGCAATATATTGATCGGTGTGTGTGGGCTTCCTGTATACGGTGGTGTACAGTCGGCCGCTGGTGTCACGGTGCACCAAAGTGTCAAGAAAGGCAATGCGCTCGTTGCACTCCATCTCCATGGTGAAACGGATGGATGGCTGCTGCGAATTCATGTGGCTCAAAAGGTCATCGGCGGCGGATCTATGCGTGATGATAAACGTGTCATCTACGTATCGCTTCCAAACTCTAGGGGCGCAGTCGGGCGGACAACTACTCAGTGCGCGTTCCTCAAAAGCTTCCATGAACAGGTTAGCGATCACCGCGGAAACAGGGCTGCCCATGGCTGCTCCTTCTTGCTGTTCGTAGAAATTGCCGGCAAACATGAAATATGTAGATTGCAAAACAAAACTCAAGAGGTCAGTTACCTGGGCCGGAGATAACTGTGTGCGCTCGGGTACCAAGCACAAGCGCGGACCCTGATTGTCCAGCGGCTCCGGCCAATCACAGCGCGGCTCACACCCGAGTGGAGCCAGACAATAGCTCCCGACGCTATACCCGTGCGCAGCAGCGTCTTTGCTCATTGCCTGACGAAGTCTAGCAGTTTGCAGACGAAACGTCGCTCTCCAACTACGTTTGCTACATCGTGAGACAACTGGTTATTTCTTCTACTCATATTCAAGTCATTCGTAAAGTCATTCGTAAAGTCATTCGTAACTTTACAAACAGCTTTATGAAACACCCCCAGGAATGTGTATCAAGACTTTCACACACTCTTTCAAATGAGATGTTACAAGTTACAAGTACATGTATATGGTTTAAATTTACTTAGGTCCTACAACTGAGGTTAGAATCGATTTAGAAAAGCAATCCACTTTCATTTTCTCTTGAATTTTAGACAGGATTTTTAATGTCCAGAATTTGGTGTATCATCCAGTACAGTCTTCCTAGTTTTTCTCTATCAACCACATTTCCTTTTGTACCATAATGAATGACTTCTAGCACCAAGAAACATTATCTATGAGTAACTAGTTTAAAACAAAGAATGAATGAAAGAATGAATAACATCTGGGCAGTTCCATGCATTACGGTCATTACACTTTTGCAAAATCTTCAAAAGGTCATTAAGATATTTAAAAAACTACTTTTTTATTCGGAACTCATGTGATGGAATCTTGCACAAAACGCCCTTGATTATAAATAGTGAAAGTTTCAGTCCATTTCAGTACAGCATGTGGTAGTTATGGCATGTTATGTTTCGTTACGGATATTACATTTTTTGTTAAACAAATGTAATATCCGTAACGAAACATAACATACCGTAACTACCCTAGAATGTGCTGAAATGGACTGAAACTTTCACTGCTAATGATCAAGGATTTTTTTCCGTGTGATTGCATCTTATCAGTCCCGCAAAAAGTGGTTTTATCTTCATGACCTTTCGAAAGTTGCAAAAATTGTCCAAAATGTAATGTCCGTACTCCGTAATGCTGGAACTGCCCATCTGTAACTTTTTCTTCTAGGCACTGGTACTACTACCTGCAACATTCATGCTCACAGTTTGCTACATACATTCTCTATTCACTAGTTGTTCGGTTATAAATGTACAATTACTACAATATGGTGCATTTATGCCCAGATAATCCTAATTACTATTGCCATAATGGCAGTCAAATATCTTTGGAACTTGAAAGATTTAGAAGAAGGCATACATTACATGAATTTGTTTGGTAAACAAAGCATAAACACAATGTACCCAAGCCCAAGGTGTATTCCAGGGTCACAAAACTTCATCAGGCGATTACTAAAAAAATAGTTTTGGCATAATTATTGAAATATTCTCTTTGAAATTAAGAAATTCAGATCCTGCTTCATTTACTTTTTTTTTCAATTAAAAATATGAATGACTGGATCCATCAAAATTCAATTCAAAATTTCTCCCATAGACAATGGTGTCTACATGACACTTTTAGGTTTAGGGTGACTACATGCACTTTAGAGCTCTTACCCAAATGAATCTTGGTCATCAAAAAGTTCTTTTCGTAATGAAAGGGGAAAATTTCCTCATGCCAATGATTTCAATTCTATTACGACTTGGCAAATTTAGGTTCATCAAATTAAGCATCTTATCAGAGAAGCTATTACGAAAAACTTTATTGCAACAGATTAGCAGGCTGCCTGCAATACAAAAGTGCATTGGGTGAACTGCTCATTCTGTGATCTCACATGATTTGCAAAGCATGAAAATTACTTTCTATTTTTGCATGAAACAAATTCCTACATTAGCCTGTGCCCCCTTTAAAACTAAAGCATAATTAAAAGAGAAAGTTGAGTTCCGGGAGAGGTGAAAAATAATTTGTGAGCTTTTTCTTTATTTCCATGTCAGTTAGGAAGAATTACACTGTATCATAGCAAAAATGCTCATCAATCCCTACTGTCCTTTACTGATTATAAATCCACCCCACTTAGCAGGGCCGTAAACACGAATGTATTACTGTGCTCCTTGGTCCTGCTGCTGTGTTAATTATACATGTATATCAAATCCTGTTTGGTGGGGCCGTAACACAAGTAAATATTAGTGAGTTTTCAAGACAGTTATGAATTATACAATGATTAGAATCATCTCTTTATTTATTTGAAGTCATGATCGATCAACTATGTTCTAAGAATAAATGTCGGGGTGGGGGGGGGGGAGGAGAATCAGCCCCATATTCAAACTATATATTAGTGGTGGGGGCCTGAATCATAATACGGCCCTCTTAGCTATGAAAATTGTTCACATTTAACAAAGGTTTAAAACAGTTAACATCAAGTTTTATAGTTTCTTTCCTTTTTTAAGTGAAATTGTTCATTCTTGTCTCTCATTAGCTTAAACACTGTTGAAACAAGGTGGTGTACTTACATGTACTTTATTTACTTTACTTTAATCCTATGATATACATGTGCAGTGTAGGACTATCCTGTTCATCAGTCTGGGAGATTGTTAACAGAGATTAAAAAGAGGTTTGGACCCAACGCACTGCCTTGCAGCACACAGCTAATCCCTTCTCCCAAAGAGGACTCCTTTCCACTAACCACTAGTCCACTACTCTTTGTTGTCTACCTATCATAAAAGACTTCAAAACCATGAAAGAAGGTTTCCACAAACACCATAGGGTTCCAATTTTACGAGAAGACATTGGCGAGGGACCATATCAAATGCTTTCATAAGGTCCATACGGCATCTATTGTGCCCCCCCCCCCCATAGGGTTCCAATTTTACGAGAAGACATTGGTGAGGGACCATATCAAATGCTTTCATAAGGTCCATACAGCATCTATTTGGTCTGAAGATGTTTAACTACCATCTGGTTTAGTTAGGTTTGATATACTTTCATGAGTTGTTGTTTTTGATCTGACATATGACCAAAAACCTTTCGCATTTCATTGACATCAGAGGCAATTGAATGCTGTAAGTCACTAGCAGTTTTTTGACAGTACCACCTTGCTTGGTAGAAAGCTTCAGTCTCTCATATCGGTAGTTGTTACGTTGAGACTATATGTCTGGCTCCACTGACCGCCTCCATTTAGAGACTGAAGTCAATGCCATGGCGTGTGGTAAGGATAGATCGGCTATTATACAGTCTGTATAATAGCCGATCTATTACAGACTATCATGACTATGTCTGATGTTGGTTATGTACATCAACCCAGAAGTAGCAATGATTTGAACATGAATACAGACAACAGACATCAACGACACAGTTTCCTCATGATCAGCTCAAAGTAAGCTCTTTAAGTTTCATATTTTTGAACGATAATTGTTGATTTAGTGATATAAATTGCAGGTATTAACATACACCTGACATAGCAGGTAGATACAGGAAAATTTCATTTGTCGCAGTGATGTTGTATGAAAACAGATCTGAGTACCAAACAATAAATATAATCCGCAAATTCCCTTTAAGCGGCCGCACACCAGAGCTGGTACTCTAGATCTAGACTTCTAGATCTAAATTAAATAGATCTAGATCTAGATCTAGCTCATTATCGTAAAATAAAGTGCCGTCAGAATCAGTGTAGCAGAAAATATACCGAGATTGACGTCACTCCAATATCTCCATATCCAGATATCCATTCTTCTTTCATGGTGAAATCATTTTTAGTCACATGAGAAGTTCTCGACCAATCCTAGCTAGATAAATTTAAGATGTAGGATATAATAGTTGTTATGTTCCCCATGCCGTGCCGTGCCGGGCCGGGCCGGCCAGGCCAGGGCTAGGGCAAGGGCCAAGGCGCGATGCAGCGCAGCAACATCTGTAATGCCATAGAATCATAATCTACTCACCCAAAACAAGCATCACAGAAGAAGCAAAAAATAAAAATTTTAGATCCATCTTTTCAGATTTTGGCAAGTATTCCGTAGAAAATTAATTAGGAGTGTAAGTGATGAAGTCACAAGCAACAATCCTCATGAAATATGACCGTCTCTCAGGATTTATGTGCCTCAAAACCAGATCAGCTTTAACGTTAGCCTTCGCTTCGACGGCAGCTAGCTAGCTAGGTAAGCTTATTATATTGTGCTACTGAAATTAGCTAGCTAGCTAGCTGATAATATTGAAATGAGTCGAGTCGATAGTTGTCAATTTGCTTCTCACTATTTTTATACAAATTTGCTTTTATGCACATATTATTTAAAGATTGACATAGTTATTTTAAAATATCAAATGATATTATATATAATTTCAATGTACCCCGTATAAATTAGTTGTATTATGTATGTCCAAAATGACATTTATGACATTTAGATTAAGTTTTCAACACTGAGTAGGTGATCGGCAATGCCAATAAATCAAGAAGATTGGACTGCTTTTAAAGACCAATGGTGTCTGCAAAAGAAACAATAAAAAATGAAAAGCGTATTGGGACGAATTTGAAAAAAATGAAATGATATTAATGTTACTCGACCCTCGACTGTTAGGAAAAATTGTGTCAAATTAAAACAGAACAAATGCTCTTTAATCTGATATATTTTAGAGCTGAAAATGTGAGGATTTTTTTTTAAATCAAAAGATTCAATATACGAAGTTCAAATTTTCAGGGGGAAAAAAATGGCAGGTGTTATATATGCATGCCGTACTAATGCTATTACAAACTAAGAAAAAAAAGGTTCAATATTGCACCCTTCAAATGCAACTTTGCACCCTAAGAAGCATTTGCACCTTTAAGAGTGCAGAGTTGTATCCTTTAGGGAAAGTGCAAATTTGCACCCTTAAAGGTGAAAAGTTGCACGTTTAAAGGTGCAGACCCTCCCCCGCCCCCCCCCCCCCCACACACACACACTCAAGTGGTCAACTGTACCGCATGCGAGTTCCCGATTTTTGCGAAAAGGGGGTATATTTTAGGGGCTCAGTTCTGGGAAAAAAAAAATCCAGAAAATCGTTGAAATAGGAGGTCAGTTTTAGCATTTTTACAGAATTATTTTTAGTTTTAGCGGTATAGTTGAAATTGTGGACACTCTTCACCTCAGCACTCTTCATTCGTTTAGGGGTTAATCTACCTAGCTTCCCTTCCAAAAACCTGGGGGGGGGGGGTAATTTTGCTATTAAACTTCCCTTCATGCCCGTGACGGGGGGGGGGGGTAATTTTGCTGGCTTCCCTTCCAAAAGCCCGTGATAGGGGGTCAAAATCCTAAACCAATTCCGTCCTTAAAGGGGGTATCTCCAAGAATCTGGAACAAGCAAATGTGAATGGTTGACCGCCTGAGTGGGAGGGGGCGGGGTGAAGGCGGGAATTTTCGGGTGCAAACAAGTAAAAAAAGGGTGCATCTTTGCATTTTTCATGTAGGGTGCAAGATTGTACGCAAAAAAGTGCTGCCAGTGTTGCAATGGTGCAAAATTGAACCCTTTTTTCTTAGTGTGTATAATACATAGTTAAGTAAAGTGAACCATCAAAAACGTATTAATTTAATTTAATTTCATTTCATTTATTTACTATGTCCATAAAGGATAATTGTTTATATTTGCATTTAAAATCTTGCTTCACAAGAATTTCACAAGTACAACATGTAATTGACAATCATAAATACTTAATTAAAAGTCATGTAAATTGCATTCTTTTCACAATTGTCTCATACATGTTTGTCTGAATTGTGTTCAATTTCGTTTTTTACTTATTCTCACGGCCTTGTTTCTAGTAAGCACTCAATATGATCATGATGATACGACGATATTATACATCTTTCTTTCTTCCTCTTCTTCTTCTTTTTTCTTTTGTACCCTCACTTTTTCTGTTACTCAGATATTCTCTTATCAGAAGAAGGAATTTCAACTTTTTTTTCAAATGATTTCTTTCCATGGTATAACCATAAAGTGGTACAACAATACAGAAGTAAATATACTAAATAATAATTTTCGTGTCACATGTCTATAAGATATTTTGCATATAGTTTACACATTCTCGACAGATCTTGTCTTCGTTTCTTTCCATCTGTACTCTTCTCTCTACTGGGTTTCGGAATCCATTCAACACTGCGGACGCGGAAAGCTTTAAAAAAAATCCTTTGAGGCCTTAAAAAAAAATTGCTATTGTAAGCTCTGCACAAAAAGTTTCGGCATACGATGAGAGTACAGAATATTTGCTATTTTTCTTTGGAAACAGCAGTGAATTGATTTTAAAACTATCTAAAAGCATGATACTCTGTTCCCGAGCTTTGTATCAGAAAAATGTCCTCTATAAATTTAAACAAATAATGCAAGATCCATCCCACCCACTGAGTGAGCACTCCAATATCAATAGATCAGGAATACGCCTATGTACACCACGAACCCAACGACATATAATTCGACTATTCTTTGTCCCCGACTCCACCCACTTAATTCTAAAGCTATAGACGCGCCTCACTATATACTCTGAATTATCTTGTAAATTCTAACGCCAATGTCAATATATGCCAGGGACCATGTACAAACCATCGATCAAGCTAATATGAAGTTATCCATTATGATTAATTAAGTGTAAATTACGATGAAGATGATGATGAAGATGATGATAATAATACCCAGGTCGAAAAACCAGTTAAAACCAGTTGAATTTTCAACTGGTATCAACTGGAATCAACTGGTACCAGGCGAATCCATTTGACCGAATTGGTATATGTGCCAGTTTATTCAACTGGTTTCAACTGGAAGTTACTGGATCACATTATACACGAGTTTATTCCAGTTGAAACTATTGGAATAAACTGTTCAAAATTATACCAGTTAAAAACCACTTGACGCAACTGGCAGATTTACCAGTTGATTCCACCTTAAAGCAATGAAATAAACTGGCATATTAAAATATACAAGTTGATTCCAGTTAAAACAAATACCAGTTGAAATCTACTGGGCAAAACTGGCAAACTTATTGATTCCAGTTGAAACCAATTGAACAAAATGACAGATGGAAACATGCAAGTTGATTCCAGTTGAAGCAACTGGACCAAAGTCAATTTGATACCACTTTGAATCATCCACATACGGGACTGGCGGAGTTACCAGTTGATTCCACGTAAGAAAGCAATCATGCTATAAACTAAAGTGTCTCCAAATTGAGTAAACTGCAGTTGATTCCAATGAAACCAGTCGGAAATTTCCCACATTGATTTTACTCGTTTTAATGGGTTCTATTATCTTTAAGAGGGAAACAAAGTCGGATGAATTAAGGCAATTATTATTTTGTAAAAACTAAGATACTCACAGTTAAACCAGTATCTATAGAACTGGGGCAAACGGCCATTTTAAACCATTTCCAGTTGAAACCACTATATTCAACTGCTGACTGCTCTTTGTTTAAACCAGTAGAAAACTACCATTTGAATACCAGTTAAAACCACTTAATTTGCATAAGTGACCATTGGATGTGAGCAGATTCACATTTTAATGTAATTTATTTGAATTTCCGCAAATTTCTTAATTAGTCTCGTGTAATACATTTCAAAAATACAAAGAAAAGTGAAATTAACAATCCTTAAAACATTACATCGATTTGTATCAATAACAGGTAATTAAACATGAACTATAGGAAATACTAACCAGAACCTAAAGTGCATTCATTTGAATACAAGTACGTGGAGAACGTTGTGTTAAGATAAAAACACATGCAAATCTTCAATCACCAATGCCCTTTACATTGGACAGATTGGTGGCAAACCAGTACTTCCATATACAGTTGTCATTGGCTCATTGCACTGACAAATATTAGAACAAGTACTAATTAATTTTAGTACCTGTTACTAATTAAGATTGACAGCTGGAAGTTTTAACTGGTTTCAACTGGTTACAACTGGTTCCAATTGGTATCCAGGTAAAGTATCCAGTGAGGACCAGTTCAAGGCAACTAGGAAATACTAACCAGAACGTAAAGTGCATTCATTTAAATACAAGTATGGAATGGAAAGAGAATCACCAAACTTATATCTTCGGAGGATGACCTTAAGAATATCCTGGAAACCCGCAAAAGCTAAGATCCCCCTTTTTTGTGTGTGTATGTTTTCAGGACGCTGACACTAGTTGTACACGTTTTTGTTGCATATATTACATCGATCATTGATGATTCCTGATATTCATTGATATTTGAGAACCTATTCATATAATTCATTGCCTTTTGATAGTTTATCTTGTAAGTGTGTATACTATGTGGCTGTCAACAATCACAACTATATATGTACTTTTTTCTGTGAAATAATCATGTACTGCAACATTCATGTATATATGGCTGCTTATATGGTTTGTAATACTTGTCAAAGCTGAGTAATCATGGCTGTTGAAGACTTAAATACTTTTATGGATATAGTTCTTGCATACTAACTTACATAATGATTATGAAAATCTTATACAATTAAGGAACTGTGTACTCAGGAAACCGTCTCTTCAGCTTTTTACTTGTAATTATTTCTCTACACATATACACGCTTTTTTGTTTGGTTTTTGTTTTTTGTTTTTTGTTGTTGCATATATTAATACATTAATATATCGATAATTGATGATTCCTGATATTCATTTATTGATATTGGAGAACCTACTCATATAATGCTATTGACTTTCAATATATAATGATAGTGTTTATGTCTGTGTATTGAGGAAACCGTCTCTTCAGCTTCAGGTTTTGTTTTATTTTTTTCTCTACACATACATGTTTTTTTGCGATTAATTGCACATAGTGGTCAATACAATCAATCACAAAGATCAATCGTACGATCAATTGCTAAGCTTTGTGTTACGGGGCCATGGATGTACTTACACATTTTTGTACATGTTTATATTGTATTTGTTTATATTGTAAATGCATGTTTTGTTTACACTGTATCATTTCTTTTGACAACCAGTGGAAGTAAGTTTCCTAATATGGACAATGAATTCTTATACTTGCTTATATTTTCATTTTCGGTTAATACTGAGAATAACAATTTTTTCCTTTTTCCTTTCGTTTTTAATTTGTTCTCTTGGAGACACTATGCTTCTCAATAATTGTCCGCTCGCTTTCCAGTACAACATATCAAGGACAGGACGATCCAGTGGGGTTCATTGCTTTTCTCTAACCGCAGAAGAAATCAATTATAAATGTGTCTCTGTTATAACACCTAGACTAATTTGATTATCTTGTCGCTGTTGTTAGGAAAGAAACTCCAAAAATGCGCAACTACGGTGGAAGACTTGTGAACGACTTTGTGAGATGGGCGGTGTTGGTAAGATAATGTGGTCCCATGAATTAGTTTTAGTGTCCTGTTATGTTTAGTTTTACCTGAGAATATGAATGAATGAATGAATGAATGAATGAATGAATGAATGAATGAATGAATGAATGAATGAATGAATGAATGAATGAATGAATGAATGAATGAATGAATGAATGAATGAATGAATGAATGAATGAAATGATGAATGAATGAATGAATGAATGAATGAATGAATGAATGAATGAATGAATGAATGAATGAATGAATGAATGAATATGAATGAAAGAAAGAAAGAAAGGAAAGAAAAGAAAGGAAGGAAGGAAGGAAGGAAGGAAGGAAAGAAAGAAAGAATGGGCAAGACTTCCTTTTGCGACAGCCACCCAACATGCAAGATGTGCTTTATTCCGTTAGCAAGTTTGGGTGGCTGTCGCAAAAGGAAGTCTTTCCAGTGAATGAATGAATGAATGAATGAATGAATGAATGAATATATATGAAGTTCTTCATCGATGAGAGAGGGCGCAATTTAGTATTCAACTCATTTTTGTACACAGGGCATATCAGGTTTCGGGAAGCTTCGCTGAAAGTCGGCAAAATGAAGAGTCAAATTACATGGTATATCCTGAACTCAATGCGATCAGTGCACAAGTCATTGACAATTTTATCGACAGAAAAATAAATTTGCCAGAGTGTGATATGCATGAAATATGATGAAAATGTATGCTGTATGTTTTATTCCTTTCAAACATGAACAACTGAAATTTCAACGCATATCTTCCTCATACTTGATATTTCACCCCTGAAACCCACACAGGGCTACATTGGTATGCTGAGCTGTGCAATTGTATGTGACATGCTGCCCTCTATAGTTGAAGATTGAAATCACTAAAATAACAAATTCATGTAAAATATTTGCTTTTTTACACTTAGGATAATAAAATATCCTACTTCAATTATATTCCTCCAACTGGATGTAAATTATCTTGATTAAGTGAATTTTGAAAAATATTTTTGTTATCATTATTTGCTGCCAGATCCTTGATTACCTGTCAAAAATGACATGATAGTTGACTTTTGACATTGATTGATTTTTTATTTTTCAGCACCTTGTTGAGAAAATCGGAAAATATCAGAGTATACAGGAATAGAAGGGCTCAGTGAAATAAGCAATAACACAATAGACTTTTTAAACTTTGTCAGTGGCTTCAAACTACTGCCAACCTCAAAAAGATTAGAATTTATGACGAAAATTATTTCAGTTTTTCATTGGAAGAGATCCCAAATAAACTATGAAAACTAGTTTTTATGCAAACTAAGATAAATCTTAATTTGTATTGAGTTTGGTTTGAAGGTGGTATGCATATTCAGATACCCATTTACACAGCAAATAGGTGTACCACAAATGTCTGCTAACCTGATTTCCTGATTAAGGGACTTTCCCACTTGTTTGTTAGATATTTTGCATTTGTTTTGTTCAGTCTAAATACGAATAAGTCCCATATCATTATTTCAATTTGGATTCTCCTCTCTTTCATGCCTGTAGGCAGCATGGGCTATTGTGAACCTGATTATATGGTTGGTGACATTCTTCAAGTACATGGATAACACACCATACACCTACACCAAGTATCTTATGAAAGTAAGTAAATCTAAAGGTTGTGTGCCCTCTCCACCTCTATCCCTCACTACATGTTTCTCTCCCCCCTTTCTCTATCTCTGTTTCTCTGTCTCTCTTTGTCATTCTATCTGTCTGTCTGCCCCCCCCCCCCCCCTCTCTTCTCTCTCTCTCTCTACAACCCGCCTCTTGTTTGTTTTGTCTCTCTGTACTACTGGTTGTACTTCTTGTGATTTTTTGTGATTATGCATTTTCTTTCCTTATTGCCAACACCTTCAAATTTCTTTAAGGGTTCATCACTGGTAAAACTGAAGAAAAATTATAACCTTGTGCAATGACATGACATTGTTGCACATCCCATAAAAGAATATAGTCTATTTCAATTTTTTTAAAAGGAAAAGCAAGATATTGTCAAAGTATTAATAGCAATAAGAAAGATTGTTCATCCCTGGTTTTTTTATGAACCCATTAACGCTTCAATTGCTTTCTTAGCCAAATGGCACGCTTGCGGCTTTAACACATGTGCCCATCTGCACACAACAATACACACAAATAAGTGGAAGGATTGCTCTCTTCAACTCAAAAGAGATGCGAAATTACCCATTTTTGAGCTTGATTAGATGCATGACAACTCATAAGTCGGTCTCGAGACACCCATTATAGATTTGTTTTGTACTGTAACACTCTAGCAATCCTAATGCCTATGGTAAATCTCTCTCATAAGAAATACAGTATGGCACAGGGGAATCCTTGGCTCAAAAAGAGTTCAACAACTCTTGTGCATATTTTATGAGCTGAGAGTCGTATTGACATTAAATCATATTCTTCACAGAGTTAACATCCTGCTTGCTCTGAACAGATATTTTGACCTTTGACCTTTGTCTATTTATAGAATAGTCTACCTGCTGCCAGAGCCAGTGCAGCATGTCTGAACTTCAACAGTATGCTGATTTTATTTCCTGCATGTAG
Source organism: Echinometra lucunter (assembly GCA_029962745.1). Taxonomy (NCBI): domain Eukaryota; kingdom Metazoa; phylum Echinodermata; class Echinoidea; order Camarodonta; family Echinometridae; genus Echinometra; species Echinometra lucunter. Next base: position 29,444,865 of record CM057160.1, on the reverse strand, counting down.
GAATATGATCTCAGAGTTAACATCATTCTTGCTCTTAACAGATATTTTGACCTTTGACCTTTAACCTTTGTCTGTTTTTGTTTACATAGAATGGTCTACCTGTTGCCAGAGCCAGTGCAGCATGTCTGAACTTCAACAGTATGCTGATTTTGTTTCCTGTATGTAGGAATATGATCTCAGAGTTAACATCATTCTTGCTCTTAACAGATATTTTGACCTTTGACCTTTGACCTTTGACTGTTTTTGTTTACATAGAATGGTCTACCTGTTGCCAGAGCCAGTGCAGCATGTCTGAACTTCAACAGTATGCTGATTTTGTTTCCTGTATGTAGGAATATGATCTCAGAGTTAACATCATTCTTGCTCTTAACAGATATTTTGACCTTTGACCTTTGACCTTTGTCTGTTTTTGTTTACATAGAATGGTCTACCTGTTGCCAGAGCCAGTGCAGCATGTCTGAACTTCAACAGTATGCTGATTTTGTTTCCTGTATGTAGGAATATGATCTCTTATCTCAGAGGATCATGTGAGTCCAAGAAGGTATGTGATCCTGGGTCCTGTCTCTTACCGTAGTTTGTTTGGGTAGATCCTCCTGGTGGGTGTTTCACAAAGCTATGCGCAAAGTTACTCATGGCTTTATCAATGACTTCAGTATGGAAAGCCAAATGTGATTCTCTATCATAATTAGTCATATAAGCTAAAGTTGAAAGATCTATGTAGATTAACATTATTTATTATTGACAAATATTTCAATGTGAAGTGTAATTTTTGCCAACAATTTAATTGATATTATGGGAAATCCAGTCACACTTTGTTAACCCATTCGTGACAGAGGTCCACATTTTGTGGTTTGGCCTAATATCTTTTGATGCAAAGCCCTAAAAATCATACCAAATACATGAGCAGAAAGAGCAAAAAATTCTACAGAAACTGTGCCCGTTTTGGTTGCGTCAATGTTCGTTGTTTGATGCTGAAAATTTTTTAAAGGAAAATAAGTATTAAAATACTTAAATTGGCAATGTGATAGAAAGTTTAAAATCACCGTTTTCCCCTGCAAATTGGCAACTTTTTGACTTCTCATCATAATTTCTGTCAATTTATATTCATTTCAGATACATGACGTTTCATAAGAAAAATGTAGCAATAAAATAAAAATGTTGGTGTTGCCAATTTGAAGAATAAAAGCTGATCAAATTAGGCTTTAAATAATTCCTGTCACGAATGGGTTAAAACATGATGAAAAATTTGGGCATCCATTTGGCTGTTCATATTGAAGCCATTCTTAAAGTCATGTATGTACAGCTTGGTAAAACACCCCTAGGTCCTCAACACAGTCATAATCTTACAAACTCCTATCTTGAAAGTGCAGTTATAAATCTTATTGAATTGTGGTCACTTTATAATCAGTGACAGATTTTTATAAGTTGGGGCACAGACCTAACATTTTTTAAAAATATTAACCTCACTTTAGCTTAGGAAGTTTGAACTAAGAAAAAGACAAGGGATTGTGTTGTAATTTCAAATTTCTCACTTCAGCAATACACTTGCTTACAACTTCTGATTATTAATTAACAAAGGTTTTCTGGTGTTCAGTTAAAAAAAACAACAACACAAAACAAACAACAACAAAACACACAAATATTGCACATTTATGCAATGCCTAAACAGTTTGTGTTTATGGGCACTTTTTTTTTATTGTAGTAATTTATTCATGTAGCCAGTTACAGGCTGAAGCCATGTGAACATGTCTTCAGATATAGCGAAAGGCTTTAAGAAGGGGGGAAAGGCTGCACCCCAATAAAATATGGAAACAAAATGTAATATTAATAAACGCATCTTAAAAGCTTGTTATAGCCAATAAATACATGTATCCTATGATGATACTTACGACACCAACTTTAAAGTTCACACCTCAAATTGTTCTTGAGATATCACAAATTTGAGTTGTATTGATTAATGAAGGAGAAGATAGCTTGTAGATTGCAGTACAATAATAATTGTTTATTCATGAAGAAATTCTGATAATCGGGACAACTCCATGTTGAGTACATGCACTATATTTCTTGGTGCTATGGTTCTGTAGTCTTGTCTGGATTCTAAAATAACCTGCTAAGTGAACAATTGTGTATTCATTGAAGTACTGTTTTCTGATCCTCTTTTGCTGTGCCAAACATTACATTTTTCAGCTCCATGTTGCTGATTTCAGTATAGCATGACCAAGACACAGACTCTGGTGACACCTCATGGTGCCATCAGTTGAAAAAAAACCTCTCCGATTGTAAATATTCACTCACCATGGAAACCACAGAGAACATCTCACATAGACTGAAGTTTCATTTTTCTATTTTTTAGTTCTACAGACGCAACCTACGTCGTCAGCTGGATAAGAACATCACCTTCCACAAGCTTCTGGCTTATGCTATTCGGCTTCTTCATCATTCTACATGTGGTGGCCCATTGCTTCAACTTACAGAATCTTTACAATGCAAGGAAGGCATCGAGTGAGGATGACTGGCTGGCTGATAGACTAAGCCAACCGTCTTTTGATCTGAACCCCTTCAAGACTATCGGTTCGGTATGCAATTTACTGTCATATTCCAAGTAGATTGTATCAGAAACTGTATAAATAGTCACAAAAAATGTATACTTCTGTAGTATTTTCTATTGATAAAGATAGAATAGGCTTAGAGATTATTTTTAGTAGTAGAATAGATGTAGATTTCAATGCTTATAAAGCTTTGTTTTACAAGCCACTCCAGGCTTTTCATTTGAGTTTCCCATTTCATTTTTGAGAATTGTTATATTTTATCTGCATGTTTATGTTATATGATTGTATATATATGTATTTATGATTGTATTGTTTTTACGAAATGAAATGAATAAATGAATGAATGAATGAATGAATGAATGAATGAATAAGATTTGAAGAAATAATTCAAGAACAGTAGTAACATGATCAGAAGAAAAAAAAGGAGTGAATACTGACAAGTGGAGAGCTTTCTACAGTATCTAGGAATTCTTGGAAAAAGAGAGAATCTATAACTTATCTTAGTATGTAAAGAGGCCACAAGATATCGCTGAAATTGCAGAAATGTATCTGAAATATACTTAGAAATGAAGTGGAACAAATCATTCTGAATTCCTAGATAGTTATTTGCCTGCTCTTTGGTAATGTAGAAATCCTTCATTTCTAAATGTTATACACCAACAAGCATGTGTCAGTTAGGCATGGGGGGGGGGAGACATTTTTTAAGGATGGGGAACACAATAGGGTATGTCCCCCTCAAAAAACAAAAAAAAATGAACTGAGAACATTTTTATGCCTCCGCCCACCGTAGGTGGTTGCCGGAGACATTATGTTTTCGGGTTGTCCGTCCATTCCGTTTTCGTTCTCGCAATAACTTAAGAACCGTTTGACAGATCAACTTCAAACTTGGCTCGTGTATGCATATGAGAGGGACAATGATCTGACTAGATTTTGGAGTCTCAAGGTCAAAGGTCAAGGTCATAGAGGTAATAATACACATAAAAATGGCTCGTTCTTGCGATAACTTAAGAACCATTTGACAGATTGGCTTCAAACTTGGCTCATGTATGCACATGGAAGGGACAATGATATGAGTAGATTTTGGGCTCACATGGTCAAAGGTCATAGAGGTCATTATGTACATAGAAATGGTTCGTTTTCACCATAACTCAACAACCATTTGACCGATCAACCTCAAACTTGGCACAGGTATGCATATGGGAGGGACAATGATCTGATTAGATTTTGGGGTCTCAAGGTCAAAGGTCAAAGGTCATAGAGGTCATTATGTACATAGAAATGGTTCGTTCTTGTGATAACTCGGTAACCATTTGACTGGTTCAACAAACCTTGGCTCATGTATGCTCTCATTAGATTCGGGGGTCTCAAGGTCAAAGGTCAAGGTCAGAGATGTCATTGTATAAATGAAAATAAATAAGCATGAAGTACCATTTATTTCTGATTTGGTAATGGCGGAGGCATAAAGTTCAACCATGTGTGGTCGAAGATTTATCTAGTTCTTTTTTCTGGACATTCCCCCTCCAGTTTTAAACTGAGAACCTTTGTTTTTTTCACTGAGCAGAGTGATGTAAGCGGACTGGCAATAATAGGCACTGCCCTATCTCTGCTGGCAGGTTGGACTGGAGCAATACTGACATTGTCTTATATACTCATGTTCTCCTCTGCAACAGAATTCATCAGGTAAGTCACCATCATTTTATACCCAAAACCATGTGTCAAACTCTCTTCATAAAATTCAAATCTTGAGCAGTATGCCTTCAAGTCCAGTATTGATATTGAATTTAGTGCAGTTTTTCATTTCATTTTATTTCCATTATTAAATTACATACAAATACATAAAAGTAAAAAGTCAAAATCCAAATTGTGGAGGACCAATAAAAAGCACACAAGGCTTATGGAGAAAGGCTGTTGTTTAACATAATAATCGTATTTATTAAGAAATATACACATACACAATAAAATATATTACATTAACTGAATACAGAGAGGTAGGAAGAAAGAAATGGAAGGAGGGTGACTTAAGTTTACATATTATAAGAAAGAGAATGTTGCACTTTCAGTAGATGGCATTTATGATTGAAATTAAACTGCTGAGATACCTTCAGTTTCTGAAGGTATATTGAGAGATTATTCCATAGTTAATGAATCCTCTGATTTTGATGGCAGGGTGGCAAAGTAACACCTCCAAAACTTTTTCCACCTCTGCTACTAGAGGCAACACTGGCTCCATCAATTTTTCCAAGTCTCATAATTTCGGGGTTGGGGTTGTGATTTGGCTGTAGATTAGGTATAGGTTTGGGTTATTTTAGTGTTAAGTGTTCATGTTTTTGGATGAAGTTGATTAATGTAAGAAATTCAAAGTGGAACAATTGCTACTAGAGTGTGTTGCACATGTCAAAATTACTTAAATTTAATTACAGCTTGCAATGACATAGTTGTTTTATCTTTTATTGATTTCATTGTAGGAGATATTACTTTGAGACCTTCTGGTTGACCCACCATCTGTTTGTGATCTATTATGCAATGCTGATGACTCATGGCATGGGGTAAGTCTCTTTCTTATCACTGTCATATTTTTTGCCTTGTTCACTCAATGTCTTAAACATTTTTACTAATTCACTGCGCCTGGAAAAGAAGGAAAATGAACTCCTTTGAAGAATAATGTTCTCCATGGGAGATTCCTGATGAACCAAGTTCAGAGTTATTTGGGCTCAAGTACAATATTTATGTTAGAACTTTTGGTTTGGTTTGGTTTATTCTCCATATTGTTAAAAGACATTGAATAAAAACATATAAACAAATAGATATAAACAAATTTGTAAATCAAAGTTCAAAATAAAGTACGGCTGGAAAGTTCTATTCAGAGGCATTATTAAAATGACTCTGTTCTTCCTAGAGGTCCAAAAAAATAGGACAAAACCTAAATACATCACAACAGGTAAGGAATCGTCGTGCATGTAAGGAATCATTGTACATTGTTAGATATCCATATTTTAGTGATAAATGTGTGCATGTTTTACATTTTATGTACCAGGTACTACCGTTTATACCACCTTGGGAAACTTACATATAAATCTATGGCCAGAAGCAAAGTGTTTTCCTTCAAGGTGGGGGGGGGGGGTTAAACAGCACTACAATGGCTCATATGTGTGATAAGAAACAGGAATGTGAATCGTACAACGCTTTTAAATATCTCATTTAACTTTGCGATGTTTAATTTTCTGCTGTTTCATGTTTAGATGGGTGTTATCATTTTGATTTTAGGGGTGTGGTGAAGTATCAGACCAACATCGATGCACATAATCCTTTAGAATGTATGGTTGATGCAGATACGTTTGATCAATGTGTGATTGATCAACCACCAGAGTTTGCTTCAACACCAGGAGCTGTGAGTAAATTCCTTGTAATGTGTCTGAAAAAAAAATTTAACTAATCATTCTAGGGAGACTTCCTGTTTTCTGCGGCTAATTTTAATGGCTCTGAAAGATAGATAGATAGATAAATAGAAAGATAGATAGATGAAATAGTCTTTAAAAAAAAAATCAATCTGTCATTGTCCTTAACCAATTGTAGGCTATTTTTTGCCCCATTGTCTAACACTACTCAGATTGGCCTCTGACTTAACTATATTTTGTTTCATCAATGAATTGGGCATGAGGTACCTTCCATGTGCTGAATTACATGATACAGCTAACGCTTTTGTTTGTAGAAAAAAACTGTACATCTCATGTGTCTAAATTTGTTGTACAGTACTTATATTATTGTGTGGGAGAAGCTGAACACAGCATGGGATGGGTTAAATCCTAGTTTTTAATTGGAGAGACTGCTGTATTTGTTCCAGTTTTATTGCACTTGTTATGGTAAACACTAAAATGTTACAAGAAACCAACAAGAATTTGCTGGCATGCAGACAAATCATGGCTACAGTTCAGTGATAGGATTTTACGCTCTATGTGTAAAAATGATGCTTTGCCTGCATGTGTTCTGAAGAGGCCCACATTTGTTCCTGAAAAAAAAGGTGAATGTTACTTACAACCATCCATTGGGGTTGGCATCTCTGTAATTGTTCAGGATTTGTTTATGTTTATATACTTTATTGTTAATTGTTTAACCCATTCGTGACAGGAATTATTTAAAGCCTAATTTGATCAGCTTTTATTCTTCAAATTGGCAACACCAGCATTTTTATTTTATTGCTACATTTTTCTTATAAAATGTCATTGTATCTGAAATGAATATAAATTGACAGTAATTATGATGAGAAGTCAAAAAGTTGCCAATTTGCAGGGGAAAACGGTGATTTTAAACTTTCTGTCACATTGCCAATTTAAGGATTTTAATGCTTATTCTCCTTTAAAAAAATTTCAGCATCAAACAGCGAATATTGATGCAACCAAAATGGGCACAGTTTGTGTAGAATTTTTTGCTCTTCCTGCTCATGTATTTGGTATGAATTTTTAGGGCTTTGCATTAAAAGATATTAGGCCAAACCACAAAATGTGGATCTCTGTCACGAATGGGTTAACAGGTAGACCATACAATATCTGAGGTAAAACAAACAAGTTCCAGTTATATAATGTTATCTTTTTTTTCAGAGTTGGAAATGGTGTGTTGCACCACTATGTGTGTATTTCTTAGAGAGGATCCTCAGGATGGTGAGAACATGGCCTGATGTCACTATCGTTAAGGTAACTTTCAATAGTTTCTTCTTTTTTTTCTTTCTGATTATGCTCAAATGATTTGTTGTAGCAGTATTGATCATTATATTAGTGCTGTAAGTCAGGTGCCATGTTTGGGTTCGGTTCAGTTCGGCAGAGATCGGCATTTTTACCCCCCCAAACTTTGGTTTGGTTCAGGGTTCAGCAGTATACAAGCAAGACTTTAAAAAAAAGGAGGGGGGGGGTTAAAAACAACTGACATTATTATTACTATTATTATTATTATTGTGATGATAATGATGATGATGATGATGATGATGATGATGATGATTATCACTATTATTGTTATTGTTGTTGTTGTTGTTATCATCATTATTACTTTTATCATTACTCACACTTTTATCTTACTTGGACAGGTTGTCCAGCACCAATCTAAGGTGATTGAGTTAAGGATGAAGAAGCAAGGATTTAAGATGTTACCAGGCCAGTACATCTTTCTCAAGTGTTCTCCGATCTCTAAAGTCCAGTGGCATCCTTTCACATTGACATCGGTAAGATTTGATATTTCCTGCTGTGGAAGGTATCTTTCCTGCCGTGGAAGGTATCTTTCCTGCCGTGGAAGGTATCTTTCCTGCCGTGGAAGGTATCTTTCCTGCCGTGGAAGGTATCTGTCCTGGCGTGGAAGGTATCTTTCCTGCCGTGGAAGGTATCTTTCCTGCCGTGGAAGGTATCTTTCCTGCGTTTTTAGAATGGAGTCATCTTTCACTTTGTATCTGCATCTGTTTGGTTGGGTCAGCAAAATATCCTCTCCAGACACATCCATGTTAGCTTGATGCTATAGAGAGCTCACTTCATGTGGAAAGACTTATCAGTATTGCTTCCATTTAGATTTTAATGTTTCCAAAGGGATGGGCTAATGACAATCGAAAGAAGGAAGATTGTTCCAGCCCCTCATGGTAAATACAAAGAAATAGTCATGGCCTAATGACAGATCTAAAGAAAGTTTTGGTCATTTTACCTTGTGGTTCTTGTATTTCACTGAATGAACCATTTAGTTCAATGTTTACTAGTCTTTTCTGTTTTCATTTTGTCAGCTAAGAACCAGATATTCAATCTTGAAAAGTATTAAGGACAACTGAGCAAACAGTGAAAGCTTAGAATTAACTTTTCATTTTTTTTTTTAAATTTATAGTACATGTATTAACGACTTTTTGCTCTTTGCAGTAAAGAAGTTTGCAGAAAATATTTGAAATTTCAAATTTTATTCATTGTTTTTCTTCTCGAGATTTTGTATCAAACACATGAATCTCATCCCAATAAAATACATTGTTAGCAATAATGATGGTGACAATAATGAAATGCTAGCCAAAGTTATATCACACAATGACAAAATTAGTGAAAATTAAACCACCACAAAAATTTCAGCTTATACAGTATTTGAAAATTTGCTCTCTTGGTAGGCCCCTGAAGAGGACTATTTCTCACTTCACATCAGGAGAGTAGGAGACTGGACAGATGAACTAGCCATCAAGATGGGAGCTGACCAATCAGAACCTCTACCTATCACACATCTACCCAGGTAAGATAGAGGGTACATCCATCTTACTAGTGATCATGGGTGTCAATCCATGGGGACAGGGGACATCTGCCCCCCCCCCCCCCCCCCCCCAAAAAAAAAAAAAATCTTAAAAGTAGAGGACACAGTAGGGTACTTTTTTTTTGCTTCACAACAAATTTTGATGTGTGTGCCCCCCTCCCCCAATAATTTTTGCAGCTTTTTTTTTTTTTTTTTTTTTTTTTTTGCTGTTGGCAAATTTTTGGTGTATGTCCCCTAAAAAGAAAAAATTAAGCTGAGGACCTTTTTTTTTTAGAGAGAGAGTGTCCCTCCCCCTCCCACAAATATAAAACGGATTGATGCCCCTGCTAGTGATAGATACATATATCATAGCAGCTTTGAAATCAAATCCAGTAGGATCTCAGTAGGACCAGAAATTGTTGGAAAAAGCTGGAAAACTGATCATTTTGTCATGACTTGATCATCCCAAGGTAGAGGTTTATGACCGTGAATGATGAAGAATAAATCTATGTGATATAATTTTGCTTTTAGCGAGTCTGCTTTCCTCTTAGTATGTAGAACACAAGGGGATTGATTTACCTGGTAGGGCAGAAGAAAAATTGTCCCTGCTGTTTTATCCTTCGTAATAAGCTACTATATATAGGCAAGGTCAAGTGATATCACAGACCTGCCAAGTAGTAAGGATTTTCCATATTTCGTACGGAAATCAAGTTAAAATACGGGAGTACGTTTTTTAATGTTGAAATACGGAAATGTACAGAATTGATCATGTATTATACTCTATGGCGTGTGCGTGCAATCAATTGCCAATTTGAAGACGGGAATCATTGCACCGGTCAATGTAATATGCATACTGCTAGCACTAGTATACTAACCATAGTGATTATCCTCTTCAACTGTACAATCTTCAAATTGGCGCCAAGAAATGCCAATTTGACGACAGGAATTGTTGCACCGGTCAATGTTATGTACATACTGCGTGCATTATGTACCAACCACCGAATTTAGCCTGTACAATTGAACGATCTTTAAATTGGCGCACGAAAATTGTCGATAACTTCAGTATGTACAAGCTTGCATGAACAGGGGTTTTTCCCATAGAAAAGCACAGGAATCGCGCACCCGCCAGCGAAGTATCTTCCGCTTGTGGAACTTAACTGAAGTAAGCAACATTTACACGTTCGCACTTTGTGTATGGTGTATACGTTCACACATCGTGTATGTATGTGTATTTGACAAAGCTGACCAACTATAGCTGCATCATATGCATGCACCAACGTCCGCGCAGTGTTCCTGGAGATTCATAGTGCTGCTTAGGAAAATACGGATTTCTTCCCCAAAATACAGGGGAAACTCGGTATAACGAGGTCGTCGGGACCGAAGGGTTTTCCTCGTTATAGCCGTTACCTCGTTATATCAGAACAAACAAAAAAGTGTATGTATGGGACTACATGTACATACATGAATGTACAGAGGTCTGCTGCCGCTACTTATGAACTCATTTTGCAGCTACAGAGACATTGATAATAATATCATTCTCTGATCTAGCTGATAATATTCTGGATAATATTAGAAAATGTGTTTAAACTACTAATTTCAGACGCCAAAATTACCGATAACATGAAAGCTCATCGCACCATCGAGGTTGCCTGTTCTGCGATATGAAAAAAAAAGTTACGCACTGTACTATACTACAAATAAAAGCTCGTAATCTGCGTGCATCGGCCGCCCAGTTGAGCGAGCTGGGACTTGTTTGTGCCAGTAGCGGTGCCGTTATCTCTGCTGAATGATTTTAGCGGGGGGTTTTGTTGATAAAGCTGCAGTGAAATTTGCTTGCTCGTTATAACGGGAATGATTATCAATGTATTTCTTTGTTTAAGGGGTTCAGGATTTAGCTTGTTATAGCCGATATCTCGTTATAGCAGATCTCGTTATAACAGGTTCATGCCGCCATAGACTTACACGTAAGTAAATTTGGGACCGTGACAAAACCCTTGTTATAGCCGTTACCTCGTTATAGCCGAGCTCGTTATATCGGGATTTCCCTGTACGAATTTTGAGCCTTGTGAGTACGAATTTTCTTTGCTGCAGGTTGGCAGGTCTGATATCATCAGTCCACTGTATTTTGTCTAAGCTGTGCTGACAAATGATTACTTTCTCCCAACAGAGTTCAAGTGGACGGACCATTCGGTACTTCCTGTACTGATCTCTTTGACTATGATGTAGTGATGTGTGTCAGTGCTGGCATTGGTGTTACTCCATATGCTTCTGTCCTCAAGTCAATTTGGTAAGTAGTGCACTACTCAATTATACAAGACTTTTTTTCTGAATACTGTAAAAGCAGAAATATTCGCGGTATATTAATTTTCGCGGATTTCGCGCTATTTTCGGTGGGCGCGAATTCTAGAATACGCGAAAATATGAGCATAATTCTTATGCTTAAACAATTTGAACGCACGCTCTGGACTCTGATTTTTAGAGAGTGTGCGTGTGTACGGTACTAGTAGTTGTGTGGTATGCATCTGAATGACCCTGCGTGTGTGTGAAGCATTAAATGGAGCGGCACTGCTGTGTACAGTTGTGTGCCTAAAGTGACCATTTTAGAGCTAAAGTTATAGCTAGGGCAGAAAAATACTTGTCATGCATTGAAATATGAAATCAAATCTTGCAGTTGCACTTAAGTTTTGCAAGTGAACAATTTTGCAGCGCGAATTCAAGAACCCGCAAATATGTTTTGGGGTCGCTCAGCGCGAAAAATTAATCACGCGAAAATAACAGCGTTTACAGTATGTGAAACATTTAGTAATCATGCCAAGCGTGGAAGACCTCAAAAAAAGAAATAAAAACATGTACAGCCCCTTCAGTGGCACATTCCAAACAGACTCTACTTGGACAAATGTGTTCTTCCATGTTAACCCATTCGTGACAGGAATTATTTAAAGCCTAATTTGATCAGCTTTTATTCTTCAAATTGGCAACACCAACATTTTAATTTTTTTGCTACAATTTTCTTATAAATCATCATGTATCTGAAATGAATATAAATTGACAGAAATTATGATGAGAAGTAAAAAATTTGCCAATTTGCAGGGGAAAACGGTGATATTAAACTTTCTATCACATTGCCACTTTAAGGGTTTTAATGCTTATTTTCCTTTTAAAAGTTTTCAGCATCAAACAACAAATATTGACGCAACCAAAATGGGCACAGTTTGTCTAGAATTTCTTGCCCTTTCTGCTCATGTATTTGGTATGATTTTTAGAGCTTTGCATCAAAAGATATTAGGCCAAACCACAAAATGTGGATCTCTGTCACGAATGGGTTAATCAGAACTGTTGCATTGTCAAGCCCAGCTTGTGTGACAGTCCCTGTCATGATCAAATGCAGTAAGAATATTTGTTGTAAATGTGTCAAAAAGATTCACTTGGTTGATTTTTTTTTGTAGGCTTGTAACAACAATTAAAGTAAGACAGTTGGTCATGGTTCTATAAGTTTGCAAAAGTAGAAGGATCATTATGAAACTTAGTCAAGTTTTTCATCACTACTCTATATATGCTATCTGCATTTCTGTATTTGTATCTGAATATTATTATACTTTTTTCTCTTCCATTTGATCTTAGCTACAGATTACAAACTGGGGATGAAACACTTCACCTGAAGAAGATGTATTTCTACTGGATCTGTTGTGACACCCATGCCTTTGAATGGTTTGTTTATCTTTTTGTCGTTCTCTGCTTTTTAGCTACAGATTACAGGCTGGGGATGAGACACTTCACCTGAAGAAGATGTATTTCTACTGGATCTGTCGAGACACTCATGCCTTTGAATGGTTTGTGGATCTTCTTTCATCCCTTGAAGGCACTCTTCGAGAGATTGGTAGAGAACATCTCTTGACGTACTCCATCTACTTGACTAGAGGATGGGACTATACACAGGTATAAATATTGATTGTTGTATGACATAAAGAGATAAATTCTGCCACCCAAAGACAAAAGAAAGCAAATCTGATTTTTTTTTTTTTTTCAGAATTTACTATTACTTGATTTGGGGTACATTTTTTGTAAATGATATATGTGATGATGAAGAAATTAAGGTCACATGACCCCTAAATTTCCAAGTTATAGACAAATTAAAAGGAAGCAACTCCATAGATTTCCTTATGAAACAATGATGTATTTGAGTAGAAGAAATAACCAGTTGTCTCACGATGTAGCAAACGTAGTAGGAGAGCGACGTTTCGTCTGCAAACTGCTAGACTTCGTCAGGCAAAAATGATGTATTTTCTTCATTTACTCAGAAACTCATTCTACAGAGTTGCTTCCTTTTGTGATAGGATGGCAGAATCTACCTTCCTTTCCCAAAGATAAAGGAAAAGCAGAAACAGCTGTATATTGAAAAGAGCAAATCCCCCTCTCCTGCTGATCAAGAAATTAAAGACAAACCAACATTTTTTTTGTTAGACATTCAGGGAGTTAAGAATGATACCACAATTACAATGCTAAACCAACTCCAAATCTAACAAAGAATGACAGAGCCTTGTTTATTTGCAGTTATGCATTTTTTTCGTTGAATCAGTTGTTGGTCTGGTATTTTTTCTCATAAGTGTTAGTGCACCTCAAGGAAAAAAAGTATGATTTCGTATGTTACTAAGAAGTTAATTTGCAGTGAACTTCCCATACACATACAGGTTTGTATTGTTTTAATCTATCCTATAATTTACGTACATGATTCAGAAGATTTGTGATGCCAGAATGTTCTTTGAATATTTCTCATAATATCAAATTCTGATGATTACTCTTACTCATTTGGTCTTATCTTTTGATGACCAGCTATAAACCCGTTGACTACCGAATTCTCATTCTTCCATAGACTTAATACTCTGAACGAACAGTTCTCATAGTCATCAGGTTAAGAATATTTACTTGCAAGAAAAGATAGACGCTGTGAATTGTCTCCATGATAATAAAGGTCAGAATAATTCTTAACCATTTTGGCTTTTTTTCCTTTGATGGCAAGGCCAAGAATATCTACATGCAGGAGAATCGAGAGATAGATGCGGTGACTGGATTGAGGCAGAAAACCCATTATGGCAGACCTAAGTGGGATTCGAATTTCTCATACATTGCTGAACAGAACCAAGGGTAAGTTTGATATGTAAGATATTCTTTCTCTTTCTTTATGTTCTTCCTCTTTCTATGTTTATTGATATGTCTGTTGTTTTCCTCTCACTTCTGTATTGTAATTTCTGCATGTCATTTTTTTTTGTGTACAGACTTTTGGTCGATGTCATAATTATGAAGTGCCTTCCATTTCTTCCTAGGGCCGACATCTGAGTGTTTTTCTGCGGTCCCAAGAGTCTTTCCATCATCTGTCATCAGATTTGTAACAAATATGTTTCTGATTAGGCTAGTCTTTGCTATCATTTCTGTAATTTCAGCATGTCATGGCTTTGTCTACAAACTTTTCAGTGATTAATACTTGTGTCTTACAATCTACCCTCCATTTCTCCATACAGTACCGAAATTGGAGTGTTTTTCTGCGGTCCTAAGAGTCTTTCCACCATCTTACATCAAAGTTGTAATAAATACACATCTGATGAGTCTGATGGCACTCGATTTGTTTACTACAAGGAGAATTTCTAACAGCAAGAAAAGATCGTCAGCAATCTCTTTGTATAGATAAAGGAGAACTTCTAATTGCCAGTAAACATGAAATGGTAATTTATTTCTGTATTTTTATAATCTTGCATATTTAATTTGTTTGTTTATGTTATCCTATCAGTTGGTCTTATGGTTGATGTGCAACACAAAGACAAACTTATTTGATGTTTACGGTATATAATATAGATATCAATACACCAATTTTTTTAATTTTTTTTTTATCGAAAAGGAGTTAAAACATCTGAAGAGAAGTTCAGAATGTAGAGAAATTTATTATGATGAATTTTGGGAAACATACAGAATGATAGGCATGGAAAAGGGTTCTTTCATGTCTGTCTTTCAATATTTGAGTTTTAACAAATTGTGAAACGTTGTTATTTTGTCTTTGCTAAGCCTTCAAAAGTGTCATTATTATTGGTATTTTGTCTTCATGAAAGTTTTATTTCCTGCTTTATCACATTCCATTAGAATTTCATTTCTATAGCTCGCATTGAGTTCTTTCATGATTTTTGTTATTATTATATGGATATTTTTTTTTTCTTCAACTTGTTTTGGCCAGTCCATTTGCCTTCACTGCAATTCATTATGATTATGCTTAACCTGTTAAGCACAATTTGATTTCAGTATAACACACATTTTCCATAGACCCCAGAGCGAGTTATCTAGGGCTTAGTATTTAAGGGGTTAATGAGATTTTTGTGCAGTGTTAAAACATAAATGTCTGTGAAAAATTAATGATTTATGCAAAAGCCGTCATTTACAATCTATAGATAGTGAAGAAGAATGAAAATTCCTCCTTTCAGTACTCCTTTCTTATTTCTATATATTTCAGGTATATATATATTCTCATAAATACTTGTATCTATTCTCATAGACATTTGTATATTTCATTATTTTTTATGATATAGTCAGAACATTTGAAAAAAGGGCCTGTCTCTCGAGATATAACAAGATTATCTATGTGCCTCATGATTGCATGAATGTGCAGTCTTATGAATCACCTGGGGAGCGTTTCATGAAGTTCAGTGTCTTGTCGGTGATTTTTACTGACAACTGTTATAAGCTATTGAAATCCTTGCATCTGCTTGGCTGAGAACAAATTTGTCAGTAAAAATCACTGACAAGACACTTAATGAAACACCCCCTGAATGTACAATCATTCCATTCATCATGATTTACATATGTTTATTAATCAGTTCTTAATCAATCAGCCTTTGCTAGTAGTATTGTGTGCTAGTTATCATCATAGGACTTGCAATATCTAGGATATATGTTGTTGAAAGATTTTGTGAAAAACTGTGAGAAGAAAATAAACATTTTCTTCTTAGATGGCATGATTTTTTAAATAATTTAATAGAAGTCTCACTGTGACATGGAGGGTTGCTTTCACAATCTTACCTTTTCTGTGGGAGACTTCATTGCATTTTCAGAGAGTAATATTTGATAATCGTACAAACAGTACATGTATTTTGTTTCATATGTAGATGTAGTATATTTTCTCTTTATTTTAATGATGTATATCTGTGTGCCTTATTGCTCTACTCTTTGTTACTGTACAAAAAGCAGAAAATTTCTTACTGATATTTATATTTCTTTTTAAGGAAGTCTAATATTGGTAATTATGTGCCTTTTCTAACAAAAATGATGCTCATATTTGTTATAGGTTGTATGTGCCTGATTGCGTCATATTTGAGATGAAAAGCATTCATAAACAGAAGCTCCAGAACATCTCAAAGATTTTGAATAATTACATTATTGTGTAAATGCTGAAACCATACCCTTTCATGATATATGTATCATCACCACCAAATACTGATTGTTCAGAGTTATTTTAACTTATTGGTTGCATGGATTTTTCAAAAATTTGCTGATGTATAGTAAGATTTTCTCTTTTAACTTTATTTTTCATTGTTTTAGGCAGTTAAAAGCACCAAAGATTGTGTAATATTTTAGACCTTAAAAGAAAATATTGTCTTCTTGAAAGTAAAGACAGGATGCGGAATTATGTGCTTCTTTTTCATTTTGGTGCATTGAATGGGAATTATGGGCTTTTAAGGAAGGAACTTGGATTGAAAAAAAAAATCATTTGTAATGTGTATATGATTTTTATATACTTGATGGAACTATACCTGAAAAAAAAAGAAGTATATGAAGAAACTTACAAAATAATTTGTTTAGAGCTTATGTATGTGTGAGAATCTAGTTTATTGTAGATTCATTCTTCTTTTAATCAGCCAAAGATGAAATTAGGAATATATTTATTTAGAATTGATTTTGATTTTGTATTGCAAAGAGTTCTCGATTACTGGTTGTAAACTTTTTTAAAGCTCGATTTAATGGTATATTATTATATGTGATTCCAAGAAATGTGATTGTCTTTGATCATTGGATTTTAAAGAAAGCAAATATTCAAGTTTCCAGTAAGTTACTAGTAGTTAGTATGGTCAGTTATTTAGAAACCAAGTGATTTATTATTTGATTTATAATAACCAATAGAAAGAGCAATCAATATTTTCAGAGAATTTTATTTAAATGATCACAACTAATGATGAAATGAGAATTTTTTAATCTCCCTTTTTAATCCCTTTCACCTACTTGATCAGAAAAAAATTTTGAGGCCATATCTTCTTTTTATTGCAAATATTTGATACTACCTGAAATACATTTTAGGAAAGTTCAAATTTTGTTTTTATTCATTCCTTTTTGTCTCGCCCACCGGAGGTGAAGGCGAGACTAAGGGATCCAAATGTCGTCCGTCCGTCGTCCGTCCGTCGTCCGTCCGTCGTCCGTCCGTCGTCCGTCCGTCGTCCGTCCGTCCGTCCGTCCGTCACAAACGTTATGAAAGATAACTTGGCAACCGTGACTCACTTTTCAACCAAACTTGGGTTGTAGATGCACTAAGGGGACCTGCATGTTATGGTCCAGTCAGAGGTCACATGGTAAGGTCAAAGGTCATTTCAGGTCAAACGTTAAAGTTTACGTGCAAGACTCTCTTATGACACAAAACTCTGCAACCGTGACTCACTTTTCAACCAAACTTGGGTTGTAGATGCCCTAAGCGGACCTGCATGTTATGCTCTAGTCAGAGGTCACATGGTAAGGTCAAAGGTCATTTTAGGTCAAACGTTAAAATTTACGTGCAAGACTCTCTTATGACACAAAACTCTGCAACTGTGTGACACTGTTCAATCAAACTTGGGTTGTAGATGCACTAAGGGGACCTGCATCTTATTGTCCAGTCAGAGGTCACATGGTAAGGTCAAAGGTCATTTCAGGTCAAATGTTAAAGTTGACGTGCAAGACTCTCTTATCACACATAGCTTTGCAACCGTGACTCACTTTTCAACCAAACTTGGGTTGTAGATGCACTGAGGGGACCTGCATGTTATGGTCCAGTCAGAGGTCACATGGTAAGGTCAAAGGTCATTTCAGGTCAAACGTTGAAGTTTACGTGCAAGACTCTCTTATGACTCAAAACTCTGCAACCGTGTGACACTTATCTATCAAACTTGGGTTGTCGATGCACTAAGGGGACCTGCATGTTATGGTCCAGTCATAGGTCACATGGTAAGGTCAAAGGTCATTTCAGGTCAAACATTAAAGTTTACGTGCAAGACTCTCTTATGACACAAAACTCTGCAACCGTGTGACACTTATCTATCAAACTTGGGTTGTAGATGCACTAAGGGGACCTGCATGTTATGGTCCAGTCAGAGGTCACATGGTCAGGTCAAAGGTCATTACAGGTCAAACGTTGAACGGTTAAAGTTTACGTGCAAGACTCTCTTATGACACAAAACTTTGCAACCGTGTCACACTTTTCAGTCAAACTTGGGTTGCAGATCACTAAGGGGAAGTGCATGTTATCATTCTGTTGGACTTCACATGATAAGGTGAAAGGTCATTGGAGGTCATATGTTACAGATGTTTTCAAATTCTTGATTTGCTTTTCCTCTGTCATTTCTTGTATTTCAAACGTTAAAGTTTACCTGCAAGACTCTCTTATGACGCATAACTTGGCACATGTTGCTGCAATAGCAACCAAATTTGGGTGATAGATGCACTAGGGGTACATTCATGCTATTGTGCTGTCAGGTCACATGGTAAGGTGAAAGGTCATTTTAGGTCAAACTTTACGACCTGCAAGACTTTCTTGTGACATCAAACTTGGTTAGGGCAAGGGATGTACTTGGGGAAACTTTCGTGTTATTTAGCCACGGGTGGGCGAGACACAATCTTCCTATTGGCTTGTTTGCAAAATGAAGGCAAGTTCCCTGCAGTAGGGATAACTTGATTGGAATTAAAATCACAAGATGGTATAGAGATGAAAGCATAAATGCAGCATGATTAGGTATGAAGAGTGTTCAATTTAGGTTAAATGACTACCATATTTCATTACTTATTAAAGTCAATTTTGTAAAAGTGGATTTGAAAAGTGTTTCAAGTATCAAGATAAGCTTGAAATGATTATTAATGTGGATGTATGTTTCTGCTTGTAATTGTCATATTTTATTCAACAAATAGATTTAATTATCTGACTTTTGTTTTATTTAATTTCTTGCCATATGTTGCAAACCTTTTTTAAAGACCTTGTTATTTCGAGCTATCTGACACTGATCTTGACATGGTCATCTGTGTTCTTTTAGTGCCGTCCTTTTTAAGATGTATGCTTTAACTTATTATTTATCTTTCCTTTTTTAATGAATAGTTAAGGAACTGTCAATTGTGTTTCACTATTAGAAAAAACAACCATATTTTAGAAAAAAAATTGTGTACACTATTAACATGTGCATTTGAATTTTTAACAAAATAATTTGATTTTTGCTTATTTTTATACACCTAAGCCTACATTCCACAATAATTTATAATGATAATTTTGTTTGCCTAGAGAATACCATAAAGGAGTGCATTATGTGCAGAGCATAAAGAAAAGGAATTTTGTGTGTGTGATAAGAGTATTCATGTGCACTATTTAATTATGCAAATGAAAAGATCATGTTTGAATATAGAAAAGTAGCATATTCATTTTTATTCCTTTTTATATGTAATGATAATAACGTTTGATTTATTTAGCGCATAATAATTCACACTTAATTTCATGTGCGCTTTACATTAAAGAGTATGCTTTACATAGAAATAATCTACATCAGCACCACAGAGTCAAATATATGATTATATTACATATTTATTTAATTCAAATGATGCAGATGCCCCTGTATGATTTGTGCCTTGGTATATACTGCCTTTTCAATCACTTCCAGTAACTACCACATAAGCTAAAAACATTGTGCTTTCTTTTATAGAGAAATACTTATAAACCTACATGTACATCCGTATGTACTCAAGAGCTAATTTCAGGCATAGATAAATAACTTGTTCACCTGACATGGGAAGTCACAATTTTTCTCTTTTCATTAATCATTTCATTTAGGGCAGGTGAAATAAGTTTTTTTTTTTTTTAACACTTAGTTGCCAAATGGGGCAGATTTATATGCACTTTTCTTAATGATGAGATTATGTTCTGAGACCGTTGTTTCACTCTCTTTGCACGCAATGTATTAATCCCACCTTCTATATTCTCAGGTACAGTGTGTTTATCTCAGCAAATCAGAAGTGATAAGAAATAAGACTACTAATTCTCAGGGTAATTAATGGATTCAAAATCAACTTCCTTGTTATTTTATATGTCTAAAATTGTTCAGGATGTAAATCATGCTGTCAGGTCAGTGATTTATATAATCAGGGGGGTGTAACATAAAGAGATACAATCAATCTTACAATCAATTGTATCTCTTTAGTGCATGGTTTACCATAGACTTACGATTGATATCAATCGTAAGATTGATTGTATTTTTTATGTTACACCCCCAGATGATATATCATAGTAAATTGCTTTAAGTTTTTCCTTTGTTATCTGTTAAGTATGAATCATGTTTCAGAGCCTTACCTCTTAATTCAAGCTTTTACGGTACAAAGTTAAATTGACATCTTTTGGGATTTAGTTTAGTTTTGTAGTAAAAAAAACAACAACAAAAATTAAAACATTTGTGTATGACTGTATTACAGGTTTTACATTTTTATGCAAAGGTAATTTTCATTTTACCTACCCCCTGTAATGTAATGTTTTGCTGCTGTTATTTTGTATGCTTTGCAATGCTTTAAATCCCCATATAAAAGATCTAATAAGTAGAGGATGATTATAGAGAAATTCCTTGAAACCATCACCGTTATCATAACCTTGCTTCATGTTAAAATTGAATTGACTTTTCACTTGCATTTTTCAATTATTTTTTTTTCTAACCCCCTTTAAATTGTTGGAAGCTTAAACAAACTGAAGTATTTATTTATTTTTTGTTTATTTGGAATACTGGTGGTGACTGCATCATAAACTGTGTAGGCATTATTTTGAGTATGGTAGTAAGGCATTTTGTTATGAATCATAGGTGTAGAAAAGAAGAAAGAAAAAAGACAAATAGTACTACAAATTATTTGATGAAAATTGCTAATGGTTTATTTTTATGTAGTTCAAGCAACACTGTTGACAATGTGTCTGCCTAGTAGACCAGAAAATTATTTTATGGATTAAAGAAAGAGATAGTTAATAAGTGGTTTATTTATGATTTACGTGTCTTCTTTCAGTCAAAGTAAATGTATTTTAAAAATAAATATCTGTTTTTTGTTTGTCATTGTCTCTGAATTTGACTTTCTTCTTATGCTCTTTCTCTGTAAAATGATTTCTGTATTTCTTTTATTTCCTCTTTCCTTATTATTCTCTTCCATGCATCTTCTCCCTCTCTAGCTCTCTCTCTCTCTCTCTCTCTCTCTCCCTCCCTCCCTCCCTCCCTCCCTCTTCCCCTTTCTCTCCCCCTCTCGCCCCCCTCTCGTTCTCCCTCTGGGTATTCATGTGTATTAGGATATCTCTTTTCATCTCTTAAGTCTGACCAATTTTCCGTACTCTGAAGCACTAAACTCCGGAGTTTAATGCTCTAAAATTAATTTACTCTACCGTTATCTATGTCAGAGTAATGATACTGGTCTATCGCCCTCTGTCGGCAGCATATTGCTCATCATTAAGGGCTTACAACAAGTAAGAGTATTCAGTTCAATTCATTTCAATTCATTCAATTCAATTCATCCATTTCACTTTAATTTGCATAAAAAATTAAAAATACAAAATGTAATACACATACATAGGTTCATACAGGCATGAAATACAAGGAATACAAATGTGCTGGATTTGCAAACCCATAGGCATATCAAAGGCTAATCTCAACAATAAAAACGTATACAATTTACAACAAAAATCAGAACATAACACAAAAACGAAACATATATATAAAATATATATTAACTTCTTGAAAGATTACCTATGTCAAATTCATAATTTGAATGTTACGTATACTACTAATATTTAGTGAAATACGATGTTATCCCAAATCTGATGTGATTTACTATACATGCCTTTAATGTATTTTATAATGTACCTTATAAAATGAATGCCTTTTCTTATGTTTATTTGACCATTATCAGCGTAGCATGCATGGCCTGATTTTTTTTTTTTTACAAACCCCTTGAACACGATTTGATTGGGGTAAAACACGCATTTTCCACATACCCCGAGTGGCATAGTGGGCATTATCAGTTTGATCAGTAACTTATCTCGTTCTTCATGAAGCCTCAATTTATAAGGGTGCAAATCCTTACCTTATTCTTTAACAATAAAGCGACAGAGCTGCAAAGTTCCACTTCCAGTTACTGATTTCGCTTTTATCATTGTGAAGTTAATTACCCCCAGCTCGTTTCTTGGAAGTTGATGAGAAGCCCAAATGGGAAGGCATTAAGTTTGAAAAAAAAAATGGGGGGGGGGGCAAAAGTCAATTCATGATGGTTTGATGTTATACTATATTCCATCAAGTGTTTGCATGCGCACTTTTCAGGCGATCATTTCCTAGACGTGAAAATAAAAAAAGAAATACTCAGTAGTCATGATAGCAATACCTGTCCCCCTCCCGATCATTCGGGCCAGCCTACCGTATCTCTGCTATTTCTTGGTTTTGTTTCTGATTTACCATTATCATGTTTATCTAAGATATTCTCTCTAGTCTTTGAAAAGTATCGGGTATATCCTTGAACTGTCAATGGGTGCTTAAAAACAAAAACAGAAAACAGAAAGCAGAAGGAGGAGGAGGGGAAAAAAGTGACACTTTGTAGACTAAAAGCGGGCACATCATTCGCGAACGGGGCTGGCATAAGTCTTTATTGGTCCGAACACAAACTCTTCACTTCAAGCCCTAAGTATATAACTCCGAGTATGAGGCGATCGAAACAGGGGCGTAGCTAGACCTTTTTCAGTGGGGGGGGGGGGGGGGGGTGTAGAGGCCACTAGCTGATTACCGACAAACATTGTCACCGATTACCGACGACCAATGTCTATTACTTAAACCGTCTAAAGACCATGGGGCACTTCCAATTGTGTGCCTCTATCACATTTTCCTTCGTCTCTCCTACACATTTTCATTCAATTTCAACCAGATTTGGTGATTTTTATATGAGTGAGCGAGGTGAGCAAGGAAATGATACTCCTTTTCATTTTAGAAGTGATGATTCTTCATCAAAATACGAGATGGGCCTATACGATATTTAAATCAAATTTTGTCACTTCGCCTGCAAAATTTAATTCGCGTTCCCCAAACATTCTGTGTCTAAATATTACGAACGAGCGCAACGAGCGAGAAAAAAAAAACACTCTTTGTCATGCTATTCACGAGACAACTTGGATGAATCTGACGTATTTGCTCATTATCATACGGACTTGCGGACTGACTGTATTTTGTCATGAAAAAACATTTTGAACAATAAGATATCTAAATCATAGCCTATTCGGTCACCTCGCTTGCAAGCGAGGAAAAATAATTCTTCATCGAAATATGCGATGGGCCTATTAGATATCTAGATTATTTTTGTCCCCTCGCTTGCCGAATCCATTCGCTTTCAAAACCACCCTGTACCTAAATAAGACACGAGTGAGCGAAGCGAGCGAGGAAAAATATATAGGCCTATACTCCTTTTCATGGTTGAGGTGATTATTCTTCATCAAAATACATGATGGGCCGAAACGTATCTAAATTATAATATCTGGTCACCTCGCTCGCCCGATCTCGTATTTGAATATTATACGAGCGAGCGAAAAATATACTCCTTTTCATGGTTGAGGTGCATTATTCTTCATCAAAATACATGATGGGCCGAAACGTTTCTAGATTATATATCTGGTCACCTCGCTTGCCCGATCTCGTATATGTGTATCATACGAGCGAGCGCAGCGAGCGAAGAAAAACATACATTTTTTTCATGTTATTTCGTCGAAATACACTTTGGCCAGTATTAGATATCTAAATTATATTCGGTCACCTTGCTTGCCGAATTCATTTGCGTGCAAAAACTATCCTGTATCTAAATAGTATACGAGCGAGCGAAGCGAGCGAGGACAAAATATATATACTCCTTCTCATGGTTGAGGTGATTATTCATTCTTCATCCAAATACACGATGGGCCGAAAGGTCTCAAATTATATTCCAAAACGATCCCGTTTTAATATTATACGAACGAGCGCAGCGAGCGAGGAAAATATACACTCTTTTTCATGCTATTTCGTCAAAATACACTTATGCCAGTTAGATATCTATATCACAATATTCGGTAACCTCGCTTGCCGAATTCTTTTGCTTTTCCTAAACGATCCCGTATGTGAATTATAATTATACGAGCGAGCGCAGCGAGCGAGAAAATTTATACACCTTTTTCCATAGAATGAGTGTTATTTTGGAAACCTCGCTTGCTGTTTTTACCAGGGCGAAGCGAGCGACTGACAAAATAATGCTATATTTTCTATAAACACTGTAGAGTGTGCCAATTGCGAAATATCAAAACTTGCCAAGGATGATGAAGGATCAAGCAAGAATACCTGACAAAGTACAGCCGGGACAACCCTTCCTGACCCGACATGATCCATCATTCCCCCGACTCAACGTTCTGCACTGTACCCGCGCAAGCACAACCTCGGAAGCTCTCTTTCTCTCTCCGAGACTCTTTTTTTCTCCTAGCCTTGTCATCATCGTTTTTCTTATCCATTTTCTTCCTTTTTTCTTTTTTCCTTTTCCCCTCTCCTTTTTTCTCTTTTTTTTTTCTTCTTTCTCTTCTTTTCTTTTTCCCTTTGTCTTCTCTCCTTTTCCTTTTTTCTTCTCCTTTTTTTCTTTCTTTTTTTCTTTCCCCTTCGCATTTTTTGTTCTCCCCCTTTTTCATTTTTCCCGACGGCAGCGCAGATTTACCGACGATATCCTGAGCAGTGGGGAGGGGGGGGGGGGGGGGGGTGTCACACACCCCCACACCCCCGCTAGCTACGGCCCTGGTCAGAAAACATCGGAAATTAGGATCGGGGGGGGGGGGTGGGGTGGCTGACACCCATCATCCCCCAGCTCGACTTATGCATGATGTATATGCTACTACCGTTTAAACCTCTGGAAAATATCCCTTTATTTCCAAGCATTGCTTCTTTCTCTGTAGGTGTGGCTGCCTCAGCTTAGAGGAGTTTCCGTCGATAATCATCGTTCATACTCCGATATAATTATGTTCAACAAACTTTTATTAAACAAGTTTGTTGAACATAATTATATCGGAGTATGAATGATGATTATCGACGGAAACTCCTCTAAGCTGAGGCAGCCACAGTAGGCTTCTTAGATCATTTCCTAGGAGTGAGTTGAAGTTAAAGAGGCTCTGTCATGGGCTTTCATGGGGAATTTGACACCATGGGTGCATACCCAGTAACAAGTGTTGTCCATCACTATGAGTTTCATGACCAACAACAGACCTTATGTAATGCTCTGTATATTCCACCCTTTGCCCCATATGGCAAAATCATTATTCTCACTTTCCCTGGCCCGAGAATGCCCGAAGCAGGTCAAAGAATGTTTATGGTGGGACAGCTTGTTTTACTGTGCTCCAGAATGTAGCTCTATTACAGGTATTTCCAGTGCTTTTCACAAAGTTTGGTGTCAGCAAATTATGATCCATTCCCCATGAAAACCCACGACTTAATGTCTTTAAGAAATCTTGCTACTCATGTGAACTTCAGCAGTGACTCAAAATAAGATATTATAGGCCTAATTCTTGATGAGAATAAAATAGCTGTGGGATTCAAAGTAGGCCTAGTGAAGTTTTTCCGGCTACAAAATAATCCTTGAAATTTGATTCTTTAAATTAATGAATCACAGACTTCACAAAGTATATGCAAAATAAGTTTATTTTCAGTTTGCAAGATTATAATGAAAACCGAAATACATGTATATGAATGAAAGAAAGAAGTAGACAGAAAGAAGTTTTTAAAAAATGAAAGCAATTATGTAATAAAAACAAAGAGAAAGTTTTAAAATTGAATCTCAACACTCTTGATTCTCTTATCAAAATGCATGCCCAAATCGTTCCCCTGGCAAGATTGAAAGGCTAAAGCAAACACGAAATGTACTGTCAAGCTGAATGATTGTTGCGGAAACGGAAATAAATGAATGAATGAAAGAAAGAAAGAAAGAAAGAAAGAAAGAAAGAAAGAAAGAAAGAAAGAAATAAGAAAATAATGAAGAAAGGAAGTAAAAACAAAGAGAAAAAGAGAGATTGAATTAATAATGCTTTGATTCTCAAGCTTTCATTTCTCATTATTCTCTAAAAAAAAACGCCCCAATCATTCCCCACCTTCGCCAGACTAAAAAAAGTCACCCCTCCACCCACAGAAATAGAAGACGTCTTCTATTTCTGTGCCTCCACCTCAGCTACATTAAACCATGGAGCATCCATGATTAAACTCAAAACATGATACCGTCGAATGAAATTTGTGCTCGCTCCCATTACACCTGTTACA
>CM057160.1:29287392-29418006 GCA_029962745.1 Echinometra lucunter | reverse complement strand
GTGCTCGCTCCCATTGCACCTGTTACGAGATCGCATGCCGCATAGCGTACTTCGCAACCATGACGACCGGCAACTTTCGGCGGAATGATACATCGTCTCGTCATTGCGTACTACGCGTAAAAATATATCACCATAATGATATTCAAAAATCATCTTCATTAATGAAGCATAGTCATAGAAATTATTCTAAAGTACATTTACATGGATTTAAAACCCTTTTTTACCATTTCTGCAAAGTAAGATGCCATTATCCTAGATTTTAATGTCAAAGACAAGGAGAAGTTTGGCGGAAGAATCTCAGAGTTTGATTGATTGACCCAATCAATTTGCATATCAATAAGAGGGCCCGAATCTCCAGCACTCAGCCGTGTGAGCTACCGGGCTGCAGCCTCTATCCGCGGCCGACCGCACAGGCGAGGACTTTGAAGAATTACCGTCAACAAAACATTGAACCCGTCAAACGCGTTACGTTGACAAGTGGAACAAGTTGCGATCACTGTTTTCTAGAAACAGAATGCTCTTTATGCAGTAGTTTAGATAGCAAAAGCTAGATTCTGGAAGTTTTTCAATCATGGCAGATACCGAACAGGCGGCTAATACTGCCGCAGACGGAGGGCCCAGTGAAAAAGAAGCAAATAAGGCTGATTCCCCGAAACCCGATCAAGAAGTTGCACCTCCGTTGATTACCACTTCTAAACGTGAGTAGAACACAAGTTACACCATCGTGAAAAATCAATTAATGGAGGTGAACTGTATGAAGATTATACTGTAGATCTACAGACTAACTTTACATAGTACTTATGGTGACATAACAGGTTTTTTTTTAATGTTGATCTAACAGTAACATTAAGATTCAAAGCGATTTCAGCAGAGGAAAAATGATATGAATGAAATGAAGAACAAAAGAAGAGATGAAAAATAAAAACTTTTCAAACTTGTCTCGTTAGCTGATTTGAGGTGGTAGGTCATTGAATGTTTTATCTCATTTAATAATGTTGAGGAAATGGCATTGTGGCTTGATCTTAGAAATAATTTTGTATTAACTAGGTCTAGTGATAAACTGTTAGAGGTCTAACCGTTGGGTCTAACATTAGATTTGGTGACTGAAATGAGTCTGTTTGGACCAACTTCAGTTTTCGTCTAATTTTGTGATCCATCCGTCAATGTTGCAGGATCAAGACAAGGTGACTGAAAATTTTGCCTTGGCTTGGGATGATACAGCTAATAATTTTTGCTGTCACAAGTGAAGTTACATATTGCTAACTAATGATATAACTACTTTACAACATCAGATTTCTCTTACAGTTTCCTTGCAGTGATTATAAATTTTTTTTTTTGGGGGGGGGGGTGGGGGGGGGAGAGGTTCATTGAGTGATTTAAGAGGAGAATCTCACTGGAATCTTGGAAAAGAGTTTACATGTAGATGAAATGCACAATAATAGAATCTAGAGTCCAGCTGTAAGATTTTCTAGTAATTTAGTGATAGGGATGACTCGATTTTAAGAGCAAATATTCTAGCATCTCGATATTCCATTTACTGTATATTTATCAAATTTTTTTGGATCGATTTTTGTTCTTGTTTTTCTTTTGTTTTTGTTTTCTTCAAAATAGGAATATTGAACTAATATGACATTATTATACTGAAATAAAAGTAGTAAAACAATTTGAATAATATGTACACAGTTTTAAGAGATTACACTGTTTAAACATAATTATTACTATCATTTTGGTTGTTTTATTATATATTTCGAAAAACTTGTATTAAATTCTGAATTGGCCTGTGGCTTAGTTTTTTTTTTTTTTTCTTTTCTTTAGCTATTCTCTATATGACATGCATGCTCATCTTCTGTTTTATTTTTTGTGTTTATATAATGTTTCATTTTGCTATTGTGTTTTGTTATGTTATGTAAATTGAGAAAGATCCTTAATGTTTGGATTGGATTCATTAAACTTTTGAATTTGAATTTGAATTTTATTTCTTGCCACAGCTGAAAAGGATGCAGACACTAAGCAGGATAAGAAGAAGCCAGGTGCGGCCCCGGCACGCAGGGGAGCGGGACCAGCTGTAAGTATCCACTCAAGGATCTTTAACCCTAACCGGGCTGGTCTTTTTGAGCAATGCTATACCTGGGGGGGGGGGGGGGCAGATTCCACCCCCCTTGAGATCTCGGCTGTCGATCGCGCGATCGTGCTGAAAATCGGCATGCACGCCACCTGTAACGTCATCTACCAATTTGCATAGTTGAATGTTACAAAATAAATTGTTGGGTAATTAATTATGCTAATTAATTCGTAAATCAGACTTTTTGCAATAAATCACTAGATGAAGCTCCAAATAGTCTTATTTTTGTTGTAAATACTCTTTGTAGTGTTATTAACAAGTATACATGGAAAAAATATCGGAATCAAATTTATTTTCTTATGTTTTTCATTGTTTATGAAATTTCTTATGTATTTCTTTGTTTTTTTAGACTTTTTGTTTTTTATTGTTTTTTTTCGATGAAATTCGTCGCCAATACTATTTGGATCATAACCAGACTAAAACTAATTGATTTTGATCATTAATAGTAAAAATAATCATACATTTAGGAATTTTTGCTGAAAACACAATTTGTATTGGATTTGTACAAACATGAAATCACGTTTTGGAGCAATTTTTGATCTGACATGCGAGTACAAAATATTGTGTAACTTCAGTACTGTATACCCAGATGTCACGAATTTGGTCTCAAAAGATGCACCAGATGCTACAGAAAAAAGTCGTGCAGCGTCGTGGCGACATCTAAGCGCTTTGTGGACATATCGTGCGAAACATCCAGGGGGGTGGATTCCGCCCCCCCCCCCCCCCAGTCTTTTTAGGGTTAAGAAATAAATCAGCATTTTTCTTCCTAATAGTTTATAATGAATATAATAAACTGGATCTATGTTTGTCTCCTCATGCAGAGCCAGTATGAATTAATGCCCTTCTGGCATTTAGCAGATGATATTCAAAGTTCAAATTCATGAAATAGCAAAAGTTTTAGAATCTAGAATTAGATGTCATATTCGACTAGAGGAAAAAGATTTGAAATATTCAGATCCATATGTAGTTATGTTTCACATTGGCCTTATTTAGATATTTGATTTAAATATATTTGTATTAAATTACAGTCACATTTTTAGTAGTGCATAAAAAAGAATTGTGATTCATAATAATTCTTTAATTTTGTTTGATATTAATGTTAGCATGCAAATAAGGGCCCGGTAAGTTGAATTTTTCCAGGTTGTGTTACTGTTGCTCAGGATTTTGCATTTGTTGTTAGTGTTAACCTCCTCCTTTCCTGTGTCTAACAATTAATAGTAATATGAAAATATGTCCTGTAGTTTACATGATGATTCTAATAGTGTCTGCTTGTTTCAGTGCTTTATTGTTCGTGCAGTCATTGTAAAAGAAAGGTAAAAAAGTAGTGGAAATAGAATTAATTTTCACAGGAATTCTGTCTTTAAAAAAGAAGAAGAGATTTATGAAAATATAAACCCCTCCAAATGTCCTTATTTTCCCCCCTTTTTTTATGGGGGGGGGGTATTAAAAGTTGTTAATGAAGTACAGAAAGAAAGTAGAGTAATTGAGAGGGAGGGAGTTAAATATTCAGGGGAGAGAAAGGGGGGGGGGGGGGGTTACAGCTCTTGACTTTTTCAAGGATGGCCCTGTACACTGTTTGATTACATGTTCATGTGCAGTGTATCTGTCTTGCAATGAAACCTACATGTATGCCCTGCTAGTAGTCAGACTTGATCAAGGTTCAAATATTGACCTGTTTGTGAGACTCATTGTTCTGGCCCCCCAAGGTGTACGTTACTGTAGACTCAGTCAATAGACATTTCTCATTTGGCAACCATTAAATGATTGATACAGCCCTGTGGGTCTTGGGAGAAGACGGTCAATATTTAGATATACTGTAGTCCCCAAAGTTTACTCACATAGCCATATGACATTGTAGAATCATATATTCTACTTTTCTAATTATGAGTGATTGTTTTGATTTGATCATAGGGAACTTCATGGAGTATGAAAATTATATGTCAAGATGTTTCACCCTGTTGATTTTAAAGATATTAATAGAAAGGTTTTGCCAGCACTTTAACAACCGTTAATTGTAGATACAGGTTACATGTATATGCTTTTGTAGGTTTTTAACATGTGAATCCTCTTTCTTTTATTAGTTACTGATAGACTTAAATGAAAATGCTGTTTTCAATGCCCTGTAGATAGTTTGTGTACATGTATGTTCCAAATTTTTATGTCGCTTGCCATTTTGATAATATTGTCTTAAAGCACTAGATGTGTGTTTACTTTTAAGATATGGATTTTAGCTACATATATTTGTGAATGATTTTAATGTTATATGTAGTCGTCCTCCCAGATGTAATGACCTTTCACCCCTGTCACACAGGGTCAAGGGGCACACAAAGGTGGGCGTGTCTCTATATCACTCCAGCCTGGAGATGCACACATGTATCCTAGTGATCATGTCAGAAACAGACGTCATGTATGTCAAACTTTCTATTAGTCATTGCATTGCTTACTGTATGCATGTATGCAAATGGTATGAAAAAACACAAAATAAAACAATGTATTCCATGTGTTAACCCATATACTCTACTAGTGTCATTAGCTTTTTCCATTTATGCTATTTTACACCATCTTATTGATTTAAATGCCCTTGTGTGATAGTGTTCAGCCTGTGATAGTGTTCAGCCTTACATTATTATTACATGTACATACTCTTTAGCAACAAGTTGAATTAGCTCTTTTTCCCACTGCATTGGTATGCATTTTTATACCATTTATCACTTAATGGCAAATACCATTGCGTGTTAGAGCTTTGCTACGTGTCATCAACTCAAAGGAAATTACCTTTTCATTCCATTCAATCATTAATTGATTTCTGTCACATTTTAATGGGCAAGAAATACATCACTGGTATTATACTCTTTTTCTTAAAACCTACCAGGTGATTTAATTTTATGTTTCTCATGAGGCCTTTGTCATTGACATCATGGGTGTACATGTATAAAGGCTTTTTATCATAATCATTAATCATGATTCATAAATTTACATTTGAAGTAGATCCGTCCTTTGGCAATGAAAGATAAAACAGTGATGATGATGATATGGCGCACAATATATCTCTACACGTATGTGCTTTAAAATAGAAAATTATTATTAAGTTAAAGTACAGTCATATATGAAGGGTTCAAAGCACTATTAGAATTGATCTGCAATTTCATTTCCCTTGTACAAATTTCCTTGGAAATTTTAAAGAAAATTCATGAAAAATTGAAACTTAATTAAGATTGTACATAGATTTAGTACTTGTTTAAGAATATTTAAATAAACTGAATATCTGCATTAATGAAAAAGAGCTGAAGCTAGGTACAGGTATTTGATGCAATAATCATGGTAGCCAAGAACACTATTGTAAACAAGTACACATACATTTTTGTACTGCAAATTAATATTAATAATTGAATGTGTACATGAAGAGTAGACTGGATTAAAGGCATTATCCTGATGATATTGAGTGCACATTATGAGATTTATTCATTTTCCCCTTTGACAAGTTCTCTGTGCGTTGATAAGGTCAGATTTAATTGTAAGCACTTTCCGTGTGGTTGAATCCATAGCAGCCTGATAGGCTTCCCTAGCAACCCAAGCATTCCAGCTGGTAGATGGTTAGATATGACACTATTTGCATGAATCTCATGAACATACACTATAGTACAGTGTTTGCATAGATAGTAGAGGAAATAGCAGGTGCGATCATACTGTTCCTCTCTCTCTTTCTCTCTCTCTCTCTCTCTCTCTCTCTCTCTCTCTCTCTCTCTCCTCTCTCTCTCTCCCTCTTTCCGTCTCCTCTCTTTTCTTTTTTTCTTTCTCTCTCTTTCTCTTTCTCTTTCTCTCCATTTCATATTGGGTAGTCAAACGGATTTTTTTTTTTTTTACCCAGGAAGAAGAATACTACATAAAGAAAATGACATGGAATAGGCAGATAAAATCTAATTTATTTGAAATATTCATTGGAAATAATACAGTGTACATGTACAATGTAGGTAACACAACAGGAGAGCAGGGAATGTTTGTAGTATAACATGTACTTTGTAGCCTAAATGAAGCTCCTATTCACCACATGTATAGACTAGAATTTTATTGCATGAGTTATTTCATACAGTTTTATGTTAAGATAGAGAGAGGGATATATATATATACATGTACATGATAATGTTAGTACAGTATAGATTTAATTCCTTTCATAGTTTAAGAAAATTGAGAACTTCATGCAGACATGTACAGTTTTTCATGTCACTCCCACACTGCACCATTTTAGTTTATGTTCACCTATATTCATATTTCATTTGCTTGTTTCCATGTTGCTTGTTTTCATGTTCTAGTACGATAGTTTAAATGAATTTTTACTGTTACTACTTTCATATATGTAATATTTCTTGTGTGCTGGTTGAAGGCGAAGTCCACTTTTTATGTCAGAAAAATTCTTTGCCACTATGTTTATGTCATTTACAGTTGATTATGTTTGATGTTTTGCTTTTTGCTAAGGGTTGTTATTTAATTTGTGTTTAATTCTTGGGTATTGTAAATTGCACAGCATCATATTCACTATGTTTTATTGTCACCACTGAATCTTGTTTGCTGTGGCCCCCCTTTTCCAAATTCATGTTGGGTTTTTTTTTCAATTTGTGTTTTATTTGATTATCTTTCTTTCTTGATCATCCCTTTATTATATATTTTGACATGAAATGCTGACTTTGATGGCTTTAAGCATTTTATACTCACCCATCTTACTTAATACTTGCTTGTGTTCTTGGTTGATTTCATCAAATGATTATCTGAAAACAGAAATTGCTTTGATACAATGTATGTATTCTTATAAAATCACCTTCTCATTACATCATTCATTCTTCTTCTATATTTAGAAGAAGAATAAATGATGTAAATCAACTCTTCTATGAAATTCTCGAAATTTCTTTTTATCAAATAGACTTTTACAATATTCTTTATGAGATATCACATATTTTTGAATGAATGAATTAAAGATTTAATCAAAAAGCATTCTCAGAGTCTTAGAGAGAGAGAGAGAGAGAGAGAGAGAGAGGGGGGGTGGGGTTAAAAATCATTCTCCATCATTCAAAATATTTTTATTAGTGCACTGCAAAATTTTCATTGCAATCGTGAGTAAAAAATTCAATGGTTTCGAATGATCCATTTTGATCCTCAGTTTTGTTATACATGTACATACATGTACTATACATGAAGATTTTTACATTGTATTGTGTTTACCAATGATTAGAGAGGTGCCAGTTGTTTTTGCCTGTCCTAGTTAATTTGTCCATTTTCATTATTATTTTGCTTTCAGTCGATGGTGAAGAAGAATGTTGTGATGTCATCTGAGGCTATGAAAGAGATGGCTAAACAGGCTAAAGCTAACAGAGATGAGAGAAAAACAGCGGTAAGAAGCTTTCCGTGCTAGTGGTAGCAAGTCCTCAGTGTTGTCCTAAGATGTTAGAATGTTTAGCTCAAGTTTGAGTGCTGAGCTACAGGTGTAGTGAAATATCCCCCATATCCTTTTATATTTTATAGCCATTGTATATTTCATTTTGAGTGTATTTTCTTTTGTTAGGATTTTTTTCGGGGGGGGGGGGGGGGGGAGAAAATTGAAGAGAGTTCCAGGAAAGAAGATGTATACATATGGAGGATGACTGATGCATAACGTACAGTCATGAAGATGAAAATCCATAACCTGTGTAGGAAGAGTTGGGAGAAAAAAAGATCAGAATTGAATGTACATAATTAAAGAGCTTAGTGCTTCTGAGATTGATTTAATTCTGTTCCAACATTAAAGTAGTGAACAATTATATGATAAACAATAATTTAATGAATATTAGTAGATTGAAATTGCCAGGATGAGTGTACATGTACAGTATGGCAGTCATAATATATAGATTTACTGTTGGAAGTATTCTTTATTGACCCCAAGATAACAAGTAATAATGGAATAGAAAGTAAGAAGATATTTCTGTCTTGTTTTCATTCCTCTGCAGATGGACAGCAGACATGCTTTCTTGTTCTCCAGTGTAAGTATTTACAAATACCTCTATGCATTGAGAGTGATAGAAATTTAGTATTCTTCATGGAAAGCCTAATCAGTTTTTCACGGACGGACATTAGACAAATTTTGATGGTTTGAAAGCCTGTTAATAATAATTATGTGCACATGTAATTGGAAAAAGCTAATTTATGTTTCGTTGTGACTTGATCTCACTGAAGGAGTTAAAACTTGATAAAATTTGGTTGCCAGGCCCATAGTCACCTACAAAAATAAAGATCCACAAAATGCTTAGTGGCATGGATGGATAAAATGCATACACTTATCCAATCAGGCTCTGGATTAAAAACGTATGGATGTTGTAATGCTCTTTTCTCTGTCACTCACAAACTAGACTTTTGATGTAATTATGCTGTATATTTGTTTGATTAAAAGTTATCAGTCAGTCTATCTTCATCAGCAGTTAGCTCTCTTCATAGCACACCTCTGCTGTTCTGTGACAAAAGGAAGCAACTCTGTAGAATAATTTTCGTAATAATTATAGAAAAATGTCACTGTTTTATAAGGAAATCTGTGGAGTTGCTTCTTTTTTATATGTCTGTACGTTGGAAATTGAAGGTCATGTGACGTTAAGTTCCTGATCATCATATGGAGTATATAAAAAGTAGTACCCCAAATCAAGATAAAGTCAATTAAAAAAAAAAAGCAGACCTCATCATTTTCTTGTAGAGCACATTGTCAACTAGAATCCATGCATTTCTTTTAGATATTTTAGGCTGAGGTCATTAATTTTCTTTTTGAAATATGAAAATGAAAGTGTATTCAACTGGTTAAAAGACATTACATGTATGCTAAACAAAACACTAAACCTACCATTCTCATTTTACAATATTCTTGTCATTGCTTCATTTCTTGACTTGTCTACTTGTAGCTTGCTGAGGCTTTGAACATGGAGCTATCCCAAGTTGAAGATTTTTTGCTTGGTGATGACAAGTTTGACATGATTGGTGAGTTCTTTGCCCAGGACGGACCACGTAAGCTGATGTTCTTCTACCAAGAGGCAGCTAGTCGGGATACCTTGTATTCCAGGACTGATACATCCAGTGTTGTCACCCAGCCCACCCAGAAGAAGCTGTTCCTTACCACTGGTAAGTCCTCTTATTTAGTTCTTGCTATATGTTGTGTGGCTCACATTGTCGTTATTTTTTTTGAGCCGGCGAATCTGCGCATGTGCGCAGAAACGTGCATTAGAGAAAACGTTCTTACGAACTGTTGAATTGTGCTTGAATGGCCAGTGCTTCCTTTCTGGTATTCTGCATTAGTTTACGTGGTAATATACACAATTTTAAAATCAAAGTTACAAGCTTTCCTTTAAGCATATATCAATACATGAAATTATGCAAAGAAGGCAATTTCCATTATTTGAGAACACCTTAATCTATAAAATGGTTTTCCTCCAATTCACATTTCTGTGCACCGCGGGCAGATTCGCCGGTTCATAAAAACCACAATGATATGCCATATTCATATTTTGTTTCCACAGCAGTAGTGCACTCTGAGATAATGTTATCGATGCAGTAAGGGTTAATGCTTCCCTTTTAAAAATCTTGAATATTGATTTTGAATTCTCATATTTTTACCTTCTGCTTCAGGTACATCTGAAGGACTGAATGGTATGTGCTATTTCTTCCTGCGCTCTACCAACAAGGCTATCACTCCCAACAACATTGCTGCTGAGGTTAACTTTGGTATGATGGACTGCACTAATGGCAAGATCCTCCAGGGATTTAAGATGATGTTAGATAGGATCATGATGCCTGCACTTAAGCTCCAGGAGGTAAAAACACCAAATATTTGTATCCTTTGAAGCTTTCCATGGTGGTAGAACATAGGGCAGTAGGCGGCTTTGCAGTACTTGGAAATGAGTGTGGTCCTGAAAAGGACCTACTTAATCTTGACATTTCGGTATGCATGTTCTTACCATCCTCAAGAGAATGAGTGCTGGTAGGAATGGTAGTCTACATATACACTCAGGAGGGATCCAAATCCACAGAAAGGATCTATATGCATATTTGTGCAAGCATTGACAGCCATGTGAAATCCATCATTTCAATATCTCTGATCTGAAAATACTTACCGTATTTGACCATGCAACATTGTTTCAGTATCTTCTGGTAAAATGTCAGTAATTGTTGTAAGGTGCCAAGGCTTGGATAGGGGATATATGTGTAGATGCCTTGCAGCTTGCTTTACTAAGGACCAAGTATTTCTCTTATCTCAATGATAAATTAGAAAATTGCTACAAAAATGGAGTCATAGTGAAAATCTATAAAGATTGTACTAGGTTTCATACCTTTATCAATAACATGTGGTCTGCTGGTAGTATGTTTATACCCTCTTGTATCAGCTGTTATACTTGTAGTAATATTGACTGGCTCTGCTGTTGTGTAACATGAGATATTTCTCTTGTGGTGCCTACTTGTAAAATACGCTTACCAACTCATATGATCTGAGATCATTCAATTTAATAGAAATATCTGAATTTCATCTTCTTTTTTAGAACTGGGGAGAGATCAAGGATGAGAGTCAGGTCTCTGATTTCTTTGAGCAGCTGGAGAAGTTTGTTGGCAGTCTTGGTACTGCTACATCTAACATGGATGGCAGGGTACAGCTCTGTGAGCATGAATACCTGGAGACCATGCTGGATTCTCTCAAGACAGCTTCGGACTTTACTGCTGCTGGTAAGAAAATCATATTCAGGTTCAATTATCAATAGTATTTGGTATTTGGCTTCACCTACTACTTGGAGGGGAAAAGCTAACTTAATCTCTTCAACCCTCGGGTCTCTCCTCTTGGTATAATAGATCGGGATGTGTAGGGGTACCACTACACTGAGGTATCTCCCTGCTCTTCTTTGAAATAGTGCAGTGGGTTCTTAGCATGTAGAGGTGATGACTCTCCTCTACAGGCCTCCATTTAACATTCTATCCGAGGGATGTTAATTTGTCTGTCAAAAATTCTCAAACATTTCATAAGTCTTAGGAAGTCAAAATTATAAATAAAAACCAAAACTTACTGTAGATAAATCTCCGCTACGTTTTGGTGGGATACACCCAATGTATTTAGTTTACTGTAATGCAAGTAAAAATTATGTTCATGTCGTGAGTCGCATTCTTGTAGCCTCGTGAAGTTGTTTGCTAATTTCCTAATCAGTAATTTGTTCAATTAACCTGTTACTATTTGAAATTGCAAACCAAGCCAACCATTTGATGAATAATTCTGTGACCTCCCAGTCATTCCTTGACATCTTAAAGTGTTGGAAAAGTAAGAAGTTATGATACAAATATTTAATAAGCTAATTTGACTTTTAAAATTTTTTTACACAGCTTCTGTGCCTGACACTGTTGAGAAACTTGAGGAGCTCAGTCTTATGTGGCTCAAGCAGATTGTTCAGGTGTTGACTGAGAGTGAACAGATGCGTAAGGAGGCTGATGACATTGGTCCTGCTGCTGAGCTTGATCATTGGAAGAAACGCATGTCTAAGTTCAACAGTCTGCTGGATCAGATCAAGAGTCCTCGATGCAAGGCTGTGGTTGGTGTGCTGATCGCTGCCAAGTCAAAGGTCCTCAAGCAGTGGAAAGAACTGGTAAGATGTTCAAATTGTTGTTGACTTTCAAGAAAATTGTTTCTTTTTCTTCAGAATAAAGTAAAAGCCTCAGTGATAAATTATATCATCAGGATAAGCCCATTTTATGCCCACATTCATGCATATATCTTTCCATTTATAAACTTTCAGAAAATAACTTGAACTTAGGGATGTGCTTCTGGTTATTCAAAAAACTGCTTGATTATTGAAATATTTATAACTGATAAATTTCAAGAGTAATTACAAGTATGGAAAATATCTATTCAATAATCTCTTTCTTCAGTGTCAACACATTGATGCATTATCATGAAGGATTCAATGTTAAGTATTTATCAGGAAAAGTGCCAGTACTTGTACATCTTAAAGCACTTGCGCAGCAGTTAAATGATTATTTTATTGAAAATTTGAAATCAGAGCAATTCTAAACATGTTTTAATCTTGATGATTTTGACAGGATCGTCGTATCACTGATGCAGCCAATGAAGCCAAGGATAATGTCAAGTATCTCTACACCTTGGATAAATTCTTTGGCCCTCTTGTCAAATGTGACCCAGTAAGTACAGCAACAGTTCTTTCAATCTTTTATTTTTTTATTAAATATTTATCCTGTTTAAAGGCTTGTTCACATATAAAAGAGGCAAACTTCTAACTTTCATCCTAGAACATGATGTAGAGACAGTGTTAATAACCTCCAGTTTGTTTTAAATGTTAAGGAATTTTGTTAGATATAGATCTTCAGCATTATAGACATTCCAAATGCTGATAAAACCAAGTGGCACTTCCATGTTATCTTTTAGTTTGCTTTCTATGAAGAAGGTAAAATCAGTATAATTGGAGCATTGCAGTTGAGAAAAAAAAAATGACTGTTCAGAGCCAGAAGGGCATTAACTATGTGTTAAAACATATGAGTTAACACCCTTCTGACTCCAAACAGACGACGTCTAGAAAGATTTACTTACAAGGATATCATGATGTAGGATTAAGGCTTGTAAGCAACATTGTATTGTCATTATTTATAAAACTTGTCATTTCATTTTCCCATTTCAGAGTGCTATGATTGAGCACATTCCCAGCCTGATGAATGCTATCCGTATGATCCATAGTATCTCACGCTACTACAACACCTCGGAGCGTATGACCTCTCTGTTTGTCAAGGTCACCAATCAGATGATCACTACATGCAAGGCATACATTAAGAGAGATGTCTCTAAGATCTGGGATCATGAAAGGTAATCACTAGATCACTTCGTAAATTGTTGAAAACCAAGTTGAGATAAACCAAATAATGATAACAATATGTATGTTTAACCCAAGGTAGCCTCTTCAGTACTATGCATTGTACTCCCAGAGGGCCCTGTAGTCATATTATTAGGGAGCTTTTGCAACCAAGTACGCGACCACTGGTGGAGTGTGTTGCTCAAATCCAAAAGAAAAAAAATCTTTGCACGCTCAAATGATCGAATCTGAATAACTCCCCAGCCTGTCTAAAACAAGAACAGGGCCCTGTAACACAAAGCTTAGCAAATGATCGTAGGCTTGATTTTTACGATTGATTGCATTGGTCTCTATGTGCACAAATTGCATCTATTCTCAATGTAGGATGCAGCTGAGTAGAAAAGAACATCTGTATGCTTAAATGAGCCTAACTTTTCTGTTTTGATGTTGCTCTTGTCTCAGGCCTGAGTTGCTGAAACGTCTGAATGACTGCATCAAGCTCAATGAGGAATATCAGAAGAGCTTTCATCGCACAAAGGAAAGACTCAAGGAAACCCCTGAGGAAAGGCAGTTTGAGTTCAGGTGAGAGAATCACGAGATATAGAACTTCTGTTAATACACCCACGAAGCCAAGGGGGGTGATGGGGGCGGTGGGGGCGGGTGCTCCCCCTCCCCAAAAAGAGAGAAAAGGTGAGAGGGCATAGGTAGAGAAGAAATCATAACAAACAAATGTCAAAGCTTCTGCGCTTTGTGCAGTAGGGGGGGAAACTCCTCCCTCCTTGCACCCTCCCCCTAGGGAGAGCGCTTTGCACGCTCAGTATGTAATTTCGCTTGCTTGTTACCACTACCCCTCCCCCAAAATGAAGTCCTGGCTTTGCTTGTGTATGAGTGTAGTCGTCAAAATTGTTAGGTGTAGCAGTATACAAGCAGGGTTGGGGTTACGTGTGGCATCTACTAGCTATGAAGTGGGTTATTGTCTTTATTCTCCCTTTCCAGTAATTCAGTAAAATTGTTTAGGCCTGCAAGAATTCGAGATGGACATATTTCTCATTCTCAGTTTCATATTTTGTGAATCATAGAATGTTTCTGATTATTCATAACAAGGTAGATATTGCTTAAGTAATAAACTTGTTTTTTTTTTACCTCATTGACAGTGAGAATTACATCTTTGGAAAGTTCGACACGTTCTGTCGTCGTCTGAATCGTATTGCCGACCTGGTCAACACAATGGAGAGCCTGAGTGGTCTGGCTGATGTCAAGATTGAAGGCATCGACTCTCTCTTCATCAGGTTCCAGGGTATTGTAGCCACTCACAAGAAGAAGAACTATGATATCCTGGACCATCGCAAGGGAGAGGTAAAATTCATTCTTTGGTATTATTGCCTGTGTACAATTATATTTTGGATACTCTTCTGTACAGTAAAATGATGCTTATGAGAGAGGAAAAGAGAAATTTAGCTCAAGAAAGCTTTGGAGTTTAAAAAAAAAAACATGAAAGAGTATAATTCTTATCCTTAGACAGTGTATTTTTGCCATCGTATGAGTGTCAATGTCTTTTAAAATTGTGCATCGATAATTTACAAGTGAGTTTGCTTATACTGGACATATTGATGACAATCAGGATATGGAATGAATGATTGTAGTCATGTATTGGATTTGCCTGATGTATTAATGATGATATCAATCTGAATTGTTTTCTTCATCAGTTTGATCAAGATTACATGGACTTCCGCTCCCAGATCGAAAGTCTTCACAGTGCTCTTCAGAACTTTGTAGATAGCTGGTTTGAGAAACCTCTTACGGTAAGTTCTTCAGGAACAATCCCCCTTTATCTTACTGGATAATGACACTGATAGATTTGTGAATACATGAATACATGAACACATGGATACATGAGTACATGAATGCCTGAATACATGATTACATTTCAAATAGATATAAATGTTCATTCATCATGAATACTCTTACTTATTCTATTTCTTTGTTATGCCATTCCAGACTGAGCAAGCCTTGGTGCTGCTGTCCAAGTTTGAGAAGATCAAGGGAGCAAACTTAAACCTGAATGAGAAGTACATGCGTGTGTTGGCTAACTACGGCCGTGATCAGGAGACGGTTCGTAAGCTTTACCAGAAGGGTAAGGAAGACCCTCCCACCATGAGGAACATCCCTCCCGTAGCAGGCAAGATAGTCTGGGCCAGACAGCTGTACAGGAAGATTGAACAGCCCATGAGAGCTTTTAAGGCTAAGCCAGAGATCTTGAAGGTAAGTATTATGCAGTTTTTTGCTTTCTAGTTATCCTCATTGTTGAATAATTTTCCACTGTAAAAAAAAAAAAGTGAATGAATTCAAAATATGTTTTCTATAAAAGTTTTTGAAATCATATCAAAGAGGGCATCATAGATAATGTGAAATGAAACTCTTCAGAAATGCATTTTATAATGCTACTTGATTATAATTTTATT
This sequence comes from Echinometra lucunter, assembly GCA_029962745.1. Taxonomy (NCBI): domain Eukaryota; kingdom Metazoa; phylum Echinodermata; class Echinoidea; order Camarodonta; family Echinometridae; genus Echinometra; species Echinometra lucunter. Next base: position 29,402,581 of record CM057160.1, on the reverse strand, counting down.
TGTTGCTCTTTTTTGTAATAGACGAATGAGGCCAAGAAGTTGATCCGCAACTACAACAAGATGGCCACAGTTCTTCTGGAGTATGAGGTAAGTGTGCTATGTAAAAATGAAATTCCTCTGTACAGTTCATTCTTATGATATTCCTGTTCGGATGATTCATTTTTAAATGATGAAAATCAAGTCAATGAAGAGTGTATGCAGGTAATGGATATATAGCTAAAAGGGTGCTTACTGGAAGATCAAGTTCTTGTCCTTCAGGCTATTGCTGTTATGTTGATTATTTAAACAGACCATACATGTCCAGGTCAGGGTGGAAAGCCTGCAGGCTAAAGTAATTTGTACTTTTTCCTTTTGTAGGCAATCTGGACATGTATGGTCAACATCCTCTGTTCATTTCTCCTTGTATACTCTATTGTCGATTATCTTTGGTTGAATGATAATGATAGTCTATAAAATTGGTATTGAAGTAGGTGTTTCGAATGTAATTAACTATGCAGATTCATTGTTAATGCACTCTTTTAAAGATTTTTCATTCCTGTATGATGATATCTTTGCATAGGTTCTCTATCATCGCGGCTGGTATCGTGCGGTAGACAACATCCGCTCAGGACTCCAGGCCTCTCTTCTTGTACGCCATCCAGAGACCAAGGTACTCTATGTGAACTTTGACCCTCAGGTCTTGGAGCTGATAGCTGAGGCCAAGTACATGGGCAAGCTGGGGCTTGAGATCCCAGAGGCTGCTGGGGTACTGGTCCTTAGGGAGAGTGAGATCAAGGGAAACTATATTGCGTAAGTTTACTATTCTCTAACTTCCTAAGGCAAACTATTAAGTCTGCCTTACATACTATTGAACATACTCCAAATTCACTGTAGTATGAAGCTTGTTGCAGGCAGCCTATGTTGTGTTGTCCATTGTACCCCTTCACTCTCTGTTCTGTCCATGTGAAGCTAGAACTGTCTCTTTATGGTCACTACCCTAACTACCTTGTCATAATCTCTATTCCCTTTGACAGTCTGGTAGAGATGCTGAATGGGTATGACTGCATTGTGGGAACATCCCCAACAAACAGCTGCTATTTAGCTGCAAACACTGTGTGGTTGATGCGGGGGTCTGGTTATATAGGGGTCTGGTTATGTGGGGGTCTGCCTGTCTATGCTGAGAATACACCTCTTCCACTTCAGTGGAAAGACCTTGCGATTTCCTGTCTCTGAAAAATACACTTCCCTCTGATTTTGATTAAAGTATCCTTGTTGTCTCGCCCTGAAATAATAGCTGGTGTAAATGTGGCAGGAAGTCTTGGTTGTCCATTGTTCACCTAACCTCTCTGTTATGTCAGTGTGAAGCCGGAACTGTCTCTTTATGGTCACTACTCACTACCTTAACTCACTAATCTGTATTCCTTTTAACAGTCTGGTAGAGATGCTGAATGAGTATGACCGCATCGTGGGAACCATACCCAATATTCTGCTACCCTTGATGACACCATTCAGAGAGCGTGTAGAGGAAGCTTTGCAACCAGGATTGACTAGTCTTAACTGGACTTCACTCAGCCTTGACCAATGTGAGTTTATTATTTCATATCATTCAAATAAGTGAAGAGAAACATGCACAGTATTTTACTTGACATTTAAATGTGAAAATTTAAGCAGCTGATGTTAAAGAGAGAACAAGAGATTTGTATATGCTCAACTTTAAGGAGCATAATTTTTGTTTTTGAGTAGAAAACCCTACAGTGGAAATAGAAATTTCCTTGATTTCAAAAAATTTGGCCAAAAACAGTGCCACAGACATCAACACAAAAAATCGCAGATCAAGAGGGGTCTAGTCTTGGTCACTTCTTGCTTCTGTAGTTCAGGTATTTTAGGTTGGTTTTTTTTTGGTGTTGCTTGTTAAGAATTGCTTCACAGAGTAAAACCTTTGTTCCTTCTACAGACATCAGCAATACCTACAAGGAGATTCACTTCCTGCAGCACCAGACCAAGCAGGTCTGTGATCTCCTGGAGTGTCGCATTGATGATGTCCTCAAGGATATGGCTACTACAGCTCTATGTGCCTTGCCTACCAATGAGCCTACCTCCACCACTGACTTCTTGGCCTCTACAGAGAGGACATGCCAGGAGGCCTGTGAGCAGCTTACCAGGTAAGGAACATGTCTTTCAGTTCTCTCTATTGGCTGTCGCCCTAAAAAAGTACCCTGGATGTCGACTTCTCACACTACGCTATGTAATCACAACGCTATTGTAGGATAGCTTTTGTGACCCATTCACCTGTGTGATACTCATCTTTGCTTCCTTCCCCACTCTTCCCAGTCGCATTGCTCGATGGGTTAATACATGCCTGCAGCTTAAGATCAGAAGACCATTTTTTATATGATGGAATCCCTTGTTTTGACAGATACTTCAAGTGATTACCTAATGCCTGGTGATGCCAGGAATTCAAAAAAACTTAAAGATTTAAATGAAATAATTTCATGTTAAATTTGGCAAGTTTTAAGAGTGAAACAAAGTTAGATCTGTATTAATTGCTTTCACTCCTGTTGAATTATTGCTCATATGACGCTTAACTGAGAATTGTATCTTCCAAACAATCTATTATGTAATGTTTGCAGACAAAGCCGAGCTGTGGAGGCATCCGTCAAGGACCTTGTGGACATCCTTGTGAGTAACCTGCGTGAGAATGAGAAGCAGAACCTTCATGGCTCCTACCCATGCCTTCACCCAGACTCCAAGCACAAGAGATGTCTGGAGTGTCTGCCATGCTGCTTCTATACCATGCTGGGAAGCTTCAGCCAGCGCAACACCGATGCTCTTATCAAGTGTAAGTCAAGTGTAGTGTCAATGAGCAACATAATCAAGGGTGATTGAAGCTCATTTGAACCCTCATGTGTTCTGTGCGCTGTAGGCTTCTTTTGTTTTCTAAGTTGGAAATGTTTTTGTTCTTGTTTAGGAATAGACAAAGTGGTTCTTGTAATATCTGTGCTGCAGCGAACCACTTTGATTGGCCTAATTGGGATTCTCGTTGCAGGAACTGCTGGTGTGGCCAGCTGTCAACTGTTTGCTGTTGAAAAAAAAAAGAAGTGAATATTGTTCGCATTTGTACTGTGTATACGTCCCCCCCCCCCCCCAAAAAAAAATGCATTTGCGCTACCTTCACTGCTACAGTTTTTTTTATAGCTGATCAGATGGAATTGTCAAATGAAAAGCTGTCTGTGGCAAAAAGTCTATGTGTTGATGGTGTTGTTTATTCATTTGTTTTCCAATTCAAAGACTATAAAATCATAGGAAAAGTCTCCCACACCATCAAAATTTTGTTAATAATATTGCTTATTGGACAATTTCCTCATTGCAGGCACTCGCCTCTCTCTGGACACCATCAAGAAGCGTATGCAGACGGGCACCAACAAGTACACCCGGGGTGCCACTGAGAACGAAGAGGCTAAGGTGCCTTTGTTCCAGGCTGACATTATCCTGTCCATCCCCTCTATCGTTCTTCAGCCTAGCCTTGATGATATCCAGTCTACTGTCAACAAGGCTGTACAGGTCATCCTGAAGATGGCTCAGAATATCCCTCAGTGGGAACAGACCATCCTCAGCCAGAAGGCTGCCCTCAAGGTAAGCTGGCTGGATTCATATGCACATGCAGTCATTAGGTTATGAAACAATGTTTGATTTTTTTTTTTTTTTAACCTAATCCCAGTATTAAACCCCATTCATATAGAGTAGAGCTGTTTTGAGATTATGAAGTAGTTATTGCATGAATTTTTTCCCCAGAATCTGTATTCTTACCTCATGGAATGATCTTGCTGGTAGAAAATGTTTCATATCTTAACAGCTTTATCATTTGCCGAAGGATACTGAAAAAAACAAAGTCCTAATAATGATGTAATTCTGTGATACTCTTTCTATGATACTGTTGCTGGTAAAACATATGTGTTAGAGTTTTTTTTGTAGTAAAACTGGAACCTCGTTAACTGTGAAAGGTTTAATATACATAGGTGAGAAATATTCCTAAGAATATTACGAAATCAGGTGAGGCTGAATGAAATGTATGCTAATGTATAGCAGTGCCAGAATACTGTACTTATTCACACTCTGATAGGTTTGAGTTATTGTGAGCAGGCTTTCGTTTAAGAAATGTTAGATATAATCATTGCAAGAAAAAAGCTTTGTATTCTCAAAGAAAGGAAACATGATTAAAATTGCCCTTGGGTACTGTTCAAGTGAATTTTTCCTACTTTCAACTTTAAGAGACTGCACACAAATCTCCATTGGATATATCAGTCGCTCTATTATTGAAAATACTATTGAAGATACTATGTTACATGTTTCAAGCTTCTGTTAGAAAGATTGAAATGTTGAGATTCTTATCAGTCATGTTCTACTCACATTCAAAACAATTTGCTTTACTCAAGTCAAAGTATTCAATGAATATATTTTTTTTTAAATTGTATTCAGTCTTCTTTTCTAGATAGATAATTATAGATGAGGAATAGTATACATGTGGTTGCACTGTTTATTTAGTCTTAGTTATGTTAGACACTAACATCTATACATAAGATAAGCTTAGTTTAGTACCTTACATTTCCATTTTTACTAATGAAATAGTAGCAGTAGAAGTAGTAGGTATGACTATGCCTCTCTCTTTCCCTGTTTCATCATCTTTCACTATACTAACATGGTTGTGATAGAAACGGCTTCCTCCTGATATCTTCAGCAAATGGTTGGCATATTCAAACGCTTCTCGTAGGATGATCATGATGAATGCAAGTACTGTGCAATCCTTTTGTGGCCCTGTGCACAGAGCAGTCGTAGCATTCCTCAAAAATCAACACATCATTAATACCTCCTGTATGACCCATTCACTGCCTATCTATTTTCTTTGTTCCCTAAGAAAATTTGCCAATGTTAGTCATTTTTATGAAATCATTATGAATGCTGCATGTTTTCCAATATAAGAAGATTATTTAAAGATGAATGTTGTATTCTGTAAATCCTTGAATGGAGTTATCTACATGTACGTCCATGTATATGCATGATGCAAATTATGAGTTATTTTATGTTAGACTGCAATTTTTAAAATTTTGTTTAAATCTAGGATTTTTTTTACCTGCACATGGTAAATCCTATTGGGAAATTTAGAAGAATGGGATTGTTTTGTGGAAAGTATCATGAATTTGGTGATGGTCACGGGCTGTTTAACCCATTCGTGACATAGGTCCACATTTTGTGGTTTGGCTTAATAACTTTTGATGCAAAGCTCTAAAAATCATACCAAATACATGAGCAGAAAGAGCAAAAAATTCAACACAAACTGCCCATTTTGGTTGCGTCAATATTTGTTGTTTGATGCTGAAAAGTTTTAAAAGGAAAATAAGCATTAAAATCCTTAAATTGGCGATGTGATAGAAAGTTTAAAATCACTCTTTTCTCCTGCAAATTGGCAACTTTTTGACCTCTTATCATACTTTTTGTCAATTTATTTTTATTTCAGATACATGATGTTTTATAAGAAAAATGTAGCAATAAAATAAAAAATGTTGGTGTTGCCAATTTGAAGAAAAAAAGCTGATCAAATTAGGCTTCAAATAATTCCTGTCAGGAATGGGTTAATGAGGGGTTCCATTTCATACTTTCTGATCTCATACTAGTATTGTACTCCTTTCATCATGGGGACATACTCTTTTTTTTTTTTTTTTTTTTTTTGCCTATCCCCACACACATTCCCTCTCTCTCCATCTCTTCATATGAAGAAGATGAGAGAGCTGGTAGTTGATCCCTATCCTATATTTAATCAATCATCCATTCATCCTACCTTCTTTCATATATATATCTGATGTCACAATTCACCAACTCAAAAGGCTATGCTCGGGGAAAGAAAGGTGATGTATCAAGATAAAAAACAACCAACCAACCAAAGCACTCCACTTATTTTTCACTCTTTTTTCTCTTTCACCTTTCACAGAAATGGTTTCAAGCAAGTCATTAACACCCTTAACATATTCATGACCACCAAAACAAACAACGTTCCTTATCTTGTATTTGCAAAGGAGCAGAGTGACATTGCTGTGATGTGAAAGTCAAGTCATTTCTTCATCCCATTTTTCGTTAAGATTTTTCCTGTGGAAGTGCTATACCAAACATAGGCAGTATATAGTTTTGTCCAAGAGTACCCAGGGGTTGATATATTAGCACATATCATACATACAAGAGATCATCATCATTATCCTTGTAAACAAAACAAAACTGGAAATGAGAAATAAATAGCATAGAAGAATTACATCAACATTCTACATCTGTTCGATTGAAGCATAGTAAATTCAAAAAGTACACCTAAGGGAGAAAAAAGATCATAGGCTATGATACAAAAATGGGGAGCACATACAACTGAATGGATCTCCAGGGGATAGTATTTTGCATCTTCTACTATTCTGCCCTACTTAAAAAGAAGCAAGTAACAAAAGTGATCTTTTTTTCCTTTCAAAAGAGGAAAATGTATTTCTCATTTATACTGATGTCAGTACAATACAATTATGTCTTGCCTATCATATTTCTTAGCAGGATGAGTGTTCATGCATAATATTTGGCCCAGAAGAAGAGCACACTACATGCAGGTTATGAAAATATTGATAACTCACATCTACTTTTCATGTCACTTGCTTCCTTTTGTCAAAGTAGGGCAGTATTGTCTTCTCCAAATTATTCAGTTTGTAATTGTATATGTATTCGTTTTAGGTGATTGAAGTGGTGGTATGGTGTTGATCGGGAGTGATGTTTTCCTGTTCATGTTCCTTTGTTGCAGAGGGGTTTTTTGAGGCATTTTAGCTGGAATGAAGCTATTCAGGAACGTGCTTGTAGATGCCCCATTTTAAAATTTTTTCTTCTTTTTTTTAAACATGAGAAAGATGTGAAAGATACACAGATTTCTGAAAAAAAAAACATTAGAAAAAGCAGTGAAAACTACTTACTATTATTCTGCTGAATGATTACTTCTTAATCCAAGAAAAGGTTAGGGTATCAGTGGATAGAATATCTGTTAGTTTGGGTATCTTGTTACATGTTTTCATATTTTCTCTTTCAACATATGTGATATATTCCATGTATCCTCATTTCATCAACATGAACATTTGAAATTTCATCCATTACATACAACTATCTGTAACTATTTCACAGATGTATATTCATACATTTCCATTGAACCTGATCTCCATATAAAAACTCCCACTTTAAAATCATCCCGAATGCTACAGCTTTAGAAATGATGACTAACTGTTGTTGGGAAAAGATAGAAATTTGATCCCAGAAAGCTATATAATTGCAATGTATGATTCTCAATATAGAGACAGATGGCTATGATGAATGCGTACAAAGGGGTAAGAAGTTATGCTCTTTCTTTCTCAAAGCTTATTGTACCGATGTTTTGAGGTCATATGGCTCTAAACCATGCTTGAGCATACTTAGCTAACTTTGGTATCAATATATATGCTGGCTTTGCTTTGGAATAACTCATACAGATGTACATGTATAACTTATCCATCAGGATTGATTGAATGATTGCCTCCAATATTATATACATGTACCTATTAAATCATCTCAGTAAGGGCAGAATTTAATGCATCTCTAAGAGTTGATGCTGTAAGAACCGTTGAGAATATTATGCATATTCATGTGTGTTTTGATGAAATAATAAAGATATACAGTAGACCTTGAAGAGCTGCAATTTTTTTTTTTTTATTATTATTAGAAGGCATTTTAATACCTAAAGATTTAAGTTGCAAGATAATTACTGCAATATAGATTTTTCTCATGCATCTATATTAAAATAATCAGAATTAAAGTATAAAAGCGAAGATTAAGTGCCAACACTTGAGACCCATTCATTGATATAATTCATGATACGAGCAACAAGATCACCCAAATGCAATGAAAAAATGAGTGGATTTATATAAAAACCCTCTGGATGTTTAATCTTGTGCATTACTTAAAGCTAAAGTAACAAGACGTCAGGGTGAAATCAGTACTGAAGCTGTTTACTTAAAGAATATGATACGATGTACAGGCTGTAGCCAGTGAAGAACAATCTTTTTACTGTGTCTGCTATAAAAAGCTGAAAGACATTGTCATACAATCCATTCATTGTCACTTATTAATTTCATAGTTATTTATTTTCTAATTTATTCAGTTTCTTCGTTTCTTTATTCTTTAATTTATTCTTTATTTATCTGTTTATTTATTAATTGAATCCATTTTTAAACATCTCATGGTCTTTTGTTTTTGTTGTTGTTTTTTTTTGGGGGGGGGGTGGGGGAGGAGGGGGACATTCTTGAAAAATGAAGGCTTTGATGGGTGTATCTATCACATACATGTAGGAACTCTTCCAGGATCATAAGTCATACAGTACACTATCATTTTGCAATTTTTTTTTGGCAGCTTACTTGGATTACATGGAAGCCAGTCACTCACTCTCATATTTTTGTCACATATTTTATAGTATTAATGTGGTTAATGTTTAATGACCACAAACTCATTCAAGCCATGTACATGTGACACAGTATTTAATTCTGTATGTGATATTTGTATTGGTTCATTAAATTTTCACTTGTTCACACATCATGATCACAACTAACCATCATAAATACTACATATCACTGCCAATATATATCCCAGAGATGGAAACTCACCAAGCATATATTTGCACCATAACAGTGATTTGAATGTGAAGGGCAAGTTGCGCTAAAAATCTTTTTTTGGAGGAAGATTTAATGCCCCTTAAAATTTCAGCCATGCTTTTAATCATGAAATTTGTCCCATGGCAGAATATGTTTTTCATACATAAATTCATGTTGTCATATTATGTGTTTATAGCTACATGTACATATGTTTATGGACACTAATGCATCTTTTAATTTATTGAAGTGTGACATTATGTGTATGGCTGTTAAATTTTAAAAAGAAGAAGAAGAAGAAGAAGAAGAAGAAGAAAAAGAAAAAAAAAGACCCACACCTTTTAAGTTTGTAATGATGAAGTTTTATGGCATATCCTAATAAATTCATCTGGCTGACTTATTCACTACCTGTAAAAAAATCTGTATGGTACATTTGCAGGTAAAACAAATTGTTCTCAAATGTATATATGCCTGAAAAATTAAATGACTAGCATATTTTTTTTGAGTGCCTTATATGCAAAAAGTGCAGCATGTACTGTATAAAGTAAGACTCGTATGAAAATGGCAAAATGAAAAAAGCAGATATCTAAGCTCTGAATCAGCATTTTTCTGTAGGATATTTAATGAAATAAAAATCAAAGTCATTTTTATTTTGCTGCATGAAAAAAAAAAATGTTTGTGATTGAGCCTATAGTAAAAAAGAATCCCTTACATTTGTGATATTTGTGATCGTCTAGATATTCATAGTATTATGATTAATGGTAAAAAAAAGACTCAGACATAAGATAATCTAATGCAAATATATGTAGACATGTCATCACAATATTCATGTAAAAAATACATAACATCATATACACACATCACCATGCAGCATGAATAAAAACATACATGTACACATTTTGTCCCTGTGGCACATTTATTTACCGATAACTTATAAAATGTTTTTAACATATTTATCCTTCACTATCAATTGATTTCTGTAGGAGCTTGAAGAATCCAAAGACGATAAGGACGCTGAGAAGGTCACCCTCCTGGCCATTTCCCAGAAGCCTCTTCACAAGGTTATTGCTGAGCACAAGGATGTTATGAAGGTTGTCATCGCTCTCAATAACATCGTGGGCAACTTCAAGATTGAGTGTCAGGACATCCTGAACGAGTTCACCCACTTTGCTGAACTCTGGAGTGAGGTAATATCTTTATGAAATTATCATTTCATGGCAATTTGCTTCGTTTTTCGTTTGGAGTGTTAAGGCTTGTTCACATATGTAGCAACAAACCCCTGCAGTAACCCCTACATTTCTATGCATGTAAATGAATGGTACAAGTATATGAGGTAACAAAATCCAAAAAGCACAGAGGCAAGAGGCATCTGTTTGGCCTCCTGGTGGGAAAAAAGATGTGGACCAATCAAATTTGCACAAATTAGCACAAAATATTACGTCCAGGTTTTGTCTGCGCAAATTTTGGTAAAACTCTCCTTCATTTGTGCGTGAACTATTATTAATGCGTTGATGTGCAGTTCATAAGTGGTGGAGTAAAAAAAAACAAAAAAAACAGGGGGGGGTCTGCAGAGGTTTGCTGCTGAATAGCTGAATAAGTCTTCACTAAGGAATTTGGACATTTTATTTCACTTATAAAGTTTGTCATCTGGAAGCTGATTCTTTATTTCTAATACCATGATTCTTTACATTTGATCTGTTCCTTTTCGTAAAGGTCGGTAATATTTGAGAATGACATTCCTGCCTACAACTATTAGCTTATATGGATCTAGTCAGTACATGTACTTATAAGAACCAAATAGATACAAACACATCAAAGTTACTGTAAACGCTGTTATTTTCTCGTGATTAATTTTTCACGCTGAGCGACCCCAAAAATTATTCCCGGGTTGAATTCGCGCTGCAAAATTGTTCACTTGCAAAACTTAAATGCAACTGCAAAATTTGATTTCATATTTCAATGCATGACAAGTATTTTTCTGCCCTAGTTATAACTTTAGCTCTAAAATGGTCACTTTAGGCACACAACTGTACACAGCAGTGCCGTTCCATTTAATGCTTCACACACACGCAGGGTCATTCAGATGCATACCACAGACGTAAACACAACTACTAGTACCGTACACACACACACACGCACTCTCTCTAAAAATCAGCTGTCCAGAGTGTGCGTTCAAATGTTTAAGCATTAGAAATTATGCTCATATTTTCATGTGTTCTAGAATTCGCGCCCACCGAAAATAGCACGAAATCAGCGAAAATTAAGTTACCGCAAATATTTCTGCTTTTACAGTACTGTATTACTGGAGAGAGAGGAAGAGATATGTTGAGATTCACTTGACCTTCTTTGTACTCTTCTCTCTGCAGGATCCTGAGGAGAAAGTAAAGGAGTTTATGGAAACCAAGCCACTCATGTCTGAGATTGAATCACAGATGAGATATTACCAGGTATGTACCAGCCCATTCATGCTCTATTTCCTTAACTATTCTGGGGCATTGCATCTCAGAAGGTGTCATCCATGATAAGTTACAATAACTGATATAATGCCATTTAACTGGCTGTGAGCAGATTTGTCATTAAAGTGTGGCAATTCTTATGAAAATCAGATTCATGAAAAATAAGGCAGATTTTTTATATCTCACTTGAAAGCTTTGCTTGTCATGATATTTTAATTGTCTTTGTATTCTACTAAAATGCAGGAACTACTGATTAACATCACTTTTAAGTATTGATTTTAATAACAGTCTTGTATAGTGCATGCAGATTTTTTTTCAAAAATAAATGCATGGATTCAATACACAGTAGCTTGTGTTATTTAGTATGAGATTGAACTTCTTTGACTTCTTTTTCATCCTGCAGGGATATGAGATCAAGATAGAGGAGATTCCATCCAGCTACAGAGTGGGCTCCGTTATCTGCCTGACTGATCGCTTGAAGACTGCCCTCATTGCCGAAACCAAGGCATGGAAGGTCGCTCTTGGTCGTGCCCTCAACGCCAAGGCTTCAGCTGACATGGAGGAGATCTTTGATTTCATTGAAGATCTCCAGAAGCGTCTCTCTCGACCTATCAAGGATCTGGATGATGTCCGTGCAGCCATGGCAGCCCTGACGGAGATCAGGGAATCTGAGATCCGCATCGACATGACCATCACACCCATTGAGGAATCCTATGCTCTGCTGAACAAATATGAGCTGACTTTCTCTGATGGGAATGCAGAGAAAGTGGACAGTCTGTCTTACAACTGGAAGAACCTTACCACTCAGGTAATCTTCATTGGCAGTTCTGGACTTTTATCTGTGGATGCATTTTATATATGAAGAACGAAGAACTTTGAGAATGTAGAAATCAGTAAAATCCACTTTTTTGCATTTTTACAGTAACATCTCCTTTGTAAGAACCCCCCCCCCCCCCCCCCCAAAAAAAAAAAAAAAAAAAAAAAAATGCCTTCCCTTTGATACTTCACTCACCATACATGTATATGAAAGGAAAAAGTTTGGAATTATGATCTAAATTATTTTCTTTATATTTTAACAATTTCAATTGAAAATATCTCAAATATTTTAAATGGGATATATCAGTTTTAAAAATCAAGCTCATAATACATACATTTACAGTGTACTTATCCTCATTGGGAAGTGTTTTCCTTTTTCATCCTGTCCAAAGCCTACATGAGGTACAATCTTACCTTTGAAAAGGCTTGAAAGAACCTTTGTCAACTTAACTATTGGTTTGGTGTCTTTTGAAAATTTGGATGTTGCTTGAAAAAAAGACTTTGGTTAATGCTGTTTTACTTCATGGGGAGTAGCTCCCTGTCAGTACCACAGTTATCCTTGTATGAGTGCTTGAAACTAGTATGCCATAACTTACCCTATCATATTAAATATGCTTTTATTCGTTATGATAAATAAAGTGTATTTGCTGAGAAAAAAATGAAAATTCATAATGCTTTTTAATCACTTAATACGTGTTGATTTTTAAAAAATGTTTGTTTTTAATTAATTTGTTTGTTTAGTTCATCCAAGTAGCCGATCCCCTAGTATCTATCCTGCCAGAGTTTAAGGGTGACATGCTCAGTGGTGCTTGTTTGCATAAATGTTTATTTGTTTATTTATATTTATATTAGTTCATCCAAGTAAAGTAGCTGATCACATAGTGTCTGTCCAGCCAGTTAAATGATGACCTGCTCAGTGGTGTTTGTTTGTGTATTTTTTTATTTATTTGTTTGCTATATTTGTTTGTTTACTAGTTCATCCAAGTAGCTGATCACCTGGTGTCTATCCAGCCCGAGTTTAAGGGTGACCTGCTCAGTGGTGTAACAGTCTTCCAACAAGACTCAACTGCATTTGTAGATGAGTACACTGAGAAGTAAGATTATACTACTGTTATACAGGATAAACTAGTTTATGATTGATTGAACTGAATGGATGTGGCGCTCTGCAAGTGGTCATTCGTATTATTATCATTTGTTATGTTTGCTGTTACTAAAGTTAAGCATACATTTTCAGAAAGACTAAAGGATAGGAATTAAGCAATGAAAGATGAAAGAAAATAATGCCTAATCTTCTCTGATAAGTATCAGGAAAAAAAAGAAGTTAAAGTCAGGTGAAAGGCCAGGCTACAATGTGAGGAACCTAAAAAAAAAATCAAAGCAATTTCTTTGGTATTCGAGTAAGTAATTGCTACTTTATTGTGAAGTAACATTTGCTAACAATGGCTAGGGTTTTTTGTTCTTAATCGTTATAGATTGTAATGAGAACAGGTTAGATTTTTGGTAAATAGATTAAAGATTTGAGAGGTCACTTCACATGGAAGTTACATGGTTCCTCTTGTATTTATGATATCACAAGAACCAATTTGAAGGTCTAGTTAGATACTTCAATTTTGAACTATGCTAATGCAGAAATGCTACCTGTTCCTTTTTTTGAGTATTTTTTACTGCTTTTAATAAATAATAATGCAGGTTTTATGTAAAATACATTTTCCCCAAAAGTGTATTACTACACATATCTGTTTCAGAAAAGGTGAAAATACTATTTTTTCCACCCAAAATACCCTTTTCCATCCCTCATATTACTGCAATGCTTTTGACAAGGTTGGCATCCCTGCTTATCCTTCATTTGCTTAATTTGAACAGGGGTCCCATGGTGCAAGGTATTGCTCCTAGAGAGGCCAGCGATCGTCTCCAGCTCTTCCAGGCTCGATTCGATGAGCTCTGGGCCAAGTACATCACCTACTCCGGTGGTGAGGAACTCTTTGGCCTACCTGTGACGGAATACCCTGATCTGCAGCGCATTAAGAAGGAGTTTAACCTGCTTCAGAAGCTCTATGGCCTCTACAATGCTGTCATTGAGAAGGTCAATGGTTACTATGATATCCCCTGGGTCGATGTGGATATTGAGAAGATCAATGGAGAACTGCAAGACTTCCAAAACAAGTATGTTTATCGATTCATAGTTTCCATTGTGAGGAAGGGGTACTTAAATGTATTAAATTACTTCAGTTCTTTTATTTCCACTTTAAAAAAAAAAAAATGCAAAAAGAAAATACAAATCAAATACAAAAATCATAGTTGTGGAATCAAAGAAAGCACAGAAAGACTTGTTGAAATGACCCCTTGATAAAGGAAACTAAGAAATCAAGAAAATATGATGGAATATGAGGAAAGAAAAGTAGAGGAGAGGAGGAAAAAATTTTCAGAAATCCTCGAAATAACCTAAGCTTACTGTACACTCAGGTTTTCTTGCATGCTCCACATTAACTTCTTTGGTAGGGGGTCCAGCTGAAGTTCCTGGCTCTGTCTGTATTAAGCCCTGTGTATAAATTGTTAATTTTGGGGTCTGGACCTAAATTTTGGGGCTCAAGTATCCTGGGCACCTGTTAATGTCTAGTCCTGGACTAAGCTACCCTTCCTTCCCCTATCTAGGCTCAGCTCAGAAACAATGTAGGCATTGTACTGTAAATTCCTTATTGCCCATATCCTTACACAGGTGTCGAAAGCTGCCTAAAGCCCTGAAAGAATGGCAAGCCTTCATGGACCTGAAGAAGAAGATCGATGACTTCAGCGAATGCTGTCCTTTGCTTGAGATGATGGCCAACAAGGCTATGATGACACGCCACTGGGATCGCATCGCTAACCTCACTGCCCATACCTTTGATGTGGACTCTGACACCTTCCTCCTGCGTAACATCATGACTGCACCACTCCTCCCAAACAAAGAAGACATTGAGGTAAACCCTTTTTATTCTAACATGGTGCAAAAATAGCAAAGTTCATGCACATATTGGTAAACATAGAGAACCCGAAGCTCAAAGGCCTATCTGAGGGAATATTTGTAACAAGATTAGTCGGTTGAATTGAATTGAATTGAATTTACTTAAACACGGTAAAACTTACATCAGTCAAAAGACTGTTCTTTCGCAAGTCTTAGAACGTAAAATATATAAATCATATTATAATAAAACAAAAGTCAAAGCATAATATAGTATGTCCGTGTTCAGTGCTATTTTCCAATATAGAAATAATCAACTAATAATCAAAACTTAAGATGAATCATACAAAAATTTCATCAAATATGAATACACAAAGAAAATAGGAAATAATGATAATCATAATACATGTATGATAGAAATGAAATGCTGAGTTTAAAGTTAGGGTTAAGTGTTAGGTATAGTATACTGTATTGCTTCATCCAGGGTTGGAAGTTTACAATTCAGTTAGGGTGCAAAACTGATGTGAGGCCATTGTCTTTAGATCATGTGTAATCAACCCAGACACGACAACTCTACAAGAATCTGTGAAACGTGGGTATGGTGGCCACCTAAGGGAAACAAGAAACGTGGCCTTTATGTGCAGGTGTCTGCTATAGAGAGGTTTTGACTGTATTATGTTTTGATGTTTTTATTCAGGACATCTGTATCTCGGCTGTGAAAGAGAAGGATATTGAAGCCAAGCTGAAGCAGGTTGTAGCTGAGTGGAGTGTACAGGACTTCCAGTTTGGTAGCTTCAAGACCCGTGGTGAGCTGATGCTGAAGGGTGATACTACTGGAGAAATTATCTCCTTGATGGAAGACAGTCTTATGGTGCTGGCTTCTCTTATGAGCAACAGGTAAAAAAAGAGTTTTGCCATTATACTCTTGCCAGTTATATGCTATCTGCTGGAAATGTCAAGATGTCAAGATGTGAGCTGTACTGAATTATTAAATTAAGAAGTACACCTCCAAATGTAATCAACTCTTCTGCGAAATTGATGTTATATAATATTTATGACACAGAAAAAAAAAAGATGTGATAGTATTATCTTCTTTACTGTTATTGTCAAAAGTACCATTATTTTCCTAGTCATTGTCATTGCTTATATCTTCATCACAAACATTAACACCATCTTTGCCATTGTCATCATCACCATCTTCATTATGACGATCATTGTAACGAGGTAGCTTTGCAAAATGTAGTTGCGCAAAAAGACACTTTCAGAACGCGAAATGTTTTGTTCCGGGCGTGTCTTTTCATGACCCTCTATTTCACTTAGCCACCTAACAATTACATGTATCATCATCACCATCCTCACCTTTATCATCATCATCATCATCATCATCACTAGATTCTGTTGGCAATCGAAAGTTCCGTTTCATTCAAGTTGTGGTCACTGAAACTGTTTATTACACTTCTAGCACTCTTCTTGAACGATCTCTGATCTTTTCAGATACAACGCCCCATTCAAACCTGAGATCCAGAAGTGGGTGCAGCGTCTGTCCAACACCACTGAGATCATTGAGAATTGGATGCAAGTACAGAATCTCTGGGTCTATCTAGAAGCTGTCTTTGTGGGTGGTGACATCGCTAAGCAACTGCCCCAGGTTAGCACTATGAATCGGCTAATAATTGATTTATTTCTGTGAATCAACAGACAGTATTACAGTAGACTCACAATCAAACTCATTACACTCAAGCTCAGTTAGGACTGCTATAAAGGCTTGTTCACATATATTTAGAATCGAGGGGAGCAGGATTTGGTATCATCCACAGTTAGCTCTCTGTCTTCGCCTACAAACTGAGCTCTAATCAGACGCAGGTTCGAGTTTGAGTAATGTCTTTCGGATGGTGACCTTAAAGGGCGGTCCAAGATGTAAGTAATCATATCTGATTGTTAGATGTTTGTAAAAAGACTCCAATTACACACACTTTAGAATCAAGTTTAGCATGCCATGTTCATTTGATGTGTCGTGTCTGTATGTGTGACTTGTGGGCCAACATTGCTTTGGTTATAATTCAAGTATTTACAAACAATTACCAACCATTTCGTCTCCCCTTCCAGGAAGCGAAGAGGTTCAGTAATATTGACAAGTCCTGGGTGAAAATCATGCAGCGTGCCCATGAGAACACCAACGTGGTTGGATGCTGCGTGGGCGACGACACCCTCTCGCAACTGCTGCCCCATCTCCTGGAGCAGCTTGAGATCTGTCAGAAGTCACTGACGGGTTACCTGGAGAAGAAGCGTCTGGTGTTCCCTCGATTCTTCTTTGTGTCTGATCCGGCGTTGCTTGAGATCCTTGGTCAGGCATCTGATTCACATACCATCCAGGTAAATGTTTCTTTGATCTTAAATAGATTTTAAAGACGGAATTAGCAATGATTTTTAAATTTACCAATTATTTAATGTGAAGCCTTCATGGCATGGATATATTGACTTCAAGTTATAAAAAAGGTGTTGGTACTATCCTATGATTGATGATTGCAAATTTGTAATAAATATTCTTACAAAAAAAATTAGAAATCTTTGTCTTTATCCAGTGCTGAACATAGGTCATAAAAATGCAGACATAGTTTTTTTATTTTTATTTTTTTATTGCTTATCCCCTGTATGCATTCCATTGTAATCCCCAGACACTGCAAACCTCCATTGACCTTTGTTATTTTGGTAGCTAAGGATGCTAATTAGTTCACATGGCAGGAAAATATGTGGTAGACTTTGTCACCATACATTGGTTGCCCATTGTAATTCAGCACATGATTTTGTGTCACATACATGTACAATAGTATGTAAGATTTGTTTTTGTTGCTCTTTGGCCCCAATATTGATATTCACTTTGGACATTAAAGCCAAGTTATTGGGTGAGACTTCATTGGAAAGCATTACTCTGTCTGTTGAACTGGTGTTAGAACTAAATCTATCAAATAGAGCTGAACCTTTTTCAAAATTCTTACAGTAATTTTCACAAGTAGACAAAGTTAATGTGACAGATCACCTACGTGAAGAAGATTCATGTTGCTATTGTGCTACTTGTAATATTTATTACTCACTTGTAGAATTGCAAAGGATACACATACATGTATATCTTAGATATTAGGAGTCTCCTGATGGTATTTCATTTCTTTCATTTAGCTGCATCTCCATTTAATACATTTGATTGGATCTTTTTCTTGCCATTATCTCATTTGTTTATGTAGGTCAATGGCATACCTGTGTTCTACATTGCATGCAAATTCTATATACATGTATATATATACATATACCTTGCACTTAGAGTTACACTAAGTATGTTGTTTCTACACAGTATTTATCTTGTACAAAACACCCAGTCTTTACATACAATATGAAAATTGCACCTTGGTTTTGGAGTTGTAAACGAAAAAACTCTTGAAATCAAGTTCCTTTGGTGTAAATCACAGGAGAAAACTGGCATTGTTGTTGTATGTAAGATACATATAAAACAATTAATATTTCTAAATGTTATAGAATTAAGATATATTTTGTCATTATAAGATATGAATCATATGTACATTATATATTCTTTTGTTGTATGAACAGTCTTCCCTAATGTTCATATCTTCTGGTTTGATTGTAGGCTCATCTTGAAGGTCTGTTTGATAACGTGAAGACAGTGGATTTCCATGAGAAGAACTATGATCAGATCCTTGCCATCAGCTCCAGGGAGAAGGAAAAGATTGACCTGGTTACCCCTGTCAATGCTCAGGTAAATCATGTGCTCTGGATATATTTTTCTCTGAGTTTGTTTCAGCCAAGGCCCAGGGATAGGGTTAGAATGTGTCATGGTGTAGTGGTTCACTCACATTGATTTCAGTTAGAGGAATGAGGGTTTGAATCTGGCTTGGCTCTAACATCTTTTGGCAAGGCATTTTTTTTTTTTTTTTTTTTTTTTTTTTTACACATTTGGCACTCTCCACCCAGGTGTAATACATGTAAGAGGGTACCCGGTAGAAAAAAATTCCTGCCTTAGCGCCTTATCATGGTAGCTCAGCTACAGCTGAGGTAATAGTATGATACTTTGTAAAATGCAGTAGAGTATACATGTATGTTTGTTTAGTTGCTGTGCTGTGTAGATTGACCATATTATTATTCAGATTTTTGGGGGGGTTTAAGTTGGGTTTAGGGTAAGGTATAGCTTTTGGTTTAGCCGAGGTACTCTGGAGAGAGTACATGTAACCTTGGAAGCATAAGTCATGGTTGTAGTTGGGATGACTTCTTTACAATATAATCATATCAGACATCTTTCATTCTTTATCTGAAGTTGTAATTATGTCACTTGCAAGAATAAGCCTTTCTTTTTTCCTCGTGCTTTAATAATTTGCTGATATGAAGTATGAATATATGCCATGAAATTTCTTTCATCAGTATTGAATTATGAAAAGACTTTCTCCGGTTATATTCCCATCTCTTTCTCTCCATCGTCTAGGGTAATGTTGAGGTATGGTTAGGAGAACTATTGAAGACCGTGAAGAAGTCTATCCACACTGTCATCAGAACATCGTACATAGCACTCCAGGACAAGGAGAACTTTAACCTGATTGAGTATGAGAATACCTACGCAGCACAGGTTGGTCTACTTGGTATACAGATGATCTGGACTAGGGACAGTGAGGATGCTCTCAAGAATGCTCGCTCTGATCGCAAGGTTAGTCATAGCACCTTCTCTAACATATCCTGTGTCTAGGATTAAACCAAAATGAATGGTTCCATGAACATGAAATACAGTGAAACCTGTGTTTAAAGACCACTCAGGGGAGATGAGAAAAGCAGTCTTTATAGGCAGGTGGTCTTTATGGGCAGGTTTTCTTTAGCACATGCTCCAATGAGAAAACACATTCAAGGGAAATAGAAAATGCAACCTTTATAGACAGATAATCCTTATAGAACCAGGGCCCATATTCACAAAACCTTCATAGGCCTAGTTACTATGTCAACTAATTACATGTGACCTATGTAATTGGTTGACAACTAGCTTAGTAAGGTTTCATGAATATGGGCGCAGGTGGCCGCTAAAGGAGGTTTGTCTGTAGTAAATTTGAACATAATCATCTATATTACTTTTTTTGTTGTTTTAGTGTTGGGTTATTGTTTTCAGTTTGTGATTTGCCTTGATTGTAAGATGAAGAGCTTCCCTACATCTTTATTTACTGCTGTTCTGTGATTATTTTGTTTTCAACCCTCAGTACTTGCGTATGAGAGAGTTGCATGATAGTATGGGACAAATCATGTGCAGAAACCTTACATGCCATCATTTTCATCATACAAATGCTATCAGAATGCATTGGTCATGTTATAAACTCTATAGTATGGTTAACAGAAACAAATTCCTAATAGAACCATAAGGTCTCTTTTGCATAAAACATACCATTAATGGTAACTCTGCCATCACTGGTAACTACCATGGAAATAACCATTGGTGACAAAGTTGCCATCATTGGTAAGTTTATGCAACGTGTCATGGTGTCATACCTGCCAACTGTCCCTATTTAGTAGGGACAATCCCGATTTTTGGTAAAAGAAAGAGCCACTTCTACCACAGTGTCCCTCTTTTTGCAAAAACCTGTCTGTAGTAATGTATAGGAAATTCAGAAATGTCCCTATTTTCAGCCTCTACCTTGTCATTTGTCCCTATTTCTTGGGTTTCAGGGTTGGCAGGTCTGAATCATGAACTCCATTGCCATTTACTGTAGTGACATGCTGCTAAGTTTGCACTTGTTATGATATGAATCCCATTCTCTTTCTTGTACAGATCATGGCCACCACCAACCAGTACTTCCTTGATATGCTGAACATGCTGATTGACATGACCACTCAAGAACTCACCAAGTATGAAAGAACCAAGTTTGAGACCCTCGTCACCATCCATGTCCATCAGAGGGATATCTTTGATGATTTGGTAGGTCAAAGGTCATCCTTGATAGGTGACCTGCAAAGTCTGCAGTAGATGCATTCTGTCATTGCCTCACATTAAGATAAATAAAGAGAATTGAAAAATAGTGATGGAAAGGGGAGAACAATCTCACATAATGTCCTGAAAAATCTGTGATTCAAAATCTACCTTAGATATTTTGGGCCTTTGCCAGAGATGAAGAGAAATGACAGGGATTAGACTGAAGAAGAGAAAGACACTAGGTAAAGACTAGGTAAAGCAACAGACCAAGGGAACAGAGAGGCAGTACTAGACCTTGGAGGGAGTTCTAATTGATATTCACAATGAAACATATCGATAATGAAATGGTAGCTTTGTGAACTAATCAGTTTGAGTAGATTCACTACTTGACATTTCGAGCATAAGATGAATTCTTGAAACCCACATCTTTTCTCCACTTTTAAGGTACGCATGCACATCAAGTCCGTGAATGACTTTGAATGGCTGAAGCAGTCTCGTTTCTACTTCAATGAAGACACTGATGCATGTATCATCTCCATCACCGATGTGGACTTTGCTTACATGAATGAACCTGTAGGATGTACTGACAGACTTGTGATCACTCCACTCACTGACAGGTTGGTTCAGCATCATAGGTGGAGGGATAAAAATGGTGGAAAATCCTACTGACTTAAAATGCATATGATGCGATGTATGATATGTTTGCGAACAAATATTTATCATCGAAGAAATTTGGAATTCAGTTATATTTAATTGAAATGTAATTTTGAAACGCTTCTCTCACACGCACTCTCTCTTTCTCGTCTGTATGCAGATGCTACATCACCTTGGCCCAGGCTCTTGGTATGAGTATGGGTGGTGCCCCTGCCGGTCCTGCTGGTACAGGTAAGACTGAGACAACCAAAGACATGGGCAAGGCCTTGGGGAAGTATGTTGTGGTCTTCAACTGCTCTGATCAGATGGACTTCAGAGGACTGGGCAGAATCTACAAAGGTAAGATTCTTCTTTCAGCCAGCAAATTACACTTCAGCAGATTAACCCAATGAATACTTAATTCTCAGACTTGCATAGACATAATACAGGGACCACGAAGTTCCCATAGGTAACATGTTAAAACTGGAATGGCTCTGACATGCAGAGCAAGAAGAGCTTTAAGTAAGGCCAGTGGAAGGCTGTTAACACTCTTCTGCTTCTGGATAACATGGTTGAACATTGTTCTGGATCAAAGGAATCTAATATTAAACAAATTAGCATCTGTTTGCAGTTCCAAACTAAAACAGATTTGATTGATTTCCTTGAACTTGAAATATTGGAAAAGCTTCACCTGCTTCTTAGTCAGAATCGCCACTTTGTTTGCATTTGTATTAGTGCATTTCATCAAGATGTTGATGAAAGTTCTTGTAAATTAACCCATTCGTGACAGGAATTATTTAAATCCTAATTTGATCAGCTTTTATTCTTCAAAACATTTTTATTTTATTGCTACATTTTATTTATAAAACGCCAAGTATCAGAAATGAATATAAATTGACGGAAATTATGATGAAAAGTCAAAAAGTTGCCAATTTGCAGGGGAAAACGGTGATTTTGAACTTTCTATCACATTGCCAATTTGAGGATTTGAATGCTTATTTTTCCTTTAAAAAATTTTCAGCATCAAACAATGAATATTGATGCAACCAAAATGGGCACAGTTTGCGTAGAATTTTTTGCTCTTTCTGCTCATGTATTTGGTATGATTTTTAGGGCTTTGCATTAAAAGATATTAGGCCAAACCACAAAATGTGGACCTCTGTCACGAATGGGTTAAATCTTACAAATGAATTTGACTTTTATTTTATGACCTTTTGGACCATGATTATTATACTGTATAAGCCAATATTTTAGGCCACATATATTTTATCCATCTGAGACATTTCTGACATATTAGCTAGTTATTATTTTCATGTTTTGATTGATGTTTTTCTAATTAAATACAAACATATATTTAGTGGAAATTCTAGCGATGACATAATCGCAAAATTAGTGAATATCATACCGCCGCAAACATTTCATCTTATGAAATATATGATTATGATATGTATGTTTGCAGGTCTTGCTCAGTCTGGTTATTGGGGGTTGCTTCGATGAGTCTTGTATTGAGCTACGTGTACTCTCCATGGCTGTATATGTAATATATATTCACTATTTAACCTTGATGTTGCAGGTCTGGCTCAATCTGATTCTTGGGGTTGCTTCGATGAGTTCAATCGTATTCAGCTATGTGTACTCTCCATGGCTGTATATGTAATATATATTCAATATTTAACCTTGATGTTACAGGTCTGGCTCAGTCTGGTTCGTGGGGTTGCTTCGATGAGTTCAATCGTATTGAGCTACCTGTACTCTCTGTGGCTGCTCAACAGATCTACATTGTACTCACCTGTAAGAAAGAACGTAAGAGTCAGTTTGTCTTCACTGATGGTGATATCGTTGACATGGATCCCGAGTTTGGTATCTTCTTGACTATGGTGAGTGTAGAAGAAATTTTATAATAGGACATTGCATCTCCACACTCAAATTACTGCATTTTTTGTACGGTGTATCGGTGTTTATGTTCACAGAAGTGCAAAACCATTTTTTGACAGTTAGGTACTTGCAAAGCATTTTCATATACAAATTCTGGTTATTGATGGAAGACATGCGTACAGGATCACTCTCAATTTTGATTTTGCACAGCATTGAAATCAATCACTTTAAAGCAACAGTGAACTGACTCTTATTATGATGTATTTACAACAGCGCCAACTTACGGCTACTCAAAACCAGAGACTCTTAGAAACATTATATCCTTTGTGGCTTCTCGTGAATTTCCTTAGTATGAATACAAATACATTTTAGCAGATGTTACTAAAAAAATAAAGCTCTCATTGATCAGAATAGAGCATGCTGGGAGCAAAAAGGGGACAAAATCAGTAGTTTTGGACTGAGAGGGCGCTATTTCAAAATCCCATACAAGGGTGCCAGTTTGCTCTGGCTTTAAAAGAGGTAAAAAACAGGATTTGTTTTCTCCCTCTCTAATGAATCTGTGATTCTATTATCACTCTTAGTGCTCAGGTTTTTTAGAGCTCTAGGTTTAAGTTTTAAAACTGCATGGTATACAGATATTTGAACATATGAAAAAATTATTATGGTTTCAAGCAAACATGCAGAAAAAGCATAACAGTTTTGGCTGTAATGTTGAACTTATTCTAACCCTCGTCGACAGAACCCAGGTTATGCTGGACGTCAGGAGCTGCCAGAGAACCTGAAGATCCAGTTCAGGACCGTAGCCATGATGGTTCCAGATCGTCAGATCATCATGAGGGTCAAACTGGCTAGCTGTGGTTTCCAGGGCAACGTCATCCTGGCTCGCAAGTTCTACACTCTGTACAAGCTGTGTGAGGAACAGCTTACCAAACAGGTAAGATTGTCAAAGAATAAAACCTTTGTTACCATGTTGTAACTCCCATTACTGAAACTCCCAACACTGACCCCAGTTATCTTTGTTAGTGTGACTGTCATTCCCAAGATAATAGGTAAATGAAAAAGTACAAAATAATGCTTCTTTGGAAAGGAGTGTATTTCTTACGTATATATCAGTGGCAGACATGGAATGAATATTTTTTTCATTGAATATTTACCTTTTTATACTTCATTCTTCAGTTTATTCTTTTAAATGAATCTGATCATGTATCATTGTCTGTTCTAGGAATATGAATAATGAGGAACTTATGAATTGTAACAGCATTGAGACAGGCAAGCTATGTACATGCACATGTTGTTAGACAAGTTGAACCTGGAAAACAACATGACTGTTGCATTTTTGTTGATGTGTCTGTTTATGATTCTAGGTTCACTATGACTTTGGTCTTCGTAACATCCTGTCAGTGTTGCGTACTCTAGGAGCCTTCAAGAGATCTAATCCACAGGACAGTGAGAACATGATTGTCATGAGGGTTCTGAGAGACATGAACCTCTCCAAACTGGTAAGCCTTCCTTTTTGTAATTTTTGTATAGTATTTACTCCAGCTACACAGTCAGACTGCAGTGCATGCATTAATGAGCTGATAGGGCATTTTTTTTTTTTTGGAGAGATTCATGTTTACTGAAAATGGAGTCATGCACTGGTAAGATTTCATGAGAATTCGAGACATTTGCAAGGGGTCAGGAAACTTTCTCGATACAAAAGATTGCTGAAATTGATTCATTAAAATATTTGTGCTTCCAATTGATATTTGCACTTTGACTTGAAATAACCCTTATTAACTTGTGGTTGATTTACATTCTATTTTCCTACAGGTTGACGAAGACGAGCCTTTGTTCTTGTCTCTCATTGATGACTTGTTCCCTGGTATGACACTAGACAAGGCTGGCTACCCAGAAATTGAAGCTGCCATAGAGAAACAGGTAAGTTGTCCTAACATCTTTCCTGATGTTGCAATAAACAAAAGTTGCTGTGGAGGTTACTCAAGGGTCACATCTTGGTCCTTTTCTCTTCTTCACACTCTGCACAAGTTATATGATCCGTATTATTCAGTGACATTTCTGAAGAGTATCTTGTTCCATTAAGCCAATGACACTGGCTTACATACTTTTAGCCCAAACCACTGCAATAAACAAAAGTTGCCATGGAGGTTACTCAAGGGTCACATCTTGGTCCTCTTCTCTTCTTCACACTCTGCACAAGTTATATGATCTGTATTATTCAGTGGCATTTCTGAAGTGTATCTTGTTCCATTAAGCCAATGACACTGGCTTACATACTTTCAGCCCAAACCACTATTAACCCATTTGTGACAGGAATTATTTAAAACCTAATTTGATCAGCTTTTATTCTCCAAATTGGCAGCACCAACATTTTTATTTTATTGCTACATTTTTCTTATGAAACGTCATGTATCTGAAATGAATATAAATTGACAGAAATTATGATGAGAAGTCAAATAGTTGCCAATTTGCAGGGGAAAATGGTGATTTTAAACTTTCTATCACATTGCCAATTTAAGGATTTTAATGCTTATTTTCCTTTAAAAAATTTTCAGCATTAAACAACGAATACTGACGCAAACAAAATGGGCACAGTATGTGTAGAATTTTTTGCTCTTTCTGCCCATGTATTTGGTATGATTTTTAGGGCTTTGCATCAAAAGATATTAGGCCAAACCACAAAATGTGGACCTCTGTCATGAATGGGTTAACAGTATTTGTAGGGTATTTTTTGATGGTTCAAAATCATTGTAATTTTGCCTTTGCTGGGCATATTTTCATTGTTGTTATTTTATCAAGCATTGTAATAGGAGCGTGCATGAATTTTCAATACTTTTGTAAACTATTCTATTATCCCATCAATACCCCATACAATATTCATCACATATGCTTGCTTATTATAGATCCGTGAAGCTGGATTAGTCCACCATCCCCCATGGACTCTGAAGCTGATTCAGCTGTATGAGACTCAACGTGTTCGTCATGGTATGATGACTCTTGGACCCAGCGGTGCAGGTAAACCAAATCATTTTACTGTAATGATGATAATATTAGTGGGTTCTTGTATACTGCTGTCCAATTACAAAAGGAAGCAATTGTAATTATTTTCAAAATTGACATATCCTTGATTTGGGGTGCTTTTTTATGCTCTAGATGATGATGAATAAATTGAGGTCACATGACCTCCAATTTCCCTAATATAGACATCAAAAGGAACCAACTTCATAGATATCCATATAAAACGGTGACATATTTTCTTAGTTCACTTAGAAACTCATGCGGAGTTGTTTCCTTTTGTTATTGTATGGCAGTATAGTGCTCATGTCTGTCAAACTTGACACCAGCTCTACTATCTCTGAAACCAAACTTTTCATGGATCCTTGAATGCAATGTTTTTCCATAAACTGGAACTTTTGAGAGGATTTTACCTGTAAAAGAGAATTAGTGTATCTTATGAGGCTTACTCCGACAGGGTATGGATCAGAAAAGAAAAAAATTGAAAGCTTGATATGAGATGACAGATTCATTCCCAGGTGGATTTAATCTTGAATAAAAGTAGGTTTAGCAGTGAATGGATAAAACCATTAGATATATAGAATATTTGAATGAATTGTTCATTGCATTTATTGTAAACCATATGATATTCCATGTGTTATCCAGGTAAGACCAAGTGTATCCACACACTAATGAAAGCCATGGGTGACTGTGGAGCACCTCATAGAGAGATGAGGATGAACCCCAAGGCTATCACTGCACCTCAGATGTTTGGTAGACTGGATGTAGCTACTAATGACTGGACTGATGGAATCTTCTCTACTCTCTGGAGGAAGACACTCAAAGCAAAGAAGGTAATGTCACCTACAAATATCTTAATCATCATCTACAAATATCCTAATCTGCTGATCCATCGCCTCGACTCTCTCTGTATGTAGAGATTAGTTCCTCCACTCAAGCCACTCCTGATGATGATCAGAGCAAACTGATCGAAACATTGAGTATACTCTTTCTCCAAGAGAGTTCTATTCAGAACTATTCTGAAAGAATTCACAAGAAAGATACCAAACAGTCCTTTTAAGGACAAACTCTAACATGGTGCTACCACAAAGCTATAACTTAACTTACAAATATCTTGTCAAAAACTTTTGATCAGGATGATTTTTAGTTGAGCATAAGTGTATGTTGTATAATTTTTATGACTGTCAAGTATTGCATATTTCTTATTTTGGGGTTCAACTTTCTTTATTTGAATATCATTTTGTATGGTCTGAAAGATTAACACCTTGAACATTGTTCAGAATTGAAGTGGCACTTTTTAACAGCAGTCATCAGAAGAATCCTCATGGTTTCTGTTGTCAGAGAATTCCTATGACTGTAGTATACCTTACCTAAAGGAAAACGTTTTACCCTTTATTTCAATCAGGGAGAGCACATCTGGATTGTACTGGATGGACCCGTCGATGCTATCTGGATTGAGAATCTCAACAGTGTGCTGGACGACAACAAGACCCTGACCCTGGCCAACGGTGATCGTATCCCCATGTCACCCAACTGCAAAGTCATCTTTGAACCTCACAACATTGACAACGCCTCTCCGGCTACAGTGTCCAGGAATGGTATGGTCTACATGAGTTCATCTATCATGGATTGGCAACCTATCCTGCAGGTGAACACCCCTTCTATTTACCTCTCAAAAACTGACAGTGTCACAGCTGATGTTTGCCACCATTCCTTAGTGGAGTTCCATTGGTCCATTCCTTTGTGCTTTCAGCTAAACTTTCTAAATAAAGTTAGAGATTCATACTACATGTTGAAAACATAAGTATAGTTTCATGGTTCAGGTAAAAAGATTTAAAAGAGATATTATGAATGCCATGCATGCATGTGTGAAAAATGACACCAGTCCAGTTAACATCTTACATGTATATAGTACAGTGTGCAGCAGCTGGAGAAGCAGTATAGAAAATCTTTCCCACTCTCTAAGCTTTGAATCAACGGAGGAATTATAGCCAAAGTTTAGAGATTTTATGTAACTTGGTTTTCAAATGATGCATGCAAGGACATGAAGCCTATATTAGAAGTGTTTACATAATTGGTATTATGAAGAAAACAATATAACAGTGATGTGGTGGTCATCTCTTTATGACTAATGTATGCCTGTCTCCTCAGGGTTGGTTGTTCACCAGACCAGCTACTCAGCAGGAAATGTTGATGTCTCTCTTCGAGTCAACCTACAAGGACCTCTATCTCTACGTCATTCAGAGTCTTGTTCCCAAGATGGAGGTCAGTATCATAATACATTGCATTTTTTTTGTCTGACGATAACTAAACTTATCATTAAAAAAAAAAAGAAAAGACACTCAGTGTCTAGTGGGGAATCTCTTTTGTAGCATTTTATACCATGTTGTGAACAGGAATGCATGGAAAATGATGCCTTTGATAGCCCCTGTTTTGGGGACTGTTCGAAGGTTTGATGTCATGTGGTAAATATGTCTGCCTATGTTGATGATTAATTTTTGCTGGAATATGGGAAAAGAATTTAATCCTAATCATGACATACCGTTTTGTATAAATGATGCACCATTACTGTTGTCCTCTTTTCTTTTGGATGTTATACTTGATGATCAATATCATAGCCTGTTCATATGCTATTTGTATCCAGGTCCTGGAGTGTATGTACGTGAGGCAGACCATTGATCTACTGTCTGGTCTGATCCCTGGTGAAGACTCCAACCCATCTAGAGAGCATATTGAGAGGCTGTACATCTTCTGTCTCATGTGGTCTCTAGGAGCTCTACTGGAGCTGGATGACAGGAAGAAGGTGAGATTGAGTATTTAATGAAATTCAGATATGGTTAGGACATCTTCCTGAAAAGAACAACAAAGAAACAAACACACACATACACACAATGAAAAAAAAAAAAAAAATTATAAAACATCATGAGAGGCTGTATTTCTTTGTCTCATGTGGTCTCTTGGAGCTCTGCTTGAGCTTGATGCCAGAAAGAAGGTGAGAAGATTCAATAATTTATTATTCCTTTTTTCAATCAAGCCCATGACATAGATTGAGTAACTGACCTCTTGCTTACCCCCTCCCCCCCCCCCGGACAACAAAACGAAAATGTAAATGAGAATGTATTTGCTTTATATGATTCTTTTATCTTTTGTGTTTGGACCCCTTTGAAAAACAACTATTAGCTGACAAGGACAATCCAACTTATGGAGAATGAATAAATAAAATTCCTTCAAATCAAATCTGGATGTAATTATGTATATTGAAGCGTGATGTGTCTTGTGTTGGTATTCAATGTGAGTGAAATATTATTTTGTTAATTTCTGTTTTTTGCAGATGGAGGCATGGCTGGTTGAGAGAGGTGGTCTTCTGTTGCCTTCTACTGGCCCTGGACAGACTATATTTGAGTTTGTGGTCAGAGACGACGGTCAGTGGGAACATTGGTCAGATAGGGTGAGAATTCTTTTATCTTCTTTCCATTTCTTACTTCCAGCCTGAAAAGAGATACACAAAAAGGTTGAACTTAGTAGAAGATTAAAAATAATGTCAGCAGAGCATAGGTTTAAGAATGGAGTATATTGTCCTCTTAAATTTATAAAGGATGTTTGATTATAAGTCTGTTGTGCCTTGCGCTTTCCTGTTTTTCAGGCAATATCTAAAGATTTAATTTTTAAATTCAATTCAATTTGAAAATTATTTTCCATCTTTAAAAACAGCACAAATATAAGATAGTATTAACACATTACATTGAGATAATAATATAAGCATAAAAATGGAGGGATAACCTTAATAAGCAAATTGCTTGTAAGCAGGGTCCCGGTACACAAAAACTTAACATTGACATTATGAAGCAGCAAAATTATACATAAATTAAGAAAGAAAAAAAAAAAAAAACCCTACTAGAGTTGGTCAGAAACAATTTGATGAATTTTTGTCTTTTTTTGCATGAACCTGTTCTTTGTTAATGAAGTATGTTTATTAAAAAGATCCACTAAAATTAGTTAATGTGTTGTACCTAAATATAGAAAAATCATTTAAATTAAGCAGATGATAATGTTTAGTATTGGAGTGCTCATGCCTCATTCTTCATGGACTGAATACTATTCAAGAACCTACTACAGTCAAACCTGCTTTAACGACTGCCTGTAAAGAGAGACTACCTGTCTACAAAGACCACAATTTTTGTTTCCATTTAACAGTGTTTCCTTGAAACATGTATTCAATAAACCTGTACCATGTAGATTAAGACCACTTTTCTTGTCTCATTTGAGCGGTCTTTGTATGAGGTTTCACTCTAATATTGTTATTATTATCATGGTTATGATTATGGTTATACATGTAGTTATCATTGTGATATATGGTATTGTTTTTCCAGGTGCCAGAGTACATCTATCCAACCGATTCCACTCCAGAGTATGCATCTATCCTGGTTCCTAACGTGGACAATGTCTGTACAGACTACTTGATACACACCATCGCCAAGCAGGAGAAAGCAGTACTGCTGATTGGTATGTTACTGGTTGTTATAGGAGAGAGAAAGAAATTCATAGATGGATAGATAAATAGATAGGTAGATAGATGGATGGATGGATATATATATATAGATAGATAGATAGATAGATAGATAGATAGATAGAGAGAGAGAGAGATAGATCTAGATGAATTGATAGATAGACATAAAGAAATCGGGGGAGAGAGAGAGAGAAAGGGAGAGAGAAAAAAAGATGGAATGAGTGTGTTAGCGATCAAGAAAAACAAAGGGGAGGATAGAGACTGACAAAGTCAAAGAGGTACTAGTAGATGAAAGAGAAAGGTGGAGAGGATGATAAAGGAACAGATACTGAAACCATGGAGGAGGAAAGAAGGAAAGAAGGGGCAACGATACAAGTGAAGGAAAAAGAATGAGCAGTGAATGAAGACATCTCCAGATAGCACATAAGAAGAGGATAATGAAAGGAAGTTGTAAAGTAATAAGCACAATATCTCAAAGTTGGCTGGATAAAGTGAAAACAGTAATGGAAGTGTTGGAAGAGAGAGAGAGAAAGAGACAGAGAAAGAGAAAAAAGTAGGGAAGTAAATGAGAAAGTGAGGGAGCAGGTTTCCAATTATAGTGAGGAATTTGAATCTTACAGTCTTGTCTGCTTCATGTGTGTTTGTTACAGGTGAGCAGGGTACAGCTAAGACTGTTGTCATCAAGGGATACTCCAGCAAGTATGACCCTGAACATCATCTCTTCAAGAGTTTGAATTTCTCCTCTGCTACCACACCAAACATGTTCCAGGTGTGTTCACATTCATCAGTACTGCCATCCAGTCACAAAAGGGAGCAACTCTTGATTTTTTTAAAGTGACTTTTTCTTGATTTTGGATGCTTTTTGGCATGCTCTACATCATGATGAAGAAATGAAGGTCACATGACCCCCAATTTCCGAAATATAGACATATAAAAAGGAAGCAATTCCATAGATTTCCTCATGAGACAGTGACATATTTTCTTCATTTCTTCATTTAATAAGAAACTCGTTCTACAGAGTTGGTTCTTTTTTTAATGCCAGAACTTTGTACTTTCTTCTGGCCACTCATGGTGGAGAATGGCCTATATCATCATACAGAATATTTAGATGATATTTTGTAAAACACTTGAATTCTGGTAACCAAGAAGCATCTTATTATCTTTGTGCACGCCCTTTCTCCTTTTCTAGTTTCCTCTTTACATTGTCTAATCATGATTTTTTTTTAAATTTCACTTTGATCTGATGAGCACAAAAAAAAATGAAAGAAAAAAGAAACTTGATAACTTTGTGTATAAAATTGTGGACTTTCATTGCAATTTTGCAGCATGCTATTTAGAGGTATGCTGATGAATGTGTTGATACAAGCAGTGGTCTCTCTGCAGTCTTATGTCTCAATGTCTAGCTATCAACCACCTTAATTATTTGCCTTCTGTACAGCGTACCATTGAGAGCTATGTTGACAAGCGTGTTGGTACAACTTATGGTCCCCCTGCTGGCAAGAAGATGACTGTATTCATTGATGATGTCAACATGCCTGTCATCAATGAATGGGGAGATCAGGTACGTTTAACCCATTCCTGACAGAGGTTCCAGGGTTCATACAGGTCAGGGAATTTCTGGAAAGTCAGGGAATTAGAATTTTTTTTTTCCAGAAGCAAAAAGTCAGGGAAAGTCAGGGAATTTGTCCATTTCTTCTGGAAAGTCATGGAAAATGATTTATTCAAATTAGATTTCATGTTAATAAATTTGTGCTCCAGCCAGCCCTGCATTCATGGCACTCGGATCAGCTTTGAAACTCTTTTAATCAGCGTGCTGTTTATGTAAATTTTGCATCACACATGATCGATGAGTCATGGAAATTTGCATTTTTCTGTCCTGGAAAGTCATGGAAAGTCATGGAATTTTGAAAATGTATAAGGGTATGAACCCTGGGTTCCAACTTTGGATGGAGACCCTTAAAAATCATACCAAAGACAGCAGAAAGAGCAGAAAATTTGGGGGAATAGAAAAGAAAAGAATTGGGGAGGGGTGTACAACCTAATTATACATATCAACTTAATCTAGGAAGTTACAGTGCAAAGAGATAAATGGAGTTTGATAATCAAATTTAGAATGAACTTTAACTAAGAGAGGTGGAAGAATAGGAAATAAAAAATTCAGGAGTATATAATTTTAGGATAAGAAAAAAAAGTTCTTGGATAAAGATGTGATGGACTAAGGAGATAGGGGAATGGGTGTTTGTAGTGGGGGGGGGGGTAGGAGGAGAAGAAGGAAGAGGAAGGGGAGTCTCATTAAAGAAGTAAGAAAAATATAAATGTGTTGTGCCTGTATTTTCTTCATTTGATACCTTCTTGTGTCTTAGGTATTTACTTTCCACATCTGATCACACTAGAATGTATTTTGGCATTTAAAGGGTACACACACATATTTTCCCCTCCAGATTACCAATGAGATCGTTCGTCAGCTGATGGGTACCAAGGGTTTCTACAGTCTTGAGAAGCCTGGTGAGTTCACCAGCATTGTAGACATCCAATTCTTAGCAGCTATGATCCAACCTGGAGGAGGGCGTAATGACATCCCACAACGTCTCAAGAGACAGTTCAACATCTTCAACTGCACGCTGCCATCCAATAACTCCATTGACAAGATCTTCAGCACCATCGGCACTGGACACTATTGCAAGGTAACTCCAAGGTTCTTTGGTAATTCTGTCAAGACAGGAGTTCCTGTCAACAAGTACATGTGAATTGCTAGGAGACAGTGGGACTTATTGCTTTAATCTGAGTGACAAAATAGAAGTTACTGTCATTTGAAAGAACATTGAAGCCATGATTGGGACCTAGACCACAAATACATACACTGTACTGGCCATCTGTCCCTATGACTGTCCCTATTGGACAGGGACGGTCCTTATTTTGGGGAAAGGAAAGAGAAATTTTTGGCCTTGACGACCCCGTGTCCCTATTTTTTGTAAAAAAATCTGTCTAATGTAAAGGAAATTTAGGAATGTCCCAATTTTTTAGTTTCTTAATCATTTGTCCCTATTTCTTGACTGGCAAACCAGTTGACCCATGGACAAGTGACATACATTAACCCATAGAGGTACAGAGCTTTCTTGAGGTCTAAACTAATCATCTTCAATCCTCAAATTGGCAATACAAATTATTTTCTTACACATTTACATAGCTTGGAAAAAATAAATATGGATGTTACAAAACCAAAATGAAATATAATTGTAAAATCGAATCAGAAATTGCCAATTTGAACACAGAAGTAGTGATTAGATATTATTCACTGCACTGCCAATTTAAAGAGTTTAATGATTAGTTAGACTTAAACTGCTCTAATTCAAGAACGCCATTTCTTGATGGGAATGGGCTCAAATTTGTCAGTGCATTTTTCTCTTTCTGCCCATGTATGATATGTACTGCCCAACATTCTGGATCAACAGATACTGCAAAAGAGTCTCCTAAACGTGAGACTGTGCCTCTATGGGTTAACTATCCATGAGACCAAAATGCCAATACTGTGTGCTTTCACTGACCTTATAGGACCAGTTGTCATGATACAAGTACAGAGCAAAGAAGATCCCATGCTTGAAACATTTTTGTTCTGAGAGAGAAGGAAAGATCTGACAGGTTGTCTTTATTAACAAGTGGTTACTACCCCAGGAATAATTGCATTATTTTGTCTTCACTGTAGGAACGTGAGTTTATTGACGAGGTCTGTCAGCTGGCATCTAGTCTTGTCTCCTGCACCAGGAAGCTATGGCAGCGTACCAAGATCAAGATGTTACCTACCCCAGCAAAGTTCCATTACATCTTCAACCTTCGTGATCTCAGCAGGATTTGGGAGGTGAGTTCATTCGTCAAAAGAAAGAAGTTTTTTGCTGATTGTATGACATATTTGTATTTTGTCTTTAATAATGATAATGAATAATAATAAATGTAACTTATATAGTGCCAAATCCACTCGGTGGATTGCTCATGGCAATTATGTAGATCATTTCCTATGTTGCAATGACAATATCAGTATTTAACCATATACTATTTATATACAGCGTATCTTGAACAGTTCTCCCTTATAATCAACTTAACAATCCCTGTTTTGTGTGCCCTACTGGTTTGTTGAAGAGTTTTCCTCAGAAATCAACATCACATTATTTACTTTGTATCAAGTATGCTGTACACTATACAGCATATCTTGAACAGTTCTCCCTTATAATCAACTTAACATTCCCTGTTTTGTGTGCCCCACTGGTTTGTTGAAGAGTTTTCCTCAGAAATCAACATCACATTATCTACTTTGTATCAAGTATGCTGTACACTTCCCCTCTGAAATGTAACAGATCTCTACAACGAATCTTCTGTTGTTATAGCCTTTGTTGGACATTCCTTCCTCTAAATGAAGCCTCCATTTTGTCTGTTTTATAGGGTATGTTGAACAGTTCAGCCGATGTAATCAATGGGACTGGTGTTCTGCTCGGTTTATGGAAACATGAATGCACACGTGTGATTGCTGATCGGTTTGTCAGTCAGGATGACAAAGACTGGTTTGAGAAGACTATCAAACTTGTAAGTTTGCATGTGCTAAGCTATGTGACTCAGGTTCAAAACCAAGTCAATGTGCTAGTGCCCCTTGGTAAGGCATTAACCCATTTGTGACAGAAGGTCAACATTATGTGGTTTTGTCTAATAACTTTTGATGCAGAGCTCTAAAAATCATATCAAATACATGAGGAGAAAGAGCAAAAAATTCCACACTTACAGTGCCCATTTTGGTTGCATTATTATTTGCTGTTTGATGCTGAAAATTTTTTAAAGGAAAATAAGCATTAAAATCCTTAAATTGGCAATGCGATGAGAATGTTAAAATTACCGTTTTTCCCTGCAAATGGGCAACTTTATGACTACTCAGCATACATTCTGTCAATTTATATTTATTTCAGATACATGATGTTTTATAAGAAAAATTTAGCAATGAAATATAAATGTTGGTGTTGCCAATTTGAAGAATAAAAGCTGATCAAATTAGGCTTTAAATAATTCCTGTCACGAATGGGTTAATCCTCATTACCAGGTCCCTCAGAGTGGACTTAAAGCTTTTGTCCTCTTGTTGCTTACTTACAAGCATGTATACTTTCTTAGCAGTCAGGTAAAACAAATCAATAACCACTAGCCATCTGAGAATAGGATTTCAGTAATATTTTTATTGTATATTCACATTCAGGTACATATTGAGGTTTCAAATGCAGTTATTTCCCCCTTTTCAAATTAATATAACATTACTGCTTACATTTCAGTACATAGAGGAACTAAGAGTGAATTTCCTCTGAATGCTTACATTGTGAGAAATACTATGTTTATGGCATGGTAATGTTTCTGTTCTGTCACTTCTCGGAACAGACTATTGAGGAAGACCTTGGAACGTCCTTTGCAGAACAGCTGCCAAAAGAGCCATTGTTTGTTGACTTCTTGCGTGATGCTCCAGAAATCACAGGTAAAAGATTAACTGAGCTTTATATATTGGAAAAAAAATCAAATACCTGTAGTTACAGAGACAGCATTTAGATATTTATAGAGTGTTGCATTTTAAAGTATTGTTATACAGCACGTAATACATGCATTACTGAGAAACTTGATGACTTACTTTTAAAGATATTGTAATATTTCCTCTTTGGAATGAAAATGATAATTTACTTGGCTTCATAACGTGTTAAGATTTATTCACAAATATGCAAATATTTAGGTTACATTTAGAAAACTTAAGTACAGAGTTAACAAGAAAAAGGCTTTTATTAAAACCATTTTAGAATTCACATT
This sequence comes from Echinometra lucunter, assembly GCA_029962745.1. Lineage (NCBI taxonomy): Eukaryota > Metazoa > Echinodermata > Echinoidea > Camarodonta > Echinometridae > Echinometra > Echinometra lucunter. Next base: position 29,365,905 of record CM057160.1, on the reverse strand, counting down.
CTTCTTTCTAGATTACAACGCAGATTTGATATTCTATTTCATTTCTTTGGCTGATTATTAAGTTTTACTGTTGCCAAACTAGTATCAATACATTATGATCACAATTTATGGTTTCGAGTCATCAGTAAACAAGGTACTTTGCAATTTCTTTTTTGAATTTCCCAACATGATTGTAAGTATATAATTCAGTATTTCTTGATATTCTCCAAAAATAGGTGGATAATATCACGCAATGCATGATTTATGTTTTCCCTCGCCATGTAAAATCAGAACTCTTTAATTGTAGCAAGGCCCTTTCTTATGAGATCTTTTGCTGTCATATTTCATTTGCAGTAGTTATCACACATACACTGTACACAGACTACACTTTCACAAATTTACAATATGAAACATTTCCATGGTAGTAAGTAAAACCATTTCAAAATTTGTTTTCTTGAAAATTTCAGATTTGTCACTTTCAGTAGATTTGTATGTAAATGAGGGCATGATTTTGCATTGAGAATTTATGTGAGTAGGAAAGTGTTGCATTTATCTTTGTTGTGAATGATATGTAGACTTTTATTTGATTTTGTTTGTATAGATATGGTTGTATTAAGAAATATATCCCTTGTTAGTAGTGTTCTCACCAGTTTTGTCTATGTACCTTAAAATGAACTGAAACAGTTTTTGTGATTTATTATCAAATCAATGTTATATGTGATTACTTAGGAGCATGTGTCTATGTATGTATTCACTTAGTTCTTTTATAAATGTGAAAATGTAAAAAATATGGTTTTCACTAAAATGTTGAGCTGTCCATAAAGTGTTATCCAGTCCAATGTATATCAGCAAATATGTTAAATCAATTGTAAGTTAAATCCTTCTGAAGCTCTTCAGAAGCCCTTTTTTCCCTCTCATGGTAGACGTGTTTGATAGTTAGGTGTTCTTTGAAGGTTTCTTTTCAGAACTAATCCAAAAGAATACTCTAAATTTGAATTTTATTTCTTTTAAGAACTAATTTTTTTCATTTCAAGAAAGATACAAAACAGTCCTTTTAAAGGGTTCCATGACATTTGCTCCGGCGACAATTGCTCCCATGGAAAATCTGAACATTGAGCCAAACATAAAACCTAACCTCAAACCTAACACTAACCCTAATCCTCATCCTCACATTATTCTGAACCAAAACCCCTATTGCAATCCTAACCCTAACCCTATGTCTTCGGAGAAATTAAGGCAGGAGCAATTGTTGCCGGAGCAAATGTCGTGTCACCTTTTAAAGACTAACCCTTACATTGTGCTACTGTCAACCTGAACTTACAGTTTCACAGTTCAAGTATATCTTTGTTTAAAAGATGGACAGAATTAAACAATTTGATTTGATTATTGATATACAGGTGAAGAGCCGGATGATGCAGACTTGGATGCTCCTAAGATCTATGAGCCAATCCCATCCCTTGAGGCCCTAGCTGAAAGACTAACTACCTTCCAAGACATGTACAATGAGACCATTCGTGGTGCTAAGATGGACCTGGTGTTTTTCAAGGTGAGTAAACATTCCTTATCAATGCCAGCCAGCCTGACTAATATTAGTAGGTTTAAATCCTTTGAATAGTTATTATCATTATTATTATTATTGTTATTACTAATGTTGTTGCTGTTGTTCTTATCACAATTATTACTTCTTATTGGCTACTATATTCCGCATGTCAAGATTCTAGGCCTATAATTGGTCAAATCTGCAGGCATGAAATTCACTACTGACTGCTGGGCAGTATAGCGAAAAAATATGGACTGGGCATAGTTTTACTTGCGCATCATAAGCAGTGACGCAATAGCTGCGTGTGAAGTTAACAGTAGATATGCACTGTTAGACATGTGCACTACTCTTACAATTGGTTTCCTTTCAAATAAATATATCTTGACAAGCATATTTTGTTGAAATATCCACTTTTTGGGAATCCACACGGAGGATGCGGTATGTAGAAAAATACTGACTGCTTACTTTTTGGATCATGGTTGTTAAAGGGGGTACCCAATGCTGAAACAATGTTAGTTCATTCAAAAGAGCATGATTTTATTAGCAGAAAATCATTTGCCTAAAGTTTTTTTAAAAGTCCTGTTGCCAAAGAAACCCCAAAATGTGGTAAGATTTCAGGATATTTTTGACCCCTCAGCTGTGACCCAGTTTCAACTGGGTACCCACTTTGACGTCAAAGTGGGTACCTTGTCGCGCACTTCTAGCAAAATGAGCGCAAGGTATGATACATATTGTACAGTCTAGCGCGCAGCACAACTGCAATGCGCGAAGCTGGGTACCCACTTTTACGTCATACTCATACTCAATTTTTTTTTGGTCAGCTCATAACTTTTTATGAGAAAATTAGCCAAAATGCAATGATTTCGATTGAAAATCATCATATGTTTAATGTCATTCTTCTTAGAATTCTATTCTCGATCATATATCAAAATTTTTTTTACCATTGTGTAATCACTTTAAAACTGTAGCTCCTTGGTGACCTTGACTCTGCACCATGCCCTGAGACAAAATATACAGTTTCAAGATAATTTTGTGCTATAGATTCAACCATGACTTTTGAAGCAGTATTTGTATTATATTGTCTCTATTATGTTACACATTTTTGACAGGATGCTATGATCCATCTGCTGAAGATTTCCCGTGTGATCAGGACTAAGAGAGGTAATGCTCTCTTGGTTGGTGTGGGTGGCTCTGGTAAACAGAGCTTGACCAAACTAGCTTCCTTCATTGCTGGATACAAGAGTTTCCAAATCACTCTCAGCAGGTAAGATCAAATTTCTATCAATTTATTTTATTTATTCATTCATTTTATCTACTTATTCCCATCTTTTTTTAAATTCATGGTTTCAGTCAAGCAGGAAAACCTTTTCAGTTCAGAAAGTGCTTTCATCGAGGCCCCTTATCATAAAAACAATACTTGTGACATAATTTGAAACTGTACTGAGCTCCTTGGGCACAATACAGGTTCAAGATTACCTAGTTTTTACTCTCACTGCACAAAGCGGTATCTGTATGTTTAGTAGGTTGGAATGACAGGTTGTGTTTCTTATTGAATATCCTTTATAATTGTCAAATCTTGATTCAGATGATTTGCTTGTAATATCTTTGCTCAGGTCATACAATGTGACCAACTTGATGGAGGATCTGAAGTACCTGTACAGGACCGCAGGACAGCAAGGCCAAGGAATCACCTTCATCTTCACTGATAATGAGATCAAGGATGAAGCGTTCTTAGAATACATGAACAATGTCATCGCATCAGGAGAAGTATGTAGTCTAGGCTGTCAGAAATGATGATGATGATATTGAAGATGATGATGGTGGTTGTGATGGTGATGATGATATTGATGATGAAGATGAAGATGATGATGGTGATAATGATGATAATGGCAATGATGATGATGAAGATGATGATTATATTGAAGATGATGATGGTTATGGTGATAATGATGAGGATGATGGTGATGATGATGATGATGGTGAAGATTGTGAGGAAGATGATGACAGTGTCGATGATATTGATGATGTTGGTGGTGATGGTGATGATGACGATGATGATGATGATAAGGATGAGGATGAGGATGATGATGATGATGATGATGATGATATATTGTACTATAAAGCTTGATATTATTATCATTATTCCTACCTTTATTTCTATAGGTGTCCAATCTCTTTGCCCGTGATGAGATTGATGAGATCACTGGTGAACTCATCAGCGTCATGAAGAAGGAGTATCCAAGACGACCACCTACCAATGAGAATCTTTATGATTACTTCCTAATGCGTGTGAGGAACAACCTTCACGTTGTCCTCTGCTTCTCTCCAGTAAGTCCCTATCATTTTCAAAAAAGTGATAAAAGGGCCATTCTCATTGGCAATTACCATGATATTTCATTCGTCAAGATAAATGTCTCTGTCTAAACTCATTCAAAAGTTTGCGATATTTTAGCCCTTCAAACAACTTGCTGTATTCCGGCCGTGTATTGCACACATGACAATTTTACTCAATTCGAGGAAATGTTGCATGTCACGTGACTAATAACTTCGCGAGTATGGAAAAAATGCAAGTTGTCTCACGAGTTTTGGTACAACTTTGCTAGCAATGGTTTGCATGCATTTTTTTTGCTGCACTGAAAAAACTCCAAGCAAAAAATTTCAAGGTTTGAAATACCGCTGTATTTCACAGTAAGTGAGAAGGGCCCTTTAGATTTTGTCTTACCAGTTAAAAGGGAGTAGGTTGGAGTCAGGTTGCTTCATTTCTCATATTGTGTTGAATAAGAAGGGGAGTACATTATGGAGACTACATGCCAAAAAGAAAGGTTTATAATTGACACATAATTGACACATTCTTTCTACTCAAATTGTTGCATTTTCTATATAAAGGAATGTTTGAATCTAAGTATGATGTTTATTTAAGAAAAAAAGATGAAACAAAAAGAGCCGTGAGGGGTCGTGAGGATATTATGATGACATAACAGGCTTGCTGACTTCTTTTCTTTAAATGATTTTGAAGAGAAATGCTACTGAAGTTCAGCTAGTAACCTAGAGCTTCTGCCTTTTATTTCCTCTTGCCAATACTAGGTTGGTGAGAAGTTCCGCAACCGCTCCTTGAAGTTCCCTGGTTTGTTCTCTGGCTGTACCATGGATTGGTTCAGCCGATGGCCTAAGGATGCTCTCATTGCTGTAGCTCAGCATTTCCTTGCTTCCTTCCCAATTGTTTGTACTGACACAGTCAAGAAAGCTGTTGTCAACACCATGGGTGTCTTCCAGGTAAGAAAACATATTTTAACCCGTTCAGTATGATTTTTATTATGTATAACCCATTCGTGACAGAGGTCCACATTTTGTGGTTTGGTGTAATAACTTTTGATGCAGAGCTCTAAAAATCATACCAAATACATGAGCAGAAAGAGCAAAAAATTCTACACATACTGTGCCCATTTTGGTTGCATCAGTATTTGTTGTTTGATGCTGAAAATTTTTCAAAGGAAAATAAGCATTAAAATCCTTAAATTGGCAATGCGATGGAAAGTTTAAAATCACAGTTTTCCCCTGCAAATTGGCAACTTTTTGACTTCTCATCATACTTTCTGTCAATTTATATTCATTTCAGATACATGACATTTAATAACAAAAATGTAGCATTAAAAGAAAAAATGTTGGTATTGCCAATTTGAAGAATAAAAGCTGATCAAATAAGGCTTTAAATAATTCCTGTCACGAATGGGATAACATGCATATCCTATAGACCCCAGTACAAGTTTCATTTGGCTTAGTATTCAGTGGATTAATAGCTGTACTTGCTTCTTGCCCCATGTCATTACTGACACTGTCTTGAACAGTATTGTTGGGTGACTTCATATGAGGAAATATTCCATAAAGTATATTTTCCCTTGATTTCATTAGTAGAATGCACACAACGAGCAGATGTAGCAAGTGTACTAGTATTTCACAGAGGTTGAAGGTAGTTTGTGAATATTGAACATTCTCTAGGGAAGTTCTTAGATTGGAGAAGGATTGTGTTTGATATACTAAATGTATGCATGCCATATTTGGTATTTCTAAGTGGAAATCGAGTACTTAATCATGCTACACTTGTAATCTTTCCATTCTTAATGGGGGGGGGGGGGGGTGAAGGTGAAGGGATAGGAGATGCATGCTTTGTTTGAGCACTGGATACCAGTCAGGTTCTGGCTATCTCTTTCACACATTGATCATCCTACTTGGTTTCCTCTCCAGGATCTGGTGGCTGAGACCTGTGTGGATTACTTCCAACGTTTCCGTCGTCAAACTCACGTGACTCCCAAGTCCTACCTGTCTTTCATTGATGGTTACAAGAAGATTTACTCTGAGAAGAAAGCAGCTATTGGTCTCCTAGCTGACAGAATGAAGACTGGTAAGACTGACCTATTCTTATGGTCCCTATTTCCTCTTAGTATATAGGTGTACTGTACTATTGTTTTCCTGTCATTGAGTATCACTATGAACATGGCGGACAAAGAAAGCAGACAAAATAAACAACCTCTCATTCTACCCTTCACAATGGTTCTGATAATCAAAAGAACATCCCTTCACAGGTATTATGATTAATCATGTAGTTCCAGGTGAATATGCATGTGACACCTGTTCCACATATTTTAGACAATAGCAGTGAAGGGATGTTCTTTTGACTACCAGAACCATTGTGAAGGGTAGAATGAAGGATTGTTTATTTTGTCCGCTTTCTTTGTCCGTCATGTTCATAGTGTATACTTAAAATGTGCTTTTATACTTGTATGTATTTTATGATTTGAACTATGTAATATTTAACCGATTATTTGAATAAAAGCCCTCCTTTCTTTTTGGTATGGATTATGCAGGCTTTGGGAACCATCGGGAAAATGAAAATGTGATCCAGAGCTAAAATTTCAAGTACATTTCTAGAAAGGATCAGCAATTTTCGAAAAGTGGCATGCTGTATGGGTTGTTAAGTGGTATGTTATATTGAGGTAAAAGAATAAATAGCAGAATTTCAACTTTAGTAGTGTATTTTATTTTGTATGTGTATGGTAAAAGTGATGATTGCTGTAATGTATGAGAGAAGAAAATAAGAGTGTAAGCAAGTAAGCTGCCGTATTGTCTTGTTCAGGTTTAGATAAGCTGGTGGAAGCCACAGCCTCAGTCAATGAACTCAGCAAGGAGCTTGCAGTGAAGGAGAAGGAACTGGCTGTAGCCTCCAAGAAGGCAGACGCTGTGCTGGCTGAGGTGACCGTCAGTGCTCAGGCCGCTGAGAAGGTCAAGGCTCAGGTCCAGAAGGTCAAGGATAAAGCCCAGGCCATTGTAGATGAAATTAATGTAAGTTTAGTTATCATGGGAACTTTTATGCAATAATGATGATTTATAAACAAATATACCTTATATTGTGCAAATTCCACTCCATGAAGTGACATGTGTGAGCAAAGGATTTCCCCCTTCCCCCCCCCCCCAACTTTTTGCAGCTTTAGGAATCAGAAAGGAACCGGAGGTGAATCAGTGTAAAGATCTCGCAGTGTGTAATTTTGGATTAAAGAAATATTGGAAAATCTTTTCTTAGCACTTTGCAATTTTTCTTTTTTGGTGATGTTGTTACCAATTTTCATGACGCTGTTAAGCATGGTTGTGGTTACGGAATTGATAGTCTTTCAATGGATCCTCCACCTCCATCAGGTTGACAAACAAGCAGCTGAGGTCAAGCTCGATGCTGCTAAACCAGCCCTGGAGCAGGCTGAGGCTGCTCTCAACACCATCAAACCAGCTCACATCTCTACTGTGCGTAAGCTGGCCAAGCCTCCTCATCTCATCATGCGTATCATGGACTGCGTGTTGCTCCTCTTCCAACGTCGTTTGGAGCCCCTGGCCTTGGATCCTGAAAGACCCTGTCCTAAACCATCTTGGGGTGATGCCTTGCGTCTCATGGGTAGCAGCACTTTCCTGCAGGTGAGCATACTTTCCTGTCAGGAATCTTTACATTTGTAACAGTAGACTGTGTTTAATACCACCAGTAAAGAGGTTAATGGTTATTTTTTTTTTGCTTGTACATGTATGTTTGTGTGTACATGTATGTACATATGAGAATAGGTTCTGATAAATAGCCAGTTTCCAGAATAGCTCCACTTTTTTTTCTTGTTTATCTAATGAATAGGGTCTGATGAACTTCCCGAAGGATACCATCAATGAGGAGACAGTAGAGCTTCTGCAACCGTACCTACTGATGGAAGACTACAACCTTGAAACAGCCAAGCGTGTCTGTGGTGATGTTGCTGGTCTGTGTTCCTGGACTGAAGCTATGGCCATCTTCTATGGCATCAACAAGGAAGTTTTGCCACTCAAGGTATGTAGATGGGGAAAACGATTCTTTGGCTTATAGTTTCTGTGTGTATATAGCAAACATAAACCTGTAGATAATAGGCAACTGTGAAAATGTTATTCTTTTGATTTGCTTGGGGCAAGGAATAGTTGATTCATTATTCATTAGATATGATGATAATGATGATGTTTAAAGTGATGTCGATGACAAAGATGATTATGAAGGCAACGGTGACAATGATCACCATGATGTTAATGATGATGACTTATCATCATCATTAACATCATCATCTGATATCAAGTCCATTTCCTCATGTTGAGAAAGACAGATCTAATGTCTCTTCTAGTTTCATTGTTGGCTGTGACTTGCTTTTGTAGCTTCTATGTAGAATTAACAATAACAATTGAATGAATGGTTGTATGTTTATGACCCTGGGCTAACTTAGATTTCCAGGAGGCTAGCTGGCTGTAGCTATGGCATCACTTACCAAAGCTCAAGCGTAGCTGGATGCAAAGCAGAGAGAACTTTACCTTGCAGCACATTGTTAAAATGAACAATGAACTGTATTGACATAATGATTATTTTCTGTTGTTGACCCTTAGGCTAACTTGGTTGTCCAGGAAGCTAGGCTGACTAAAGCTAATGCATCACTTGCCGAAGCCCAGGCACAACTTGATGAGAAGCAGAGAGAACTTGATGCTGTACAGGCCAAGTTTGATGCCGCTATGGGAGAGAAACAGGTAAGCTTAAACTTTAAATTGAGAGTGAAATTTAATGAAATTGAAATGATTTCCACATAATGCCCAAAAGAAAAAAATGACAAGGATAAAACATGACAAATATGTAACGTACTACTTATAACAAGGTACAAAGAAGTATACTCAAAAGAAATATGATATATGTGAATGTGGTCACTTCATCAACTCTTTTCCTGTGTCTCTATGTAGCATGGAAGTACATTTGTCATGTGTCAAATACACGATTATCCAACGCCTTTCAACGTCTTTCATTAAGGAACTCAATGAATTTACTGCATTTTTTTTCTGAACTTTTAAGAAATAAGTTTGGAAACCAGTCGATGTAGTTTTACCTCCGTGTCTCTCTTGGCAGTTAATCCAGAAATTCTTTACCTTTGCATCATAAACTCGTAGTGTAAATAATTTCAACTCACTTCATTTCAAGTTGATTTAATTTCAACAATATGTCACTGTTCTCCACCAGGCTCTGCTAGATGATGCAGAGAGCTGTCGTCGTAAGATGAACAATGCCACTGCTTTGATCAGTGGTCTGGGAGGGGAGAGGGTCCGTTGGACAGAAGCCAGCAAGAGATTTGAAGACCAAATCAACAGGTGAGATAACTGGATATATTTCTCTTATCCCTCTTAGCACTGAGTACAAAGGAGACAGCTGTGTCCGTTCATTTTACCCATTTTGACAAATTTCACTTTAGTGCAATAAAGGCCTTGTCGTTGCAAAAGAAACTATTTGGTAAGATTCAAAGTTTGTAAACCATTGTCTCTTAACCTTAAAAGAGTATCCATCATGCCTCAATTACAATACCACCTAGGCCCTGTTCATAAAACTTTTTAGCAGTAACAACTGCTGCATTTCTATACCAGATTTACTCGTAGTCAATCAGATGCAAGGATTTCAGTAGCTTATAACAGTTATTGCAACTTGTTATTGATAACAAGTTTTATGAAATGGGACCCTGGTAATGATAAAACATTGTTCATTGTGTTTTTCTCTTGGATAATTAACCAAACTATGGATCACAAGGTTCAAATGCCCTGCCATGACGTGAGTGCCCTTTGGCAAGATGTTATTTTACATTTGCCACTCTCAACCCTGGTGAGATAAATGGGTACCCTGTAGGATAAAGCTTCCTCAAACTGTTCTGTGCATTGTCAGAGCAGGGAGGCTAAGAGGACTTAGAGATGTTGTTTGATATGTGCTATACAAGAACAGACTCTTTTCTGTGTGTTTTAACTTTTGAGTTTGTAGGGATGTTCTACTTGGTACAGGTTTTCTGTCTTATTCTTGTCCATTCAACCAAGAGTTCAGAAACAACCTCACCAGAAATAGAAGAGAGATATTATTTCTGATATATGCTTCATGAGAACATATTATTATTCCTGTATGTATTTTATCTTTCCAGGTTGGTTGGTGATGTTCTGCTTGGTACAGGTTTCTTGTCTTACTCTGGACCATTCAACCAAGAGTTCAGAAACCTTCTCATCAGAAATTGGAAGAGGGAGATGGCATCCAACAAGATCCCTTACAGTGATGTGAGTATCACACACCATGAACAAAAAATGTTTAGTTGTAGACTGGATAAAAACTGATGAAAATCTAGAGGCTGCAACAAAGTTACCTCCAAAACGATGTGTGTAGATATATTGTATCTGGCAAATGATTCTGAAAGAAAATGTGGTAATTGTAAGGTAACAATCAAAATGAATAATAATTTACATCATTATGGCCAACCTTCGTGTGATGCATGAACTACCCAGCTGCTATGTTGATGGGCAAGCAAAGTACTTTATAAGTTGAGTTGAAAAAAAAGGAGCACATTACAGAGCCATACCCCCCCCCCTCCCCCAGCATAATGATTTACTCATGTTTTGAAAAGAAACAAAATACGAAGTGTGTTACCCTTAAGTCGTTTCTTTTTGCCAGTTGGAAGTTCCTTGAGCTTAGTGAGAACCCTCTATTGAGTTTTCTTTCCATGGAGGTCAGTGACTTCTGATACATAGTGCATAATAGATGAGTGAACTTGCTCAGTTGGAAGTTCCTTGAGCTTAGTGAGATCCCTCTATTGAGTTTTCTTTCCATGGAAGTCAGTAGCTTCTGATGCATAGTGCATAATAGATGAGTGAACTTGCTCAGTTGGAAGTTCCTTGAGCTTAGTGAGAACCCTCTATTGAGTTTTCTTTCCATGGAAGTCAGTGGCTTCTGATACATAGTGCATAATAGATGAGTGAACTTGCTCAGTTGGAAGTTCCTTGAGCTTAGTGAGATCCCTCTATTGAGTTTTCTTTCCATGGAAGTCAGTGGCTTCTGATGCATAGTGCATAATAGATGAGTGAACTTGCTCAGTTGGAAGTTCCTTGAGCTTAGTGAGAACCCTCTATTGAGTTTTCTTTCCATGGAAGTCAGTGGCTTCTGATGCATAGTGCATAATAGATGAGTGAACTTGCTCAGTTGGAAGTTCCTTGAGCTTAGTGAGAACCCTCTATTGAGTTTTCTTTCCATGGAAGTCAGTGGCTTCTGATGCATAGTGCATAATAGATGAGTGAACTTGCTCAGTTGGAAGTTCCTTGAGCTTAGTGAGATCCCTCTATTGAGTTTTCTTTCCATGGAAGTCAGTGGCTTCTGATGCATAGTGCATAATAGATGAGTGAACTTGCTCAGTTGGGAGTTCCTTGAGCTTAGTGAGAACCCTCTATTGAGTTTTCTTTCCATGGAAGTCGGTGGCTTCTGATGCATAGTGCATAATAGATGAGTGAACTTGCTATTTTTTATGTGATAGGAACTGAACCTGATATGTCTGTTTTTTTACTCTACCACCATTGGAGAATGACACTCTCAAGGTCTACCCAATGATGAGATGTCCATCCAGAATCCCATTATTGTTTATTATCATTAGCATGTTTGTTATTAATAAACTTTGAAATGTGATATGTTGATATTATAGGCATTTAACCTGACATCCCTGTTGGTTAATTCTACCACCATCGGTGAATGGAACCTTCAAGGTCTACCCAACGATGCGCCCTCTATCCAGAGCATGATCATTGTTTATTATCAGTAGCATTTATATTATCATCAAACCCTAAGCTTTGATATGTTTATGTTTTAGGAACTGAACCTGACATCCCTGTTGGTTGATTCTACCACCATCGGTGAATGGAACCTTCAAGGTCTACCCAATGATGAACTGTCTATCCAGAACGGTATCATTGTCACCAAGGCATCTCGCTTCCCGCTGCTCATTGATCCTCAAGGACAGGGCAAGGCTTGGATCAGGGAGAAAGAGAAGAGCAATGAACTTCAGGTGAGTTTACCTTCCAGGGGGATGTTTCACAAAGACTAAGATTGACTCAAATCGCACTTAACTATGGCAGGCCATTCATGCCACTGTTTGCTTTCACCATCGGTCTCTCAAGGGATGCTCAGATCATTTACATTTTTCGTATTCTTCATCAATGAACTGTAAAAAAATGTCAGTTCTGCAGATTTCTGACCATGATTTGCAAATCCTTTGAGAGATCCATGGTGAAAGAAAACAGTGGCATGACAGGCCAGCCATATTTAAGTGCGATTTTAGTCAATCTTAGTCTTTGTGAAACACCGCCCTGCATTCTCCCTCTCTCTCCTTTGTTCTCTCCCTCTCAACTTCCACTTCTGACTTTTCATCCATCCCTTATCTCTCCCTCTTTGTCTCTTCCTTACATCAAGTAGAAATAGAAGAGTAATAAACCTGAGGTGAGTTTACCTTCCTGCCTTCTCCCTCTCTCTCACTGCCTCTCTTTCTCTTTCATTCTCTTTCTCAATCTCTACTTCTCACTCTTCCTCTATCCCCTATTTCTCCCTCTCTGTCTATTCCTCTCTTGTTATCACCATGTCTTGTTCCTGCGCCCCTTTCTCTCTCCCTCTATATGCTCAGTTTAAACCATCCCTCCCTCTCTCTGTACAGTGTAATATGGCACCCTCTCTGTCTATTCCTTTTTTATTACCCCCCGGGCCCCTATCTTGTTCCTGCCTCTCTCTCTCTCTCTCTCTCTTTCTCTCTCTCTTTCTCTCTCTCTACAAGGTTTATGCCATCCCTCTCTCTGTACCAGTGCAGTGTATTAGAGGAAAAGGGGCATAGAGGAAAAAGAGAGGGAAGGATAATAATTATCATCCATGCCTGTCTCTCCTTCTGTTTCTTATCCATTACTGTTTCTATCCCTTCATATCTCCTTCTTTTTTCCTCTCCTCTCTGTCTCTTTATCTCCCCCCCCCCCCTGTAAAAAGAAAAAGAATAGAAACTCCCTGTGCTATTTCTTGTGGATACCGGTAGTTTTTATGTGGTGAAAGAAGAATCAGAAGAGAAATAAAGGGTCTACATGTATGCATGTAGTGACTCTATTATGGCTTGGTTTAATTGCAGGTGACATCCCTGAATCACAAATACTTCAGAACCCACCTTGAGGATTCCCTTTCTCTAGGTCGTCCTCTCTTGATTGAGGACGTAGGAGAAGAGCTGGATCCAGCTCTGGACAATGTCCTGGAGAAGAATTTCATCAAATCAGGCTCCACTTTCAAGGTAAATACCACCTTACACATTCATACACATTTGAATGAGGATAATTTGACAAAAATTGTATTGGTCTGTATGTTAGGGGTTCCATGCCAGTATGCTTTATTCAAGACAACAGCTTAAATTATTGCTTTTATAGAGATACTGAGAGTTAGATTTCACCTAAAGTTGAATATGGCCTGTTAGTAGACTTGTCAACTCACCAGTATACACATGCACAGTGAAGTTAACTTCTAGTCAAGAGACTTTTATTTATGTTTGTAGATTCTGTACATGAGAAAAAAAATGATTAAAGTACAAGTCTTTTGCATGATCCAGTAGCAGAGCTGGTGGAAGAAAAAAAAAGGTTAAATTATGAAGGGTTTGATTTAAAAAATCCCCTTTCTGAATTTGAGATATTTGAAGTTGCTGAAATATAAAGAAAATTATAAGAAATATACTTAAGATGATAATTTCAAACTTTTTGCATGATATGTCTATTACTTTGTCTTATATAAATGGTCTTTGTCGGTGTTTATGCTGTCGAACTCTTCACATGTGTTTTGAAAGGAAATTTATTTTTGTGACATCCCAGGTGAAAGTAGGAGACAAGGAGTGTGATGTTGATGGTAAGTTCATCATGTACATCACAACCAAGCTGGCTAATCCTGCATACACACCGGAGATCAGTGCTAGGACATCAATCATTGATTTCACTGTGACTATGAAAGGATTGGAAGATCAGCTCCTGGGTATTGTCATCCTCACGGAGAAACAGGTAAACAACAGACTTCAGTCATATAATGATAATATTATTCAGGGTTCATACGGGTCAGGGAATTTCTGGAAAGTCAGGGAATTGGAAATTCTTTTTTCCAGAAGCAAAAAGTCAGGGAAAGTCAGGGAATTTGTCAATTTCTTCTGGAAAGTCATGGAAAATCATTTATTCAAGATATTTTTCATGTTAACCCATTCGCGACAATGGGTCCACGTTTTGTGGTTTGCCGTGTTTACAAGAAAACTAGAAAGTTTGGTGACCCCAAACTTCGCCTGCCGATGCAGAAAAATTTTGGCCAATCAGAGCACTCGTTACTTCGTCTCAGGACCAACCCATTTTAGAGTTATGAATTTTAGAAGACCCTTTATTGGACATTTCATCTCAAAACCGTACGAGCCTGTGATGAATATTTATATATGCTTGTCTCGCGCCAATACTGCCTAGTAACAAGGGCATTCGCGCGCTTGGGCAATATCGATATAGCGGCTATCGATAGCAACACGTAACTTGTACTAGTAACTGTCTTCCCACTTAGAATCCGGCTATCTCAGCTCGCCAATTTCCCATCTATTTTATCTCTTTATATTTTTCTGTTCGCTTCTTCCTGTATATTTTCCCTTTGTTTGGAAAGGTTTTGTGATATATTTTATTCTTGTGGACGCATAATTCGTGATTGTAATTAATTTTGGTGAGAATCTGGTGAGTTATGTTGACTTCAGTGAATCATTCGCACAGCGGTTGTTCGTGTAGTATAGATCTACGTATGGCGTGTGGACTGTGTACGTATTTGCATGCAGTACAGAGTGCGAGTGCAGTGATTTTGTAGACGTTGCGTTTGTTTCAGCCCTGTCATTTGAGCTTTGAATTTATGCATTACTCAATTTTGGTGTGTGTATACGAGTGAATATAGCTGTGGTTGTTAATTTTTTACGGATATCTATGTGGATTTGCTTGTTTTGATTGATTTTATGTGACTTTTATAGGCTCTCCTCTCTGATTCTAACTCCCGAGCGCATGCTTTTGTTGTGACGCGTGTGTGCGATTGCGTATTGTTGATGTGACTGAGTGATCAACTTCGTACCTCTCCTTCAGTCAAGGTCGATTATTTTGATAAAGCATTGAAGTTGAGTTTGGTTAGAATATAATGGTCCGATCACTCCGATCCCCCCCCCCCCTTTTTTTTTTTACACTAAATTGAATGAAATGATTTTAGTGCTGTGCCAAGTGGCAGGTAGGTCTACTAACTCTTTTTCTTCTTTCTTCTGCTTTTTTTCTGAAAGACATTTGCCCTCTTGGGCTTGCCTTGGCCCCGATGTAAAACATAAAAATATCTATGTAAAGGAAGGACATGAATACATTTACTAACACTGAAAACAATAAATACAAATTACTAACATTTCCCCCTAAATATAATTTAGGAGGTGGAGGGGTGTGTTATGGGGGGAAGGGTTGTTTGAAAAGTAAATATAATTGTGTACAGTAACATGGCAGTCCAGAATTCAAAGGGAAAAGGCATAGTTTCTGAATCCACCTGAAAATCAAAATCAAAATTAAAACATTTGATAGATAAAATTTAAAAAAAAAAGAAAGGATAACAGTATTTTTCTCAAGGGTGGCATTTTTATTTACCAAGTTCAAATTCATTTGCAAAAAATGGATCTGGTAAAATGCGTAGAGAGGACATGTGCTTCCTAGGACCCCCCCCCCCAAAAAAAAGGCTCTTGCGATTAGATTGATTTGACAAACCTACAAACAAAACACTGTTTACTTGAATTTATACACAACAGGGGAAGCTATTTGTCCTGAAATCTAATATTGTGAATTATAGATATAAATGTAAAACCTAAATAGAAATCCAAGGGATAAAAATAAAAGCAAATCCCTTGCCTTTTAGAAACTACGAACTCATTTACTTGTATTTATGCACTTCAACAATAATGGGTTTATGGGTACTTTACAAGCAAAAATAACATTTGAATGTTTATCAACATAAAGGGAAATGATACTTGAACTCATAGCCATAATTCCCACCAGTGTTATTGCATGAAGCTCCTTTGATCATGTTTACATTTTCGAAGAGACGGGGAGAGAGCTATATAGCTGGGTGCAGCGCAGGTGTCCTTCACTCATGAACTGGACTACATTCCTGGCCTGGTCACTAGGCAACGTCAACGAGTCGTCTAGTATTTTACCAGACCTTGATAAAGCTATATTTATTTTGTTATGTTCTTTCACGTAAAATGACCTCATCAGACATATATCAAAAATTCAGTAATTGTAATTTCTTTATATGTGAGACCATTATAATCCACTTTGCTTCGTTCAATTTGGTAATCGAAGAACTATTTCCAAAATTATTCAAATTCATGACTGAATGACGAAACTATGGTATGCAGTGCTAGTGCAAGGAGAGATGATGACTCATCGAGCATGCAAGCCTTTCCCATGCTAGGCCTGGCTATCGCGATAGATCAGGTCTTTCGCTTTGGCGGACATAACCATTTTGGGACAGGGTGAATGATAAATCTGAAACAAAATCGCAGACTTATAAAACATCCAGCGAGGCCATTTTCGGAAGAAAAAAAACAAATAAATCAGATTCTGCATACAAGCAAAAGGGATTAGATCATTCATTTTATGAGTTTGACTGACCAGATTCGGTACTTCTTTGTTGTTACTTTTTAGTTCCCCCTACACAGAGTAGACTAACCCCAAAAATCACATCACGTCGGCATGACTGACTATCGTGGAAAATGCCATTTCTCAATAGGGGTGCATAATTACGGATGACAGACAAACGAACTAAATGAGATATTTCTAAATGTAAGAAAGAAATTTTAGTACGATTTCTACACCACAGAAGATAAAATTTTCCAAACGGTTACTTTCACTGAGCATTTAGTTTCAAATGAATGATGGAAATCACACTCATTTAGTTTGGGAACAGTCCTGTAAAATTGTATGTCCCCGTGGGTGAGTATCGTGTCCCTAGACTTGTGAATGAGATTGGGCTGGCTTGTTGCCAAAAAAAGTTGCCGTCTTGAAGAGTGGCCCTCGTAATCCATTTTTAGAAAATCATTGTCGCGAATGGGTTAATAAATTCGCGCTCCGGCCAGCCTTGCATTCATGGCACTCAGATCAGCTTTGAAACTCTTTTGATCAGCGCGCTTTTTATGTAAGTTTTACGTCACATGTCATGGATCAGTCATGGAAATTTGCATTTTTCTGCCCTGGAAAGTCATGGAAAGTCATGGAATTTTGAAAATGTATAAGTGTATGAACCCTGTTATTACTATTATTATTGATGATGATTATTATTATCAAGTACTTGGCATCACCTACACCTGGGAGGGGAAAAGCAAACTTAATCACTGTGACCCTTAGGTCTCTCTATATATATATGTAATTGGGATGTACAGGTGTTTCACTTCACCTGGGGAGCGTTTCATGAAGAGTTTTGTTGGTGAAAATCACCGACAAATGTTACAAGCTACTGAAATTCCTCGCATCTGATTGGCTGATAGCAAATTAGTTGGTGAAAATCACCGACAAAACTCTTCATGAAACGCTCCTCAGGGTTTCCTCTTACTCTTCTCTGAATAGTGTATTGGGTTCTTAACCCATTCGTGACAGGAATTGTTTAAAGCCTAATTTGATCAGCTTTTATTCTTCAAATTGGCAACACTAACATTTTTCTTTTTTTGCTACATTTTTCTTATAAAACGTCATGTATCTGAAATAAATATTAATTGACAGAATGTATTATGAGAAGTCATAAAGTTGCCAATTTGCAGGGGAAAACGGTAATTTTAACATTTTCATCGCATTGCCAATTTAAGGATTTTAATGCTTATTTTCCTTAAAAAAAATTTCAGCATCAAACAACAAATATTGATGCAATGAAAATGGGCACAGTAAGTGTAGATTTTTTTGCTCTTTCTGCTCATGTATTTGGTATGATATTTGGGGCTCTGCATCAAAAGTTATTAGTCCAAACCACAAAATGTGGACCCTCTGACACGAATGGGTTAATGTGCAAAGGTGGTGAATTTTTCAACATGGGGCTTCCATTTAACGTCCTATCTGAGGGACGGAGTGTTTTCCACTGAAACCTAGCCTGTGTCTATGAAACGAGAGGGGCGTGTTAACACACAATGCAGACTTTACAAATCATTAGATCTCACTTCATGAAAGCTGCTGGTAGATCAGTAGATCTAAAAGTTTGCTAAAATCATTTTTTTCCAGTTGCCTGTAGCTCTCCTCATTATGTTGAAAGAGATTTCAAGAGATCAAAATAACTTTTATGCTTCACCTGGTAGAGTATACCTTCTGGAATGAGCCAGTCACTGATCATGAATTACCCAGTATAATAGTGACCTGACTCTTCCTCCAAGCTTTAGTTTGTCTTATATACAGGGTGAAGGTCGCAATTCAGCTATAGTTTGCGTCAAGGGTCACTGTTAGGAGTATTTCTGATTCAGGGTTTACGTTCTAAATATGGTTACTGTTAGTAGGAAATTGAAAGCAGAATATTTATTGCTGAAGCATGTGTCACATATGTCATGTATACTGACTTCTCAACCCGTTGACAACTGAATTATTTTCTTCCCATAGGCTTAGTACAGGGCTACCCGGTTCCAGTAGCCAATGCCTTAAGCCTTTTTTTTTTGTATGTGCATATGACAAACATTCTTTTATATCACACATCCAAGCATTGAACAACCTCAAATCATATCCTACAGGAACTTGAGGCTGAGCGCACTAAGCTCATGGAGGAGGTCACAGCTAACAAACGTAAGATGCAGGAGCTTGAAGACAACCTCCTCTACCGTCTGACCTCGACAGAGGGCTCCCTTGTGGAGGATGAGAGTCTCATCGAGGTGCTGAGAGTCACCAAGATCACTGCAGAAGAGGTCAGTGAGAAGCTGGCCATTGCTGCTGAGACCGAGGTGCGCATTAATACTGCTCGTGAGGAGTTCAGACCAGGTAAGTTCACATTGTTGATGCTAGATTTCTATAAGGAGATGAGAGATGTGAAGAAAGAGAATCTTGTTCATTAGTCAATTTATATACTGAAAAGAAAAATTGGATTTTTTTCCAATTATTTTTGTATTGAAAGGTAGAGGTTATAATTCACTATCCAGTATTAGTATAGTGTAAAGTAAAGCATCACAACGTGCATTCTGTGCTTTTGGGTAATTTTGCAAGGTGCATTACCAGTGCTCTCCAATATCTCATGAATTACAAGAGGTCTCCAATATCTGATGAATTACAAGAGGTCTCCAATATCTAACGAATTAGCAGGTGTAAAGATTGAACTGATAGATGTACATTTTACAGGAAGAGTCATTATTATTGTTGGAACTGTATTGTATATTCAAATGAGAAAACCAACTGTAGTAATCTGTATTACTTCATTTTTTCTGAATTTATGAGTTGCCTGACTCTTGCTTTAGGCTGATGGTATCCTGTGATATTCAAACATATCTTGATTTCTCTTTCAGTTGCAACCCGTGGCAGTACACTTTACTTCTTGATCACTGAGATGAGCATGGTGAATGTCATGTACCAGACATCTCTCAAACAGTTCCTGGGACTCTTTGATCTCTCAATGGCCAGGTCAGTTTATCTGCCTTTCCATTCTGATGATATTCACTTCTTGATATCCCTTTTAAATGGCTGATCTCTTATGAATGATAACAATAACTGCAACTGTATATAGTTTCCAAACAAGGTCTTCTGCAGTTTTATGTGGGGAAGGTATTGCAAGTTACGCCACCAATTCTGTAAAATTGTCCCTGAACATTCATTAACGTAGCTACATATATTGATGGCAATAGCCACTGTTAATTTCAATTTCTTTTGTTGTTATATCCTGTAGACCTCTTTTAGACATTGCTTTCTGCCTTATAAATTCACTTTTACACTCTGTAGCCACGTGATACCATAAGATCACTTATTCATATCTGTTTTTTTTTTTGCTTAATAGATCCCAGAAGAGTCCCATCACGGCAAAGCGTATCGCTAACATCATTGACTTCATGACATACGAGGTGTTTAAGTATACAGCACGTGGTCTGTATGAGAATCACAAATTCCTCTTCACCCTGCTCCTGACATTGAAGATTGATATGCAGTTAGGCAAGGTCAAACATGATGAATTCTCATCTTTCATCAAGGGTAAGTTTCTTTTGAACCTGTTGACTACCGAATTTTCTCATTTTTGTAGGTTTGGATACAGAGACCACACAGTGCCTGTGGGCAATGGATTAAGTATCTTCCTGTATTTGACTTACTTGACTTATACCGTCCACACATAAAGGGGTCTTCCTGACGCCTTCTGCATGATAATGCCATGCCAGGCGCCTCTATATCCGTGGCTGGCCTGTTTGCCTCCATTAATTTGTTGATCATAGACCTTGTTTTACAGTCCTGCTTGCAGTTTCCTGGTAGAGTTGTATAGTATTAGCTGTCATACTTTAAAATGAAGCATTGGCAATTAAGCTCTTAATTATTGTTGATATTTAAATATTGTTGATACTTGATAGGTGGAGCTGCCTTGGACCTCAACACTGTTGAACCCAAACCCAAGAAGTGGATCCTGGACACCACCTGGCTCAATCTTGTCCAGCTCAGCAAACTTCCCCAGTTCTCCCAGCTGTTGGGACAGGTCGGGCGCAACGACAAGGCTTGGAAAAACTGGTTTGATGAAGACGCCCCAGAGGAAGCCACCATTCCTGATGGTTACTCCACGTCTCTGGATGTCTTCAGGAAGTTGTTGCTTGTCCGCTCCTGGTGTCCAGACAGAGCCATCCCTCAGGCCAGGAAGTACATCGCTGACTCCATTGGTGTTAGAGTAAGTTTCTGGTTCTGTTTCATCTGGAATATTTTTCAAAATGGCAATAGTTTACACTAGACAATACAAGACATTCATTTAAAGATAAAGGCAAGTTCTGGTCATAAGATGGAATTGTGAAAGAAATTGTCTCAAAGTAATTGAGAAAGATTGATTATAAAGCACTTAAGGATTGTTGTATGCTGTGAGGTTTTGGAATCACCAAAATGATAAGAAATTAACTCATTTCTGCTGAGAGTCACATGCACTACACACAGAAATGTGTGTATGGGACTACACACAAATTTTCAGGCTTCTGCCCAAACATTTTGGCTGTTTTGGGGTCATATTTTGAATGTCAGGGCTTATTTGAAAAACAATTCTTTTCAGGGGACTTTTCTAAGTACTATGACAATCTTCCTAACTAACATAAAAAGAATGAGAAAGCTCACAAATTATTTTTTACCTTTCCCAGAACTTAAGCTTCCCTTTAAAATTAAGTTATGTAGAAAGCAAATTAGTACATCATATCTAGTTTGATTGCAGTTAGATAAAAGACTGAATCTGAATAAGAGTAGAATATAAAGGTGTCCCTCTCTTCCGATATGGAGTTTGCTCTTAGTTCACTTAGTCCACCTTTGGAAAAGTACCCTTCTTGCCTATCAATACAAGTAGCTTGTGATACGTATATTTCTCCTTCACCTGTAAGCTCGTAAGACTGTGTTATTTTGCATTATGTACTGTACAATAATTGCATATTTTCATTGTAGTCGCTGTTAATGTTTCTTTTGTTAATACTTTATTTATTGTCTGTTAACAGTACGCTGAAGGTGTTATCTTGAATCTTGAGACAATGTGGGAAGAGAGTGAGAAGAAGGTCCCTCTCATCTGTTTCTTGTCCATGGGATCTGATCCTACAGCCTCCATTGAATCTCTGGCTAAGAAGATGAATCTTCGTAAGTAGTGGTGTCATAACTTGTTAATTGGGGTTAGGTAGAAATTGTATTAGGCATTAGTCCTGTTTTCTGTTTGTATGACAAAATGTTCATTTTCTGGACAAATTGATGACTGTTTTGGGGGGTTAGATAGAAATTGTAAGCATACAGTTCAGCCTCAGATCAACCACTCATGGAGATGAGCTCATGTGACTGCAGTTCCCTGTGTGATTCATCTTGGGCAGAACTGTAAACTTTTGTTTTTATGATAGATTTTTCATTTTCTGGACAAATAGACCTTTCATGTTTTGGGTGCCAAAGCAACTTTTTATGGTTGAAGTCTTGCATAGTTAGTGTAACTAATCTATTTGATTAGCATGAAGTAGAATTATGAAGAATCCTGAATTCCTGAAATAAAAATTTCATGCTATCAGGTGAAGTTGTTGTTTTATTTCTCTGAAAAGCAGTGCTACATATCTCACTATTTGTTTATTTCATTTATTTTAATACTTGTCATTCAGCATTGAAAGAAATGTCCTTGTATCTTATACAATCTGATTTCTTGAAACATTGTGCAGTATGTTCTGATATCATTCTTGAGTTTTTGTTAAATACCTGATAATCATTGATCTCCATACATTGATTAAAGACCAAAATATCTTGCTTGCTACCCATTAGGTTGTCGTGCCATCAGCATGGGTCAGGGTCAAGAAGTCCATGCCCGACGTCTTCTGAGTTCTTTCCAGGCTGAGGGTGGTTGGGTGCTGCTTCAGAACTGCCATCTGGGTCTCGGTTTCATGGATGAACTCCTAGAAACGGTAAGAGGGTAGCTTGGTATGATGGGGCTGGGAAGCAGAGCAGTTGGGTCAAGAGGATTTGAGATAGACAATGGCTTGATAACACAATGTTTGATAGTGGAAGAGGATGGTTGGGTAGGATGGTTGGGTAGGATGGTTGGGTAGGATGGTTGGGTAGGATGGTGGATGGATGCTCCTGCAGAACTGCCACCTTGGACTGTGGTTCATGAATGAACTTCTCAAAACAGACACCCGTCACCTCCACAGTATTCTATCATAGTATTTCAGGGAGATATTTCTCTTATTGTTACTTTTTATTAAAAAGTAGGCTGCTGAATGAAGCATCTTTGGATTATTTTTGATTTGTTTTTAATGTATATGTGTAAAAGTCACATTATGTAGGAGTCACAGTGGCTCCTTTTTATACAGTAAAATAAGGAATTCATATGTGAACCTTGCATTTGTGTATTGATGATTGTATTTATAGGTGACGACCACTGAGCCCTGTCATGATTCCTTCCGTCTGTGGATCACCACTGAGGTGCACCCTAAGTTCCCTATCAACCTGCTTCAGTCTGGTATCAAGTTCACCAATGAACCTCCTCAAGGAATCAAGGCTGGTCTCAAAAGAACCTATGCTGGTGTCAGTCAGGTAAGGTGGATGTCTCTTTAACCCTTCTGTGATGTCAGTGGAACATCCTGCATTCTTGACCACAATTATCCATTAATCATTTATGCAACAAAGTTTCAGGGGCACGCACCTTACAAGCATTGCTTCTTCAGCATATCCCTCAGTTTCTTTGTTCAAATTTAGGTCAACATTGTTAGTATGTTTTAGTTTTGTTTTGTACGAATATTGCTACATTGCATAATGTTATTGTTTAATTCATATATACTTTGCCAATGCTTGAATATTTCTAATTGAAATGGAAATAAATAAATCTAAATCTTTATAAGAATAATAATGTTTCGATTTATACTGGCTGAAAAATTGCCATTTCCTTTTATCAGAAGGAGAAACGGGTACGAACATTGATAAGGTTGTTTCCATAAAAGCTGTTGGAAGCTGACTCTACAATGAAACAAAAGATTCTGACCTGAATTTGACTTTCCAAAGTTCATTTGATCTTTGAATGCTACGAAATCAATTATCGTAATGAGTGTTAGTCGTATTTTGTAAATATTAAATTTGTCAAAATGTCACCTACACATGCTTTTACAGCATTGAGAATTACTATGAATTAAAGAAGTCCTTTGTTCTGATATGTGTATGTACAGGAGCAATTGGAGATCTCTAATCTTCCACAGTGTGCTTTTACAGCATTGAGAATTACTATGAATTAAAGAAGTCCTTTGTTCTGATATGTGTATGTACAGGAGCAATTGGAGATCTTTAACCTTCCCCAGTGTGCTTTTACAGCATTGAGAATTACTATGAATTATAGAAGTCCCTTGTTCTGATATGTGTATGTACAGGAGCAATTGGAGATCTCTAACCTTCCCCAGTGTGCTTTTACAGCATTGAGAATTACTATGAATTAAAGAAATCCTTTGTTCTGATATCTGTATGTACAGGAGCAATTGGAGATCTCTAATCTTCCTCAATGGAAACCAGTCTTGTATGGTGTAGCTTTCCTACATACCACTGTACAAGAGAGGCGTAAGTTTGGTCCTCTTGGCTGGAACATTCCCTATGAGTTCAACCAGGCAGACTTCACAGCTAGTGTTCAATTTGTCAACAACCATCTGGATGACCTGGACCCCAAAAAGGTTTGATATTACAGATGGCTTTGATTTAATCATATTGGTGTACACACCATAGAAATGAAATATTTTCTTAGATGCACAGTGTACTTTTGAGAAAACAGAGATAATGACACATTTATATTTTGCTATTTTGAGTTTAAAAATAGGATGTTAACTCTTGCTTTATTATCTTCAAATAGACTTACACATTTGGTGGTTGGTCATTTCCATGTCAATGTAATGATAATGCATGGATCAAAATATCTGTCATGAATGGAGGAATATTTGAATTTAAGGCATAATTCAATTGTGTGTTAACACCTGAATAAGTCAAATATTTTATCATGAATAAACCATGCCAATTCAATTCAGTCTCCCTTTCATTATGTTTACATTGTGAAATGTGGAATATGATCGTCATTGCTTGTTTTATAATAACTACATGTTGGTGTATTCAATACCTATATAGGGCATCTCTTGGAACACAGTACGCTATATGTTTGGTGAGGTGCAGTACGGTGGCCGTGTGACTGATGACTATGATAAGCGTCTTCTAAATACCTACTGCAAAGTATGGTTCTCCGAAGATATGTTCAGTGACAAGTTCAAGTTTTATACTGGTACGTTTCTCTTTTTACCTAGATGATTTATAAATTCCTAAACCATAGACCCTAATGCTGAGGATATGATTTCAACCAATTAATATTGATTGACATACCATAGAAATAATCTCCACATCATAAGATTAGATGAAGACTGACCTCAGTTACACACTGATCTATTTGAAATGTTTAATATAGTAAATGTGGATACTTTGATGATAGTGAAAGTAGATGATAAATACTTGTGCCCTTAGTTTCCCTATATGACATTCGGGACAATTCTGTTATCTTTTCCTTGCTGTGTCACATCATATACTTTGTATTTCTCATTTCAGCAACATTTGATGATTGACAAAATTCATGATCAGTTTGGGGTCTTGATTAGACTACTTTTACGTAGTGGATGGACATGTATCATCAATGCTTATGTTGACCCGTCATTAATCATTGTTTGATATTATCATTATTAATTCTTACAGGCTACACCATCCCCAAGTGTCGTACAGTAGAGGAATGCCATAGTGCCATTGACCATTGACTGGTCTTTGGTCCTCTTTAGACTACTTTTACATAGTTGATGGATATATATCATCCGTGCTTATATAAACCTCTTATAAATCATTATTTGATATCATTGTCTATAAATTATTACAGGCTACACCATTCCAAAGTGTCGTACCGTTGAGGAATATCGTACTGCCATTGATAGTCTACCATTGACCGATTCACCAGAGGCCTTTGGTCTTCATCCTAATGCTGATATCACATACTCTACCAACATGGCTACTGAGGTAAGAATTATTAGATTGTTTTTGCTGTACGATTAAGATGATCCTTTAACAATTAAAGTATGCTTTCTATCAAGATGAGTTTATATTTCTTCCAGTAAACGAGTCGATTCTGAATGCAGTGCGATCATGTCTAGCTGAACGTTTCTTGTTTTTGTCATGATCTCTAGGTGTTGGAGACCATTCTGAACATCCAACCCAAGGACAGTGGTGGAGGTGGTGGAGAGACACGTGAGGCTACTGTCTACAGGATCTGTGATGATATGTTGTCCAAGCTACCAGAAGGATTTGTTCCCCACGAGGTAATATTATCATTGTAAATACTGATCTCTGAGAAATAGTATGATTATGGTAATAATGTTTTCTGAGGTCTGTACAATGACGAGAGAAATTGTCTGATTGTAGTTAAAGTACTTTTTCCTGAGTAGTGCAGTTGTGTATGATATCTATGATGATATGTTGTCCAAGCTACTGAAGAGCTTGTTCCCCACTAGGTGATTTGTGTTGCATTAGAGTTAACGTGCTTCTGCCAGCCAGGCGATGATTTTCTAGGAGGGAAATGATGATGAGTGATGATACTAGGTTGAAGTTTATCTGAACGTCGAGTATGAAGCCTTACAATGTATATCTGTAATGTATCCATGAATTGAAACCAGTTGTTCATTTCTCTCTTTCATTAGGTCAAAGCCCGCCTTCAGAAGATGGGTCACCTGCAGCCTCTGAACATCTTCCTGCGTCAGGAGATAGATCGTATGCAACGTGTCATCTCCACAGTCCGTATCACTCTGCAGGATCTCAAGCTAGCCATTGATGGTACCATCATCATGAGTGAGAACCTCAGAGATGCTCTAGATAACATGTTTGATGCTAGGGTACCTGCAACATGGAAGAAGGTAAGTGATGAACATGGCTAGAGTAGAAATGTAAATTACCACCCACCTCTGGATGTTTGACAGCACCTTTGTATGTCTCTGTATATCAATTTATTCTCTTATTTTCAATGAAGAATTTGAGGATTTTGAATCCTTGGTGTATGCAGTTTGGAAGTTTGTCTATTTTTCAATTTTTTTTACTTCAGCATTGATCGATTAGAATATGAGTTCATTCACATGATTTTCATTGAAGAAGTTGAGGATTTTGAATCCTTGGTAGATGCAGTTTGGAAGCTTGTCAGTTCTCCAAATTTCTTTACTTCAAAGTGGATAGATAAAAATACTTAAATTCAAAACTATGATCAAGGAATGCTTAGCATCATTAAGATTAATGAGAATGGTGATGTCACTTTTCCTCATTAGAAAACTGTATTAATATATTTGAATTGGATTGCTGTATTGTCATGAAACATCCACACAGTTATTGTCTTCTGTAAAAGATTTAGTGTTCTACTATTCAATCATTCCCAACTACTTTATTTCAGTCATGTGATATACCCCAGTCACCCCTTCTCTCATTGATTTCTGTTCTCAGATCTCTTGGGATTCCATGACCTTAGGTTTCTGGTTTACTGAGTTGATTGATCGTCATGCTCAGTTCCATTCCTGGTGTTTTGATGGACGACCCAATGTCTTCTGGATGACTGGATTCTTCAACCCTCAGGTAGGATGGTTCCTAAAACTTTTGAAAATTTGAGACCAAGGGCAAGTTCATAGCCTTGTGAACACTGCATAAGTTTCAAACATTACAGGAGCAAATTTCATAATCTGATTATGGTTTTAACAGGCTATACAAGAAACTGTTGAAATTTTATCAGTTTTGATTGTGTCAGGTACTGTATCCAAGCTATAGAATAGTCGGTACTGACAACAAGTTATAATCTGGTCCACAGAATTATTCTCTATGCTGATTAATGTACTCACCTCCCCCCCCCCAAAAAAAAATATATATATATCATTGGTTTCTACAACAAGAAACTACAGTCAAACCTGCTTTAGCAACCACCTGTCTATAACAATCACCTGTCTATAAAGGCCACATTTTCTGTTTCCCTTGAATGTGATTTCTTATTGGAGCATGTACTAAAGGAAACCTGTCCATAAAGACCACCTGCCTATAAAGACCACTTTTCTTGTCTCCCTTGAGTGGTCTTTATACACAGGTTTCACTGTATTTCAGCAGATTTAGGCCAGCTTGTACTGGATGATAGTGGATGAAAGTTCCTAGTATTGTTGAAAACATCACCATGGGGAGGCAGACTGGAAGTGGAAGATTAAAGAATCATACATGTATTTCATTTCTTTGTTACCATGTTCTCTTTCATTTAACTTTACTGAGGAGGACTTTATCGATTTTGTTGCTATTGATGTGTATGTTGATTTGTTTTCTTGTAGGGTTTCTTGACGGCTATGAGACAGGAGATCACCCGAGCTCACAAGGGTTGGGCTCTTGATAGTGTGGTTCTACACAATGACATGACTAGGTATCTCAAGGAAGATATCTCATCAGCACCTGCTGAAGGTATGCCATCATGTTGACTCATTTTGTTGTGAAGGATGTCCAAAGGGGAAGTCTTGATTTGTACTCTAAAGCTTGCTTTAGCAAACCCCTACATATAAGGACCCCTTTTTAAGACTACAGGTTGCTTTTCCTTGTCAAGTTTTTCTAAAATTGAAAAAAAATTGTCGTGAAATAACCTTTCATTAGGCTTCACTTGGTTTATTGTGCGGTGTGTTACATACAAAGATGATCCATTTTGATGATTAAACATTATTTGTTTGCCTCACCCTAATCCAAAGTAGCCAAAACATAAAAAAAAAAAAAAAGGACTAGGTTGATTTTCATTGGGTTTAGAAAATATTTTTTCCCATATTATTTATAAAGCATTTGATCAATGATTGCTGCTCTCTATATCATGAGGTCATTAATGTTTTGTTTACTGAATGTTAGATTTGTCGTTGATTGAATTGATTTCTATCTTCTCCATGTACAGGTGTATACATTCATGGCCTGTTCCTAGATGGTGCTGGATGGGACAGACGTAACTGCAAGCTGATCGAGCCCCCACCCAAGGTTCTCTTCACCCCTCTTCCAGTCTGCCATGTCTACGCCATCAACACCCTCGGTGGGAAGGACCCCAGGCTGTATGAATGCCCTGTGTACAAGAAACCCAGACGTACTGACCTGACGTACATCTTCCCGCTGTATCTCAAGACCGTCCAGCACCCTGATCATTGGATCCTTAGGGGTGTGGCTCTGCTCTGTGATACCAAGTAGACAGGGGTCAGTGGTCAGGGGTCAAAGGTCAAAGATGACTGTCCAGCACCCTGATCATTGGATCCTTAGGGGTGTGGCTCTGCTCTGTGATACCAAGTAGACAGGGGTCAAGTGTCACAGGTCAAAGGTCAAAGGTTGAGATAGGTCAAGATAAGAATGATGTAAAAAGTTAATATGCTGTGCATATTATTGTAAAAATGAAATTCAAATAAAAAGTGCCGTCCTGAATATTCGAAGTTATAAATGCTATTTACTTTGTCATTTGAAGTACCTGTATGCACCTAATTTTACACCAGTGATTGTTGTGTTTTGATGGAAATATGAAGGTTCTCTTTTATCATTATTCTTTTTTCCAAAGGATTTCAGCAAAAAATATATACAGGAGCTAAAATTGTATAAGTGTTTCAATGTCAGACCAGAAATTTTCATGTGCTCAAAAGCTTTTCAAGAATTTCATGCTTGGTTCCAGATCTTTGTACAGGGTGTATGTTATGTGATTGATATATGAAGTGCCATTTGTAGATATTTATCTTCCTGACATATTTTGAAAATGTGCAGAATAATTGATACAAAGGAATACAGAAAACCTCTTTCCTGGCTACAATGAAATCTTTTATTGGATTATATAGTACATCAGAAGTTTCATCTGTCTCGCGATTTTATTTACAACAAATATTCCATTCCATACCTTTGCATTTATTTTATTCTTGTCAGTGTGGTATTCGACAAAAGTGGGTACACCCTTTACAGTTCAAGTTGAAAATTCCACCATAACTTTTCACATAAATTTATTGAAAGTGCAAGCCTTACAACTTTGATAGAGTAGACATTCTGTGAGGTGTGTATTAATACAAATTATCTATTCCATAACCACAATGTCTCCTAAGGATATTGTTTTAGTTGGTAGCAACAGAAGTTAGTAGATCCTAGATATTTGGTAAGGGTGTCCTCACTTGTTGGATACTGTATACATCTACATCCTCACATTCATGAAACTAAAGTAACAATCTTCTGTAATAATCTGCACATATAGAACAGTGAACCAACATCCAATTGTTTAGTTACATATGCACTGATAGATGATATAATGAAGTGTTTAAAGCAATAATACAGGAACATTTGATGGTGTTGTGTATTTTACATGGCGATAATATACCAGCAATCTAAGACAGAGTAGAATAGGAAAGTTATATTTTGCTTATATAACACATTACATTTATATTACGTTTATATACATGCTGTACATTGTGCCTTGGTCTGAAGATATATTGCACAGAAAATGGATTTTGCGTTGATAGAAATATATCTTTATGGTTGCAGATATTTGTGAAAGTATGCAGTGTTACATAACAGCATCCCATGAAAGAGAAGATAGGAACTACATATTTACATAAGAATGGAATTTGTTTTGAGGTAGCACACGTTATCCCATTTGAGAAAATTTCTTACATAAATATTTCTGAATGTTTCCATGCTGAGGTATGCAACAGGTTAACTTTGAAAGGCAGAAAGACAGAGTAAGAAATTACACTTTCAAAACTTAAGATATGTAACGACATGCCAGTAGTACCAAGCTACATGTATTCAACAAAGAAAATACCCGATACCATATATGTCAATCTGCTTATGTGACAACGCTTTCATTATTTGCAAAATTTTATAAAAGATACTTATGGGGAACAGTAGTCAACTAATATAATGTTTGGTAGGTTAAGGGTTCCTTTCCAAGTTCTTCTATTCAGAATATCAGCTTTGAGTATTAACCCATTCGTGACAGAGGTCCATATTTTGTGGTTTGTCCTAATATCTTTTGATGCAAAGCCCTAAAAATCATACCAAATACATGAGCAGAAAGAGCAAAAAATTCTACACAAACTGTGCCCATTTTGGTTTCGTCAATATTCGTTGTTTGATGCTGAAATTTTTTTAAAGGAAAATAAGCATTAAAATCCTTAAATTGGCAATGTGATAGAAAGTTTAAAATCACTCTTTTCCCCTGCAAATTGGCAACTTTTTGACCTCTTATACTTTTTGTCAATTTATTTTTATTTCAGATACATGATGTTTTATAAGAAAAATGTAGTAATAAAATAAAAATGTTGGTGTTGCCAATTTGAAGAAAAAAAGCTGATCAAATTAGGCTTTGAATAATTCCTGTCACAAATGGGTTAAAGCAGAAGCTTCAAAGTTTTTCAGTGATGATAATTGATAACAATAATTACATAGCACCTAATGCTGCCTGGAGTATGTAAGCATTATACAGATATATTCTGCAATTTCACAGGTGCTACATGCTAATGAAATTATTACATCCACACATTCTGTCCATTTTGCTTCCAATATTACAACATTCCGTCCAAGTTTGATATATTTGATTGCTGTGTGTGAAAATGAGACATTGTGAATAGGGTGACTAATTTGCCTTGGAAATTGAGAGTGAATTTAAGTGAAAGTTATGAAATTGTGTTCTGTGGAATCTTTCCTGAAATTTCGTCCTAATGAAGAAATGAATTAATCTTTTATGATAAATATTGAAATGAATTTCAATTTTTGCATATTTGATTGCTGATTAATCATAAATTACAGCCGTCCTACATGTATTCTTAAAATCTTGCTCTATTGTTTTGATTGAAAGTACTGCATGAATTCAAATATATTTATCAAATGTAAACACATACCAATTGTTGATTCCAATCTGTTATCCAAGATGCAGTATTCAGTATACCTTGTTACAAATCATATATTTATATATTTATATTTATCTGCTCTGCACTAAATATTGCCACATTTAAGTGCTGAATGTTGCATGCTATGTACTATGTTGTGCTTGCTTGAATCTAATAAATGAGTGAAATAAAATTTCTCGATGGGTTTATTCTTTTTTTTTTAGCATCTCTGAAAGGAGTTCATGTGACTGTATTTCTATAGACCGATCCAAAAATCGATTTGTGGGTACATGTAGCACCATTACTGTGGTATCCCCATAAAGTGCGTATGTAATCATTGCGTGCCACATTCAGCTGCGCTGCATTATTGTATGTAACTCTCTGGTAGGACACCGCAGTTATGGCTGATCATCTCCTGCCCTCAACGATAAGCCGGATCAGTCTATACTAATAACAGGCTATTCAGCATCATGATATTTACAATGTCAAAGGTTACATAAGTAATGAGCGAGATGTACAGAGCCTGGTTGAAAGAGAATGATGAAATAGGGCCATAGAAGTTTAATTCAATGAAATGTAAATATTTTGCCGGAATAATCAAACCCTTGGCTAAATTAAATGTTAATATTTTTTGTTGCTGTTAACAAATAAGATGTAAAGAAAAGGAATTGCGAGAATGTTCTGCAGAAGATGTTGAATATAATAATAATTACATGTAAAGTGCTTTGAAACACGGTATTAAGCGCTATGAATGTAACTATTATTATTATTTTCTTTTGTGGCAGTGTCATAAAGTGTCAATACAATTTAACAATGACATGAACAAGAACTGTTGATATGAAATATCAGAGGGTACAACCCACTGACAGAGTTTACAATTATACAAGATCGTCTGACATTGTTGAACAGGACAGTCAAAACTGGCGATATATTCCATTTAATTACGTTTAGAGCATATCCAGGGTTTAGTGCAACAAAGGGCTATCTGTGTTTTTGGCCATTTTGAGAAAACTTGCAATGAAGTTATGTTGTAAGCACTGGTTTAACTTTAATGCAGATGGTCATATCTACTTTAGGTGATACCCTGCTGTAGCAAAGTTTGCTGTAGAAACCATTATTACAAATGGAGCGTTTCATCAAATTTGTTGTCTGACAAGTTGTCAGATCTGACATCTTTCCTTGATTTTGATTGGCTGAGAAGCATCGTTACTATGGCAACTGTCGGATAAAACAGACTTCGTCGGATAAAACATCCGACAAGTCCGTTCCCCAGGTCTCTTATTTGATAATAAACCCTCATTTGGACCGAAAAGTGCAGATAGCCCTTTGTTGCACTAAACCCTCGATGTATTTCAGAGCCTCGGTTGTGAGATGCACCTGATTTAGAGACCTCTGGATAAGGAATTCTCACATAGCATCAAGAACTTGAGAGTGATGGTAGTCAGTGTTATGAATATGCTGAGCATGAAAATATGATCCAGGATATGGGCAAGCACCTCAAAATCCTCATCTCGATCGGGTATCTGTTGAAAGAATGATGAAATTCATTATTTGGTCCAATTTTTATACATACATACATGTAAAGGCGAGGCGGGCTGTAGCCCGAAAATATTGAAATTACAAATACAAATATTTTTGGTAATCGAATCATATTTTAGCTATTAGCTCCTGATATTCCAACAATGAGGGGGTCGCTTTCTGATCTAATATCTTTACATGTATACTATTTTCGATAATGTGCCAAATTCTTTTGGAATTGCTTTGCTCTGGTGAAATTGAGAAATGGGAAAGTTTTTTATTCTGGCAAGAATCGCCACATATATCCATTTCATCGATTTATGATCCAACTTCGAATCTCTTCGCTTCGCTTGTATTCAATCATCTCAGTGCTCATTAAATTTCTTACTTTTTGTAATACGCCCGTTAAGATCATTTTCTGAGATCGATTTCGCAATGTTTATAACTGATAATATACTCCTACCTCAGACTGTGGTTGCGTATCAAATCGGGTCCATTTTGAGGTCTGAGATTTCACCCATGCAAGTCGTGAATGGCCAGGACTCTTAGTTGATATCACTTTGTCTGAAACAAAAATAACAAGCACGATCAAATCAAATTTTGAATGAAGTTGACTGCACTTTCTAAAAAAAAAAAAAAAAAAAAAAAAAAACGACAACAGCAACAATAACAAAAACAAAAACAAAAACACTACAACTACAACAGCAGCAGCAGCACAGAAAACTACAACGACATCAGCAGTAGCAACAATAAGAACGATGAAAAAAACTAATAGGAATCACATCAAATTCTTGATACAGATGCATTATTTTTTCATCAAATTTGCATCAGTTTAGAAATAAGTATTGACAGTCAAGGATGGTCGAAGCACTGTGAAGTGCATTGTGTATCAGTTAATGAATGAAGTCAATAAATCGTGATTGTCACAGTGTCAACAATTACAACTAATTTATGTGACCTTTGGGTATTTTCAATTAAATCTGGAACGATCTCCATATTCCCTTTTTCAACTCATTCGACGGCGAGTTTCTGAAGGCTGAAGGCATATTCAATGTGACGCTATGAACAGAATAGCGCGGGGGTACAATTTTCCCATGGGACTGATGGCTTTTTCCTGAATATGATCATGATGTACTTTCTGATTTTTAAGTGTTCTCACTTTCAGATAACTGAAAATTATATGTAGTCTCCTAATATTCTCGCTTAGTGTTTGTGTATTTTGTGATTGCTGTACATTTTCAGTATATTTCATGAAAATATGTTTCACTAAAACAAACAAAACAAAAACAAAAACCAATAGTCCAAAATTGTTAATATTTGGGCAAAAAAGCCACCCTTCCCTCCCAGGGGAAATTATGCCAGTATGACTACACACATGAACGCACTTGGAGTTTTGCCATGCTCTAACTATCAGAAACTTGCCTTGAGCATGTTGCGTATCCTTCATCTCCATGTCTCTGCAGCTATCATTTGGGCTCGAACCCGGAGCTTTCTTTTTGTTGCATCCTCCCCAACCCACTAGAAACAACGGTCCAATGGTGTCGAAAAAGATGATTCGGATCAACTTGTTGTGGATGTGGCCCTTTCGATGGCTGATGTTGATGACGAGTGCGGACATGATCGCCACTACGATGGTGATGATGAAACATTCACTCACGTATGAAATGACTACGGCCGTTCTACCTGTGAAATAAAAATAATGATCTTTCGATGATTTGATTAGTTTATCATTGCGAAGTTAATCTCTTTTTAATTCTCCTTTCATTAGGCCAAGCGCATCCTCACAGTGCATTTTAAAGCCAGGCTCCAAATACATTTTATCTCCCGTCATTCTTGATTGATTACAACTGTACAACGCTCAATTGTACGGTCTAACTGCGTAGATCATCATCACCTTGATGCCTCTTATTAATGAGCAGGTCACAACCGCGCCGACTTACGGACATGATAGTTTAATTGAGTATTGATTATGGTGATGATACCTAGTGATTGTGGTGATAAGTGTTCTTTTCAATTAGACAAACGGATTTATTTTATGATTATGACACCGTTATGAAACGATTTCAAATTACCACGTGAGTTCTTCGGCATGTTGTCTGTGATCACGATCTGGAACACCGTCAAACCAAGAACGAGAGAAATGGCGGCAGACAGACGCTCTCCACTTTTGGCGGGAATGATAAATATGACCATCGCTAGCCAACTGAGGATGGTGATCGGTGACGTCACATTCTGGACATAGAACCTGGGGAGTCTTTCCAGTTTGAAGCCTATGTCCATAAGTTCGTAGGTGATGTTCCCTTGTATGGTGATGAAATCGGATCGTGTTGAGGAGTCGATGATGTTATACTCTGCGCTGATGTTAGGGTTCTTGACAACGGCGGAACTTGAGTCTAATTTCACTAGGTGTATGGGAGTATTTTGCATTGTGAATACCAGCCTGTAGGTGAAAAAAAAATCATTCAAACAAAAGGAAATCTTCGTTCTAAATATACGAAAGATATGATTCTTGCCAAGATTTCGATTTCTTGGTTATGGTGATGTGAAAACTTATCAAGGGATTCTCAACAGGCCTTCATGATTGTGTTTGAACAAGTCTTCAAATTATTTCTTTCCTTGGGAAGTCACCCCAACATATTATGTTTGGTGTTATGGAGGAAGGGTACAGGCGCGCCGGAAGGGTCCCAGCTTTGGGGGACAAACCCAAAACCTTTATGGGGGCCCACCTCAAATGCTTACTACCAACATACAACGTACCCTTTATACACTTCCCCCGCCCCCGAACAAGCACATTTATCCCCCCCCCCCCTCTATACATATTTCTTTATGTATAAAAAGGACTTAAGTTAAGAATTTTTTGAATTAAGAAGATACTGTTATCAAAAACTGTTTCCCATCTTCTCTCATCAATAGTACTGAAACATGATTATTTGTTCACCGCTTTTAGCATGTTAGGATGGCGTGAAAGACTCAGGAGACCGGGCATGGCAATGGGAGGGTTATGAATGGCATACTGGTAGATTTTGGCGATGGGGCCGACACCCTTTGCCCGAAAATCAACTATTCAGTTTCACAACTTTGTCCGCGCGAGCGAAGTGAGCGCGCAAAATTTTTACAGTTTGGGTGCAGGTAAAAATGTACAGAAATTTCTTATTCCGGCATTGCCCAAATATGAAAAAATACGGGAACCTTATGCCAATATAGGAGAATACTGAAGAGGGGAGGGGACAAAATAATCTTCCGAATGAAGCAAGCATCTGTCCCGTTGCTTCTAGTTACTATACGAGGCAGCGTAGCGACCGAGTAAGAAAATTTTGATTTTTGAATGCTGAAAGTTTGCATTTTAGAGCACTAATCCTGTCAATATGCTCATTTTACATGGTCGTATATGATCCAAAAAATCTTCTTTTTTTTCTTCCGAGAGAGCTCTTGGGGGGGGGGGGGCAAAAATTCGATTTTGCCCCCCCCCTCTCGAATGATTGGGGGGGGGGGCAATTTCCCCCCCCCCCCTCCATCCCGCTTCCGGCGTCTATGGAGGGGTATGTCTGATTCTTCCGGCTGAATCGATCAATCACTCCAAACATTAGCCATTTCTTTGAACACAGTGCATATGCAACATTTTTTGTATGAATTTCCCCTTTCACAACTCCAACGTGAAGAGCACAGTCCCCATGCATTTTAAGTCCACTGAGCTCGATAAAAAATATTGGCAGTTTTTTTTCATCATCATCTTTAGTCATGCAATTTAGTTCATCATTCGTGTAATTTTTTCACATTAAGCCAACATTATAGCTTCTCCCATCATGTCTGCACATATAATCTTAATTATACAGCCAGGCTGCAATGATTGGCAACTGACTTGACAATTACAGCCAAAAAAGAGAGGTTTGCTCGGTTGTTGTTTACTGATGCATTTTTCAATCAAAGTAATGGAATTGTAAAACTGCGCCTCTCTCATCTATTAAAGCAATCGCCCAGGCATAATAAACAACTTTAATAAAGGTTACGAGTTGGTGAAAATGTGGTTCTTCCTGATAATAGTCATAGCGTTGTTTGCGACCCCACTTAAAATCCATTACATTCGACATATATCAAACTACACAGGAAAAGGTGGCTTCGATATAAAAAAACATGGTAAAAATTAATCTAATAGTGGAGAGGCGAGGGAATCCTATGACTAAGAAAAATGTTAATAAACGTGCTATATCCATTTACTCGATATTTTTGAAGCGTGCTGATATCTCTGTATTATATTTTAATGATCTGGTCGTAATTTCGAAACCATTTCTTGACCTAGTAGACTAAACACTCTGCATTCGACAGACCTGTTTGGTTTGGATGTTTTTTGTTTTTCTTTTAAATTTCAATGTATATTCCAACCTTAACGGGGGAGGGGGGGGGGCTTCAAGTATGCTTAACAATAGTTGATTTATGCCCTGATGATGGAAAGTACCTGACTCATTGCATAATCCTTTGAACCATCTTTTCTTGTTTATGTTCAGTTTTTAAACTGAATAGGTCTGTAAGTGACAATACAATTATTATGTAGTAAAAAGGGAGTTCTACTTCGGAATTCAAAAGTCCAAAAACAAGACAAAGTAAAGAAATACTCCGCAAGAGATCTTAAAGTTCGAATTTTTGCCCATGAAGGGCTTCATCAGGAAATGATGAGACTTATTTCATTTCAAAGCATCCATCACAGCAACGCAATTCATCCTTATATGATATGATCATGATAATGGTGACGATGTTGACAATGAAAACTGTCATAACAACGATAAGAATACAAGTAAGAGAGGTAGTAATAGTGGTATAATAGTAATAGTAACAGTAAAGTAGTAGCAGTAGTAGTAGTAGTAGTAGTAGTAGTAGTAGTAGTAGTAGTAGTAGTAGTAGTAGTAGTAGTAGTAGTAGTTGTTGTTGTTGTTTTTGTTGTTGTTGTTGCAATTTCAATAATAATAATATTGAATGATATGCTCATAGCACTCATGCTAAAGATAGTTATTATGATAAAGAAGAGAGTACAGAATGATTATGTAATCATACCATATATGTAGGCTACCATAGCGCTTTGTAAATACATGTAGTTCTTAATAACCTTAAGTGCTTCCATGTTCATGTCATGCTTCGCTAATCTTATCAAACTTACCAACACTCCTGTTCGTCAAATGGAAACTTCTGAAGATCTAGATCACATGACGTATGATGTAACAATGGTGATTCTAGATGTACCCTACCATCATAGCTGATATACGTCTGACTGACGTCATGTTGAATTGGATTCACGGGCTGATCAAGAACGCTGGTCAAATTATTCAATTGTGAAAGAAATAAAGAGCTTTGTTAGACACGTTAGGGAAATAGAAGGAATTAAGACATTTATAGAAGGAATTTAAACATTTATAAAGCAAAGCTTGAAAGGAGAATGAAACCCTGGGGAAATCAATTTTAATGAAAAGAGAGGATAGAGAAAAGCAATTTTTAAAAAGTTCCATCAAAAACGGTTACGAAATGAGAGAGTTATGAACATTTGAAAATTCTCAATTTACTTTCTATGGCGATCCTCAAATTGGCAATGCTGCTTCAAAATGGCAGGTTTAGAAGGACAACTTTTAATATGTTTTGTACACAAAATTTCATATTTTCTCCATTATCTCTCAAGGTGCAGCAATTCTTCTTCTTAGCCCAAGACATATCATGGGAAAATTTGACACAACATGTCAGGTTGAGTTCACAAAGAGACAAGCAGCATCTTTAGCGATAATGGAGAAAATATGAATTGCTTCTCTCTATCCTATTTTTTTTTCTCATTGAAATTGATTTTCCCCCAGGGATTCATTCTCCTTTAATTGGTCTCATATGATTTATAATGCAGTAATTTTGAATACAATGATAATGTTAAATTACCACTTCCTTATGAAGGGCAAGGTTCGAGTTCTATTTATTTCCGTTATTGTGCAGAATTGTGCAAAAAGCATCCCTTTTCAATCTTCAATTTAATGGTTTCCAATTTTCAGGATTAATTCAGGGATTAAATTGTTTTCAAAATAAATATATCAATTTGTGAGGATATTCAGACTGTGGAATATTCGGAAGAAATCAGGCAATTATTATAGTCACATTTCACTTATAGAAATCCGTATCTAACGTTATATGGTATAATTGTTATTTTTCTTATCATATTGCATTACCTGACCATTAATCGTTGACTTTACTACTCACTATAATCATGGTGATGTGTAAAGGCAGGAATTGCGATTATCCGTCTGATAAATAATCAGAAACAACCAACATCTGGTATTATGATGCATTGGTGGTTTTTTTTTCACCTACAACACTTTTTTGCAAATGGAAATCAGTGACAAAAAGTCATTCAATCATGTCAATAGTGACATTAATCAATAAACAAACAAACAAAAATACCATCATACTGTCTTACCTAATGACGTAATTTCCTTTAGATATGCGATTTTGTAATTAAAAAAAAAATCACGTCATAGTTTTCGGCAATAATTATCTCAATTGAACTTTTATATCCCATGAGAGAATCGACAAAGTTCAAGGTGCGTTAAGCACCAATTAAACGACAAGGATATTTGGTGTCCTGATATAACCCATTAAGACTAATGCATCGAGTGGCTGAACGGCCAGCTATACAGCCATTATTTCCATTACATCATGATCAATTATGTAAATCCTATTATTAGCAAAGGCCTATTTCGGCTCAATCTTGATCCCACTGGGATTGAGCTCAAACAAACATACGCTAAGGATACCGTATTCCGCTTGACAGAGCTCAGTGAAAATATCCTTTGTTTGTTCTATTATACTTCTAGCGATTGTCAATTAGGTTAATTGAGTGAGCAATTGAGTTAAATGAACTTCGAATGTAATATTCTAACACTGGATTACATCATCACTGAGAAATAAATTTTTCATATCATTTTCAGTTGGCACATTTCCAATATTAGAGAATGACGCCGCAATCAGCAAGTGAATAAATTTGATGGCGGCAATGGCCTCACTAAATCGAAAAATACGAGAGAGAACGATTGGAGTCTTCGTGGAAAGGCTCATATCATATTCTTTTCACGGAGTCTTCTTTTTCTCTCCATGCGTTTTTCTTTAGCTTTTGCCCATTTTTTTTTTTTTTTTTTTGGGGGGGAGGGGGAGGTGTTGCATTCATTTGATATTTGTCTCGAAATACGATGAAATAAATAGTGGGAAAGATAAGGACAGTGAAACTGCCAGTGGAGGCCAATTTTCAATGTTTTTTGAAATATGGATAAATGAAGAATCTGAATGATAATTTCCATTGTATGGCCTGTATAACAATATGATACTCACGTGTTCTGAAGGTATATTTTTGGTGACCATGTTTGATCGATGTTGACAGTAAAAGATCCTATCCCAGCATAGTCCCTGGGATCCCATGTCAATCTATCATCATACCAGTCCTAGCAAGAGAATATTATCAATGCTCTGATTAGTACCGACTAGTGTTGTAGCCCTGACAAAAATGTTCAAGATATATATTGTTTTTATTCATATTTTTCTCATTTTGGGGATATCTCCCCCTTTGATAGCCGAATTGTGCATTGATTCTTCTGTAAGGGCATTTTGAAATGCTTTTCCCACCTTCCTTTTCGATTTGCCTCGCACAGAAAAAAAAAATCATTTTATAGAGCCCGACTGTTCTCTCTCTCTCTTTCTCTTTCTCTCTTTCTCTCTCTCTCTCTCTCTCTCTCTCTCTCTCTCTCTCTCTCTTTCTCTCTCTCTCTCTCTCTCTCTCTCTCTCTCTCTCTCTCTCTGTTTTTCTTTCTGGGGCTGGTCTTTTTATTTTTTATTTTTTTGCTCCCACATCTTGTTTTTAATTCTGTATTTTACATATTACAACAACCCATGAGAACCCATTATTCCCTTTAGGCAATCCGAAGGCATTGGCTGTTGTTATTGTTTTTTCTCAAATTGTTTATATCATAATGTTATTATGTCTAGCATCCTTTATAAAATATTGTATTATCGTTCAATGTCTTCATGTTATGTTCCTGGAAATTAAATAAATAATAACCGCTGGCCACAAGGGGCAGGTGGCATAAATCAAGTGAAAAGGAAAGAAAACTGAAAGAGGGGAAATAAAAAAAGAGGGGAACAAAAGACCCTCCCGCTCAGAAAGCTCCCTCCTCGTATATTCTCTTAATACCCCCGCCCCCATTTTAGTATTCCTGATGAATACTTACCACCAAAAACCAAGAGATGCCAGACAAAACCTGAGTTCTTGGGTCCTAAAGCATGCAAAGAGGGATGGAAAGAACTTGATCTCTAATGTCATTAACTTCCTTCTCTTTGTAAAAAAAAAATATATATATATATATATTCAAGAGATAATGATCAGTATGATGCACATTCACAGCTGCAGTGATGCTTAGTTCCCTTAAAAAATAAATGATGCTAGTAATTGTTGGTAAATATATTTCCATGTGAAAAGGACTATATCACTATGAACATGACGGACAAAGAAAGCGGACAAAATAAACAACCCCTCATTCAACCTTTCACAATGGTTTTGGTAGTCAAAAGAACATCCCTTCACTGCTATTGTCTAAAATATGTGGAACAGGTGTCACATGCATATTCACCTGGAACTACATGATTAAACATAATAGCTGTGAAGGGATGTTCTTTTGACTACCAGAACCATTGTGAAGGGTAGAATGAGAGGTTGTTTATTTTGTCCGCTTTCTTTGTCCGTCATGTTCATAGTGTATTGTAGTCCATTCTCTCCTTTCACTGTGCTTATCTTTCTGGTTTCATTTCTGTATAGATAAGGGAAAGGTTCAAGTTGTGGATAAGTGAAAGCTCTTAAACATTGTTTATCAATTATAGGAATCTTGATTAGTCAGGTATCCTTTAAAAATCATTATGAAAAAATAATTATATCTGTTGTTGGTTGATTATGCTACTCTAAACAAAAAAACCACCATATATTCAAACAATAAGTCAATATTGTGAATTATGATTATGCGGCACGCTTTATGCAATCTATACGATTTCAAAAAGGTT
Source organism: Echinometra lucunter (assembly GCA_029962745.1). Taxonomy (NCBI): domain Eukaryota; kingdom Metazoa; phylum Echinodermata; class Echinoidea; order Camarodonta; family Echinometridae; genus Echinometra; species Echinometra lucunter. Next base: position 29,323,836 of record CM057160.1, on the reverse strand, counting down.
TAATTTGTGATAGTGGCTTGAGAATAGATAATAAGGTTGGTCATTTACAAGGTCTGAAATTGCGATAAGAATAAGCGTCAAGTTAAAGAGAACCGGTCCTCCATCTCTGACGAAAGGTCTTTCTCTGACGTCATATCCAGTATCCAGTAAGTCCCGTATGAGGCGCCCTTCTTCACCTTCATGACTTCCATTTCCCGTGCGCGTCACAGCATCTGTAATTATCATGATATCAAAGCCAATGCAAATAGATTAAATGTGATGAGCTAAAAACTTAAATAATATTCAGTAAACATAGTAAAAAGCAAATATTAATTTCGTTTTTTTAAATTCGAAAGACAAATAGCAGTTAATTTATATGACGATATTCGGGGGCAAGAATGACAGTCAGATGTTAGTGTCACTAAATTAACGCTTAAATCACGGACTCTATTCAACGAAGATGACCGAAGCTCGTTTCCGTAAACTCATTTAAATCCTTTATGTAAATAGAGCAAAGGATAATTGCTAAACGTTTGAATGACATTTTAAAATGACCGATCTTTAGAAAATGGGTTAAACCTAACGATAAGAAAATTGATAAGAACGCGAACGGGAAATGAAGGGAGAAATCTCATTAAATTCGTCACCGATATCTTTTAAATGAGAACAGGAAATCACAATCTCTCGCAGTGGCGCATCTGGAGGGGGGGGGGGAAGGAGGTACGAGCCCCGGGCGTTACTTTTAGGGGATTAAAAAAAACAACAACAACATCCTAACAAACCCAAAAAAGATTCAAAATTTCAAATTTTAAACATTTTTTTCATTGGCGTCAGAAGTTGACGCATCGGGGGGAGGGGGGGGGGGAGAGAGACGAGCCCCGAGAGACACTTTTAAGGGGCACAAAAAAGGATAAGCAAAGAACAAACAAACAAACAAACAAAAACATCCTGGCAAACCAAAGAAAGATTCCAGATTTCTTTTTTTTTTAATTATTTTTTTCACTGGTGTTTAAAGTTGGAAAGGGGCGCAATATTCCTGCTTACCCCTGGCGCCATTTTCCTAGATACGCCACCTTTCTCTCGATCTCGATTTACTAGTACATGGATGGTAAGAACAACGTTGCTCGCAAGCTTCATAGGTGATTAATTAGGAGAAAAGTAAGGGAAAAGTAAGGGGGTGGTCGATTACTTTGTATAGGTACACAATACTTAAACTCTGTTTTGAGCAAAGTTATAAATTTGTATATTTAAAGAACCCTAACTTCCGTCTCCATTTCCTTTTCATGATTCTGTATGCTCTGAATGAAACCAACATGCACGGGGCAATCAATGTGGGGAGGAGGGGGGGGGGGTTCTCATCGACTTTGATAAAAAGATGAGGTACGACAGTCGAAGGAGGTCATCCAGCAACAAGTAGGAAGTGTGGGAAGAAATCGTACCATCTTCTATTCAGTCTGTTTTTTCTTTCCCTTTCTTTCAATTAAGCATTTTGTTCATACGATGAGCGGGGGGGGGGGGGGGGGGGGGGGGACAAATGCGCCAATGAACATACATTGTTTAGAACAAATCAATTCAAAATTTATCAGCAATGCATAAAATATAACAGATGTGACATAAAGATCCACCAAAGATACTTTCTATTCAAAGACAAGCCTGATAGCATGGATAGTATACGCATATTTCAATAGACCTATTTGTTCTAAGGTGCATACCAATAAGATGTTTCTATCAGAAAATGAAGCTATTAGAGTATGTACGCATGCAGGGTTTGAATATTCGAACCAACCATTTTCGAGGTTAAAAACCCTCAAGTATCCACTTTCTACATATTTTAATTACCTTTTTAACACACATACACACGTTGGTATCAGTACGCCTCTAGTACGATAATACTACGATAAAAGAACAATGTAGATAAAATGCCTTGCTCGAGTGCATAAGTGCCGTGCCGGGGATCGAACCCCCCATTCTCGCGTCTCCAGTCAAGTGCCTTAAACCACTCGACTACGATACCTCCACTATGTGTCGTTTCTTCAAGGATTTGCTGCCCTCCCGCTTTCTTACCTTTATTCCCCTTAATTAAAGACATCAATATCCTACAAGGTAATCAAATCAATACCACCTAAGTAATCCTAGAACTACAATGAAATCAAGAAGATATTCTGATCCAGATTAGAAATTCTTTCTCTTGATTTCCTCTTGACATTCGTAGCTTAAAGTGTTCTTCTGATTTGATTTGAATTGATTTATTTGTCAAGTTCAGATATACATAGTGACAAAGAACATATACATAAAGTAGAAGTTGATTTGATTTGATTTGATTTATTTATTTTCTTCTGCATTGATATATGTACAAGTTTTTTTCAGATAACTTACATAAAATAAAAGACAAAAGAATTTTTACAATGAATCATAACACAAAGATTTGTAATAATCATTTACAAAACAAATGATAAATTGTCAATTCTTTTTTTTTTGTAATTCAGTTAAACATAAGATTTAATTAAAAATAAGATTATTTGCAGAAGAAGGACTACCATTATAAGCAATGTGCTTGAAAATATGGCAGCCCCAAATATTATGAAATAGATAACCATATCAAATAAGCAGAATGGAAAAATAACTAAATCCTGTATTAAGAGGATAATGACGACGATGATGATGAAATGATGATGATGATGATATTGATGATGATGATGATGATGACGATGATGATGATAATGATGATGATGATGGTGATGAAGATGACGATGCTGATCATGATATCGGTAATGACTAAAATGGTAGAAAGGATGATACTGTGAAAAAGACTGAGGAGCTAACACAGAAATTTTACCGTGAATATTCTGATAGCAACACGTTCTTAACTTTCGCTTTAAATGAGTAGAGTGAACAAGAGTTCATAAAAGCTTGGCAGGATGACCCATGAAAGCTCGAGAGCTTATTTACAAGTAGGTCCTAAAGAGAACAGAGCAACTTGACTGTTGGTACGTATTTAGCACTCTATACAGATGAAACATATTTACAGCAAAGTTTAACATAAACACATTTAAAAGAAAAAAAGTTCAACACATACCAGAACAAAGTAAGAAATGAGTGAAATCAATGTGAAATCATTGAAACACACATACAGACTGATTACTACATAATTTCAGTGAAGTCAGTGAAATCAGTGTTGTTACCCCAATACTGCCATTCTGCCAATTATCATTTGTCGAATTCCGTATATTATGTTAAAAGAAAATAACTTCCTTTTTACTTGTACTTACATGCTATGGACTCCGTTTTATCATTATGGAGAAGAAATATCAATCAAGTAGAGGTGCCACCGTAGTCGAGTAGTTTAAGGCGCTTGACTGGAGACGCGAGATTTACGCCTTTGAGCAGGGCATTTTATCTAAACTGTTCTTCTGTCGTACATTAAATAAATTAAAGTGCTATACTATAGGCATATTGATACCAACGTGGGCATTTTATCTAAACTGTTCTTCTGTCGTACATTAAATAAATTAAAGTGCTATACTATAGGCATATTGATACCAACGTGGGCATTTGTGTTTCTTAAAAAAATATCGCCCTGAATATAAATTCACACTCAGAGGTAGCATAGATCTACATTCTGGAAATAATGTTCTTTTTTTTTTTTTTTTTTGCATATTGAAAGTGAAACTGAAGGATTTGGTGCACACTTTACGTGGATTTTTTGAGAATTTTCAGTTTAAAAATGTAAGTTTTCACCCCCCCCCCTCCGCTGCGTACGGCCATGAATCAGTTGCCTTTTGTTAATCCTCAATAACCAAGTCCCTCGGAGAATGACTTAAAGTAGTTGATCCATTGGTTCCTTATATTCAAGCACGTAGGGTACTTGTTTTAAGTTTGAATAAATTGTCGTCGTCGTCGTCACCATCTTCATGATTCATCATCACTACCATCATCATCATCATCATCATCATCATCATCATCATCATCATCACATCATCATCATCATCATCATCGTCACCATCATCGTCATTCATCGTCTCCTTCATCATCGTTATCATCGTCACCACCACCACCACCGGCAGCAATATTTATCCATCATTCGTACTGTTAAATTCAAATTATTATTTGTTCACTGAAGTATTATTGAAAATTGATAAAATGATCCTTGTTTAATATTCATCATTATTGTAAATTCACATTTACCAAGTACTTATTTCGTAAAATTACCTCAGATGAAAAAGAATGTCTATCTAGCTGGTAACAGCAATGATTATTATTTTTTTCGAAAATAATAAACCATGTTAAGTCCAGTAAACTAAAATAACCCGACAGCATTTGACAAAAACAATCAAACTGAGGAATGATATAATGTTATCTTTGTACTCACCACCTTGTAAGACTAAGGAGAAACACATCAAACCAATGAACAGCTTATCCATGACATGGAATGAACTGAAAATAGGCTGGAGGTAATACTTGCTACAGCTGAACAGTAATTCCACAGTGAAGGTACGAAGGAGTGAAGGACAATGGGAGAGGGAACGATTCCAGAGGGTTTCTTTGGGAGAGAGATCGGCGATTAGGATTGATGGACGTAGAACCACGGACAGAAGAGACATGGCAACTATGCGATGAGACAGCCACAATAATGCGTGTGCTGCACCCTGGCATAAGCATTTTAATATTCAGTGACACAACTGCAAATTTACTTATCAACATGGGAGGCGCTACCGGGGGGGGGGAGGGGAGGGAGGTCCCAGAGGGCGACCGACCCCATGATTTTTTGAGTGATAAAAAATAAATAAATAAAAGAGGAGAAAAAGTTTTTTTAAAAAGAGGAACAACAAGAAAGAAGGTATGGGGAAAGAGAGGGCTTAGTCATGTCATGCAAATATATAATACCCCCTTCTTGTTCAGTTAAAACGTAAACAAATTCACCTATAGGTCATCTTGCCCCCTATCAAAATACCCTGGCGCCGCCCCTGCGTATCAACTTTGAATTCACTGCAACGCACACCGATGCGTCCACGAGGTAGGGGGAGGGGTGTGAGTGGAGTTCGAGGAGGAAGGGGAGTAAGGTAGGGGGATGGGGATATAACAGGGAGGAGGCTGGGAAAGGGAATGGTAGGGTGGGTTTAAACCCCAGAGGCCAGTGTATACAGGTTTGTTAAAGTTTTGTGCCCTTGAAGGGAATCAATTAAGGAGTCCCGTAATACTTTTTAAAAATCTCGTGTGAGACAATGTTCTTTTTCCCCGGAACCCCGGTTGGCAAATTTGGTGGAACCATTCCATATTTGAAATGATTGTATGACGCCTCTACAGACAGCAGTCATGGGGGGCAGTGGCGTATCTAGGGGGTGCAGGGGGCAAGTGCCCCGGGCGGCACTTTGAGGGGGCGCAAAAAAAGCAAAAGATATAGAAAAAAGGGGAGAATGATGAAAAACATACCATCGGCAGTGTAAATGCAGTACAAATACAGTTTTTGACGGTTTAAAATGCAAAAAAAAATCTTAAGCTCGTTCGCTTTGCTCCCTCACATAATTATTTTCTTTGAGGATCTCATAATTTCGCACCCCAGTATATAGTTCTTATAAACAGCTTTATTCATGGGTTCCAAATTTGAAAAAATAAAAATGTATTTGTCGTTGCATATAACAGCATTTGCAGAGTTCAACATTTAAGAGAAATCTCAACTTTCAATTACTCCTCCCCCCCCCCTATCGGCAGGGTAAATGCACTAGAAATACAGTTTCTGAGGGTTAAGAATGCGAAAATTTTCTAAAGGTCGATCGCTTTGCCCCCCCCCCCCTGCATAATAAGTTTCTTTCAGGATCTTGTAACTTCGCTCCCCCGTATAGGTTTTTAAAGGGTTTCAAAATTTGAAATACATGTATATGTATGGAAGGGGAGAATCACACACACTTCAAGCCATAGGTCTATTGACTTTTTCTTGCATATGCCCCTTTGTAAAAGACATAGAAATTAACCGAAATGTATAAGAATATTACAATCGTGTGACAAGCCGCTGTGGGGAGGGGGGGGGGGGGGGGGGGAGATGGAGGTGGACGCAGTTAGGAATTATTTTCCATTTTATTTGTTTAGTCAACTACACCGTCTTCGTACGCACGTGAAATCGAAGAGAGGGAAATCGGCTCTTTAACAAATTAAAGTTTCAAAACAAGGAAAGAAATGGAAGGTCCAGTTTTGTATGGTGAATTTAGAAGGCAGTTGAAAGCAGTTCAGATAGCCATAAGAGTACACGGAGCTTCTAATACTACAAGCAATGGTCCATGGTGAGTTGGAAAAGTAAAGTTTTTGTTCGACGTAGCGGTCCGGATCATTCTCATGCAAGATGAGGTATCCGCCGCCGACGGTAGCGGCGGATCTCCATCGTCCTCGCGGTGCACGGCCCGGTCCGGTCACCTTTGCCTTTACCTCTTTGCTGCTTGCGACTGCGTGGAATTAAATCGGCCAAAGTATGATAATTGGTATGATAATTGAATAGATAATTTTAAGTCAGCACTGATCAGTGTGAAAGTTAGAAAGTAAAACTATGCTGATTGTCAGGTTGGTAGAGCAAATGGCAAACCTGGAGAATAGGGGCCTGCGCGCGTGCTATACAGTGCAGAGATTGGCAGAGACAGCCGAAACTCAAGTCAAGGTATGTGACAAGTCCATAATCAAGTTCAAAATGACTTTCAGATATGTTTTAATGAGGTAATTATGTTCTGATATATTACATTGTCCTTTCGGCTTGCAGATTTTTGGTTATTTGATGAAAACTATTTTGATTTTGGCCAGAAATGTTGTCAAGCTCACAAATGTTTCACCACTGAATCTTGTGCAGATCGTCCCTGCCGCCGCTGCCGCTTGGCTACATTTGCTTGCACACAAATGAATACAGCGCGCACGGTCCGGCCCCTATTCTCCGGGTTTGCCGAGCAAATATCATGACTAAGACCTACATCACACGTACATGTAGATCCTAAGTTAACGTTAGATTTAAAGTTACATTTTTTTAGAGCCAAAAGTCAGACCTTTTTGTAACGCATTGTTTCCATCATTAGAAAAGCAATAGACATGATCAAAAATTTAAAGAAAAAAAGGATGGAAAAAAAAAGAAAAGAATTCATAGAAAAGAAACTCAAATCTAATTTTTTGTAACTTTTCATGCCTAACTGAAAATGAAATCAAAGTACTAAATGATTTTAACTTTTCATGTATAATTGAATGGCTTTCAACTGTCTTTTGACATTTGATGTCATTGATGGACTAGAAACAACATCTTATTTTTACTTCAGGAAATAATCTGGAATGGAATTTAAGTTGCATTTGAATAATGTTTGAATTATGCCAAATGAGATGTCTCAAATTGATTTTTGATCACTGCACTGGGATCATTTGTACAGAGCTGCAGAGAAATGGATTGAGCTTATTCACTTTCTATTTTGACTTTCCACATTGCCATGGCTGTTGATTAACAGCAGTGTGAAATAGATTTACAGAGAAATAAAGTAATAGTTGTCTAAATTTACAATGAATTTACAAATTCACAAATTGCAAAAAAAAAAAAATGAAAACATAAAAATGTAGAGGTCTGTGTGAGTAGATTGGGGGGGGGGGGGAGGGGGGATGGTGGGAGACAAAGCCAAAAGTCTGTCACAATTATGAGTAGAAGATGTGAATAAAGAGTATTAGAGAAGAAAAATTCAAAATTCAAAATTCAGTTCAGTTTATTTTACAAATATCCCAGCAATAGTCTGAAGACTCAAAATCTGAGTGCACAATGTTCAACATTTTAAAAACAACAATGTTCAATCTACAAGGAAAACATAAAACGTGGATGAAATTGAATAAATATGAAATTATTAAAATCACATTAAAAGAATTTAAAATGGCAACTGAAATTAAGCAAATAAAAAAATCAGGCATATTCATGAATATAAAAAAGAGGGAAAGAGAAGGAAGGGAAAAGAGAGAGGGAGAGCTTGGAAAGGGAGAAGGGGAATTGAGTGGAAGAATAAAAGTACATGAGATAACAATGAATGACAGTCATTGTGGAAGTAAATATTACAAAATGTTGAAATACCTGTACCTACATGATGACTGTTTTTACATTGATATCTAAGTTTAAGAAAAACAATCTTAAACATGTTGCTTATAAGGGATTCAATTGAAAATCCTTGAATACATGTACCATATCATAGATTACAGTAAGAATGGCACAAAAAGTGTTTGGTCAATGAGAAGTGTTACAAAGGAACCTAAAAACTGTTGGTCATCTAATCTTGGCAGGGAACTCCATCAAGCATCCTACAGTATGGAGGTGAGATCAGACTCGATCATGATGGTTTGTGACCAGCCATTCAGACAGTGGACATTCCTCCTTCCTGAGGGGCTCCGAGCACTGCCTGGATCCTGCAGCGGTTTGGAGTGGATCCAAGGAGAAGGGATCCAGATGAGACTCCAGCTGGAGACGGATGATGATGATGATGATGATGATGATGGAGGGCAGAAAGAGTGTGGGAAGAGAGAAGAGGATGAAGAGACTGGTGATCCATTTCTCAAGGCACTTGAAGATTCAAGCTGTGAGGTGTCATGCTCAAGATGTGGTGCACCACTAGTTCAACCTTCAGGGTAAAATTCTTGTTCAGGTTTTCATTGAAATAAGAAGTATGATAATCTTATACAACTCACTCCCAAATCACAAGCAAATTACCTCTAGGATTACTAACCTAAACCCATGAATGATTATGCCAGTGCTTTTAGTTGATGCTAGTTTAATCATATCAAAACTAACCAGCCACATAGTGAGAAGTTTGCTCTGAAGTCTGCAGCTTGGGAGTTTGGTCACCTTAAATGAAATACATTTAGGTTTTGGTATACCACACATAGATCTTAGCAGAAATATGTTTATACCCTGTTGTCAAGAAGTCATAGGTGTGTCTTTTTATGAACATGCCGAGGCAGCAGAATGTCGGGCTCAGCCAACGGAAGCTGGAGGGGCACCTTTTGTCTGCCAAACAATGGGTGCCCCTCCACTTGCATTGTCGGAGCCAGACTGCCTCTGTGAACAGGCAACAGGTTTTTTTTTTTCAACTATTCCATACAAATTATCTTAATTTTCTTACTTCAATTTCTTTTTATTTTCTGGTGGTATGATTTTTTCATAGTGGCTTAAAGAGGCTATTTTTAATGCAGATTATGAACAAGCTACATTTTATACTCATTTTCTGATTTGGAAAGCTCCAATTTTTTTTCCTGTTGTTTCTGACAGTGGTTTCAAGAAGGTTTTCCCTCTGCCTTCAGGAGAGTGGGGTGATATGGCTGCTGACATGTGGTGCTGTAAGAGTAAAGTCATCGCTGAGGAAACCGGCAAGATGCGCCCTCTACAGTTGAACCCAGAGGAAGGATCCATCATGGTTGATGACCTTCATCTACTGGTCAACTCCAGGATGCTGACCAGAGGATCAGTGGACATTGAAGTGAAGAAGACAACAAGCTTGTCAAATCCACAGGTAGATCACACATTACTTAACCCTTTACCAACTACTGTTAACTATCCTACAATTACCATTACATCAAATGATGGATACTGAGCGATATCTGTAGAATAATTATCAGCATCAATGACTACACAAAATATATCAGAATTTTGTTTAAGAAAATATCAAAAGAACAACTTCATTGTTTTTTTTAGAATTAATTCAGCAGGCAAACTGTTAGTGTGAAGGTTGATGCCTGGTAGAAGTGACAACTCACTTTTGGAAGAATCTCATAGTAAGTAGTAATATTGCAAATACGATTATGGCTTTAAATACCTTAAAACTTTGTACAGAAAATTGATCCTTCTTATGTATTCTGTCTTACAATGAAGGTACATATGATTTTCATTTGGATTGATGTAATTTACACAATTCTTAATCTGATGCTGTTTGAGTTATTTGTTATAAAAGCTTGCTCTTAATCTAGGATGATACCTGACTGAAATCTTACTTTGTTGCTGTGTCATTTAACTCTAAACTGAACTTTTTCTTATTGCGTTCATAGTAGTTTTGCTCATTTTTTTTTACCTTATGTGTCTATAGAGGACTGGTAAATCATTGAAAGTATTTTGTCAGCGATGTGGTAACATACTAGGATCCATAGATAATACAGGTAAATAAATGATTTCAATGAGAATAGAATTCTTCATTATTCCTTATCATTGAAAGCTCCATTAGATTCTTTTATGCTACGAAGTTAGGATAAACTTTTAGAAAATTCCATCATAATTCAGAGGAAACTTTTGTATTAATTTTTTTGTTTAACTTGTACATAATGAGATTTTGATATAGCAAAGTAAGTCCTTTGCTGTTAAGAGGTATACTGGAGTTTCACTGTAGGATAGTATACTCTAAAACAACAGCAACAACAAAAGAGTAAAAAATCAGATCGCTGGAGATGATTGCTTTGTTAACAATAACTCTCTTTTCTGATAATGATTTTTCTTAAAATTTGATAAGAAAATGAGACTTTAAACATACTCAGGCTGATAGTAATTTTGTTCAGTCTTTTACTTTGTTATAGTTATTTCCAGGGGTTATTGTATTCATTATTTTAATACTCAAGTTCCAATATGCTGTGTTTATTTAGGTATTACAGGTTCCTAAATTAAGCAATATATTTCAGTCATGAGATGTAATGTTCAATTTGCATTTTTTATTCTTCAGCTTCATTACAACATGATTGTGCTTAAGTATCATTTCCTATTTTCTGTCAACAGGGGGCAGCAGTCAACTAGAAACCACAAAGCTCTACCGCTATGCTGTGTGTATTCAGCATGAAGGACATGAACTCCCTGATACATTGTGAGTTGATCATCTGCTCCTGGATCAATTTGGTCAAAGATGTACTAATAGGATTAGGATTGTAATTTGTTGTTAAAGAGAAGCTTGAGTTTTTGGAAAGGTGAAAAATAATTTGTAAACCTCTCATTCTTTCCATGTCAGTTAGGAAGAATATCGTAGTAAAAATGTACCCTAGAAATGATATCTTTTCAGATGCCCTCATATTGGAAATATGACAAGAGAAAGATGAAAATGTTTGGGCATAATATTAATGCGAGATTTGTGTGTGCTCCCACGTACTCATTTCTGTTTCAGTGCAAGTACCTTTTGGGGAAAGTAAATGAATTTCTTATAAATTCAATAATCTCCAAAAATCTCACACTAGACACCTGTGTTTATATGCAACTAATCTAACTCTCCCAGTTGCTTTGGAACAGTTTTTTTCCCATGATGATCACATGACCAGAACTCCAGTATATCTTTAGTTAGATCTAGGGTTAGGATGTGGTATAACATTTGCATCCAGGGTTTAAGTTAGGACCAAGCCTAGTTTAGGGAATTGTAGCAGGAGAATGTCTGTTAAAACCAGTGAGTTGAATTACTGAAGAGAATCCTTTGCCAAAGTAAGAGTTTGAAGATCTTGGAAAGATGATGAAATAAGATTGCATCATATTGTAAGACATGTTGAATGCATTAGTTTTAATCACTTCTTCTTTTTTTAAAGTACAACAACGATACTGATGAAAGTTACCATTTTTATGTTCACAGAAATAATCCTCTGCAGCAAACAATATGCAGTATAATAGTGTCACTGTTCAAGAATCAGATGACATTCAAGTACATCATAGAAGATGAGGAGGAACATAAACCAAGGTTACTGGTGAGTGAGAGTAATATGACAGGGTTCTCATCATCATCATCATCATCATCAACATCATCGATCATCATCATCATCATCATCATCATCATCATCATCATCATCATAATTACTCCCATCTTCATTGTCATCATCATCATCATCATCATCATCATCATCATCATCACCATCATCATCATCATCATCATCATCACCATCATCATCATCATCATCATCATCATCACCATCATCATCATCATCATCATCATCATCATTATCATCATTACTCCCATCTTCATTGTCATCATCATCATCATCATCATCATCATCATCATTACTCCCATCTTCATTGTCATCATCATCATCAACATCATCATCATCATCATCATCATCATCATTACTCCCATCTTCATTGTCATCATCATCATCAACATTATCATCATCATCATCATCATCATCATCATCATCATTACTCCCATCTTCATTGTCATCATCATCATCATCAACATCATCGATCATCATCATCATCATCATCATCATCATCATCATCATCATCATCATCATTACTCCCATCTTCATTGTCATCATCATCATCATCATCATCATCATCATCATCATCATCATCATCATTACTCCCATCTTCATTGTCATCATCATCATCAACATCATCGATCATCATCATCATCATCATCATCATAGTCAGTTATCAGAGTCAGCGTTTTTCCTCTTCCAAGGGGTCACTGACTTTTAGCTACGATGGCATCCCCTCCCTCCACTTCTTGTCTTGAGCATCCTCCCCTGTTAGACCAAACTTACTGCTTTCTTTCTTCATCGTAACTTTTCATGTACTCTTTGGTCTTAGTTTTCCTTTTATGCCATCCATTTCCAGATCCCACAGATCTTTTCACAGGCTCATCAACACTTCTCAACATATGAACCTGCACTTCAACCCACTTCTCTTGACCAATTCTCATCTTGACATAATACACTTCGTCTCGTATTCTACTAGTTCGTTTAAACATGGTGCTGAACATGCACACACGTAGGCCCCCATCTAACCTCCTCTTTTAAACTCGACTACATGTATAGGACTGACTTTAAGCTGACATTTGGTTGAAATTTTAGTAGAATAAGGAACTTGGTGTGCATTTCATGGCAAGCTGCTACCTTTGCCCATGCACAAATGGTCCCATTCTTTGATTTGTGAAAGAGATACTAGTAGAATCAGGGTTGGCATTGGGTATATGGTAAGGATTAGGGTTAGCGTTAGTGTTGGGATTGGGTTGAGTGTTCAGTCCATTGATGAAGTTGAAAATTTGGTTTGTGCAGAATGTAGACAGTAGAGTAATTGTCATTCAAGTATGTGTTGTACAATCGGCAAAGAAACTGCAATTTTTGTCTCTTCACTTGTATTGATAAGGGAATTGATGCATACTATTGATCTTCCAAAACACTTTGCTTGTGCTAAGTCCCTGTTGTGATACTGCAAGAGCAGTTCACTCCATAAGAACCAAGGGGGAAAAAAAAGAAAAAAAAAAGGAACAAATCTTATAACAACCTATTTATAAACATTTATTAGGCATGCACAGAGTTGTGTAAGATTTTGGGAAAATCAATTTTTATGTACATGGCTTTGTTAGGTTTAAGAAAATATTCTATGTGAACAGACTTTCTTACAGTACACATATGCTCTTTCTGCTTCTGAGAAAAGGAACCTTTGCAATTCCAGCATTGTAATAATCATACCATTGGGAAACACTTAATTCTAAGAGCTTCAATGAGATTTCTTTGAGTTATTTCATAATCACCTGATGAAAGCATAAATCTTTTTTTCCCCCCTAAGATATGGCTTTTAGGTATAGACACACGACTTCTTTACGGAGGAGTGCCCTCTATCATCAAAGACCAAGCAGGCTGTTCATCTTCTCATCAACCTTCCTCTCCTGTACCTCCTGAGGGCAGCAGATTGGAAATCCAACTACAGAGTCAACCAATTGTCAAGGTCCTTTATCAGACATGCAACAGTGAAACAGGTCAAAGGTAAGATTTAAGAAGATATTTTTGTTTTCTGTAAAGCAGAAGGATGCCTACCACATGCCTACAGGAACTGGCTGGGCCTTGTATCATGTCTATGGGAATTTGAAAATGCAGTTGTTAAAGGGTTAATTAAGGCCAAAAAGACAGATGCTGTTATACAGGTGGTCCTTAAAGCAGGTTTAACTGAACATGTTTGCTTGATATGAATATAAATTATGCCATATGCAAGGGCGCCAATCCATTTTATTATTTGGGGGGGGGGGGGGACACTAAAGAAAAAGTCCTCGGCTTCAAATTATTTTGCGGGACATGATTTTTTTTTTAGGGTTACATAAACCAAAAATTTGCTGATTAAAAAAAAGGTCCCCAGCTTAAAATTTAGGGGGAACATACCCTATTGTGTCCCCCACCCTTAAAAGTTTGGGGGGACGTGTCCCCCCTGTCCTCCCCACCTCGATTGATGCCCATGGTCATTTGAATTTTGACCAAAGTCAGCAGTCATGAAGCCCCCTTATCCTTTAACAGACACTAAAATTAATACTCCTGATGGTATGTACATGCATTATTTTCAAATTACCCTCACTCCTATTTTAGGTGAAGTGAAGGTCATTTGACACTTACGAACACATTTAATCCCCTATGCGTCGTGGATCATGACTTACACAATGTATAAGCTAATGACTCAAGCATGCCCCTTAATTGTCTGTGGTAATTAAGAATGATTGCTGGTTGTTAAGGCCAAACTACGTGCATTTGACATCAGTGTGAAGATATAAACAGTAATTAATCAACTTACAGCATGACTGGATCAAGGTTAATGATATTATCTCTGTATAAGACAAATACCAAGCAGGTGGTGTATCTAATATAACTTTAAAGGAGCAACTTGCTTGTTGATGTTTAAGAGGTTTATATATTTTGTCAGTTCTCTGTTAATTTTGTTATATGGATCAATCTCCTTAATATAGTATAGGAAACATACAATGATATTTGAAGAATGTAGGTAGAAAGTAACTGTATTCACCATTCAATTTCTATACTTCTATATTTCTATACTTGACATTTGATTTTGCTCCAGAAAAAAGATGCTATAACCATTGGAAAATTTGAGGCATACGTGGATCTGATTGGCATTTACTGTGTATAGACTTTTTTCCTTTGTCTACATCACAGGAATGTATTATGATGCTTTAATTGATTAATTTTCACCTTCACTAGATGTTAGTATAATTACTTAATATATAAGACTTCAGATTTTTTTTGTGTGTGTTTTGTTTATTTGTTTGTTTGTTTATAGATGTGTCATGGTCTAATGGTATGTTACTGGATTGTTGATCAGTCTGGTAACGCATATCGGTAACGCAATCACATGGTTCATGGTTTAAGTCCCTCTGTGGCACTAATGTCTTTTGGCAAGACCTTTGTTTGCCACTCTCCACCCAGGTGTAGTAATTGGGTATCTGGTAGGAAGGAATTCCTTGAAATGCTAGAGGGCCGTAATGACAGCAATGCTCAAGCTCTGGGGTAATAACAGTGGAGCGCCAGGAGTGTCAGGGGTGATACATATCCATGAGCGCTATACAAAAACCCATGTTTATTATTATCTTTAAGAAATGCGGCAGCATGTCAATACACTAAATCATCATCATCGTCATCATCATCATCATTGATCATCATCATCATCATCATCATCATCATCAGTCATCATCATCATGGTCATCATCATCATCATTGATCATCATCATCATCATCATCATCAGTCATCATCATCATGGTCATCATCATCATCATTGATCATCATCATCATCATCATCAGTCATCATCATCATCGTCATCATCATCAGTCATCAACATCGTCATGATCATCATCATTGATCATCATCGTCGTCATCAACCCTAAATCTCAGTTTATATGCATGAGGGTATCAACAATGGCTCGCCAATAGACCTGTTTACTAATGCTATTCAAATTTATGCACGATTCTCTCCAGAACCCTTGGGTATCAACAATTCAGTTCACCTGTTATAAATAATGGCATCTGAATAGATGGATCCAGTTTGCATACATTATTTGTTGCTATGTTGGGCAAGCCTCTGGCAAGCTTCTTAGTTGTCGAGGGAAGCTTCTGTTCAGCAAGTATGCATAAAATTAGTAAACAGGTCTATTCTCTCTTTCTTTCTCTCCACGTCTTACAGGTTAGGTCAAGAATGGAACAAAGATCTAATGGTTCACAGCATCACACTCACAATGGAGGCATGTCTACAGCTAGGGTTACTACTAGCAACCAGTACGCTACAGGCCCCGCCTTCTATGAGGCAGATGAATGGTTTTATGGTAAGTGCTTAGTTGAATGAAACTCTGTAAAGTAATATGTCTAGGTATTTAACATGCCTATATCTGCTGTCCAATGACAGAAGGAAGCAACATGGATTTTTTCAAAAATTGTTTTTTCTTGATTTGGGGTACATTTTGTCATTCTCTACGTGATAATGAAGAAATGAAGGTCATATGACCCCCAATCTCCAAAATATAGACATATCAAAAGGAACAAACTCCATAGATTTCCACGTAAAACAGTGTCATATTATTTCATTTGCTGAGAAAATAGTTCTTTGTAGTTGCTTCCTTTTTTCACTGGTTGGCAGATATGACTTGTCTTTTTAGGCATTCACCTTTTCACTATATATCCATGTAGCTGTCTATGCTATGCTCATATCCACATAATCTATCCTTGCAACAATTTCACCTAGTTATCCATCATCATCATTAGCTAATTAAATGTATCCCTTTATTAGTGTATTTAGAAAATATAGATCATTGTAGATATGAAACTTAATACATTTACTGGAATCACATTTTCATCAGTTGGCAAATTTTGAAGGTGGGTAGAAAAGCAGCCTTTGGAATTATCGTCAGTAAACATATTGTTTTCATGTTGTCTATCTACCTTCAAACATGGCAGTACAATAACTGATTTACGCCCGCCACACACTATGCGATCTGACTGTGACCCGATTTTCGAACAAATGGCATTTTGCATTAAATATGAAAGTTTAAACAAGTAAAATTATCTTATTTGAAGTTTGAAATAATGATAGGAATACTAAAATTGAAATTTTGGTTAACTGCAAGCCTTATGGTCAGAGTAAAGGCCAGATCAGCCTCAAATCTTAGCCGATCGCAAGATTGCTATGACGTCACTACTATTCGGAATTGAATTCACTTTTATGCCTATGGGGAGGCTCGCAATAGCCTGGAATTTCGATTTTAGTATTTATATGACTATTCGGAACTTTGACCATTAAGATTTACATGTTTGAATGTTCATATCAAATGCTATAAACTTTTTTTTCCAATTGGATCACAGACGAATCTTATAGTGTGCAGCAGGCTTTGGACAAATATATGCTCATTCCTAGTTGATAAAAATGCTTATACTGTTGTTCATTTATTTATCTTTTGTCGTTGTTTACAGGTGGGATCTCTGAAACTTTGACGAAGGAAATGATTTTTTTTTTCAGCAAGCTCTAATACAGACTAGGAAAGGAAACCATGAACTGATTCAAAGAGAAGAAGTAGGAGGTGAGAGAGGAGGAAAGAGAAAAGCAGAAAAAAGACAAAATGTAGGAAAAGGAGCAGAAAGAGTAAGAAGAGCTAGAAGGGAGAAGAAGAAAAAGAGAAGAAAAAGAAGAAAAAAAAGAACAGTGAGGAGGAGGAGGAGAAGAAGAAGGAGAAGGGGGTAGAGGAGGAAAGGGGGGAGTGGGGGGGGGGAGGAGGAGGATAAGTATATAGAACTTAACAGTAGCAACCATATACAACTATCATTTCATAAATCACACCTGGGAATTATTTTACAGGTGTGATTGATACTGCATGGAAATTTCAATTATTTAAAAAAAAAAAATTATTAGACATACGTGTGCAATATATGTCATGCCCATTAACAAATTGTTTGAAGTGTAAACATTTGACTTATTTTGTCAACCGTAATCAAAGCTTGCATATGTGAGACGAGTGATGTAAGTCATGCTGAATATTTGTAATGATGTTTCTGTCTTGGATATATTGGTAATAGCAGGTTAATTTGTCTGAATTTTTCTTTTATTGATGTATATTGGCTGACTTTATGTTTGTGTGTCTGTATCCCGGGGGGGGGGGGGGGGGGGTCACTTCCAATGAAGAGTGGACAGCATCCGCGAGAATCGTCCTAAAAAAAGCACCCTAAATGAGGATTCAAGGGCAGGCCGCTAGGACACCCTAAACACGGATTTTGTGCAGATGTCCCAGATTTGCACACCTTAAACAAGGATATTCCCATTTTCATATCTTGAGAGTGTTAGTGGGGTCCATTGAAAGTTTGGAGCCGTTTTTATCTCGAGATAATTCACTGTCTCATGTTTTACACAGGCGTTATAGGATTTTCCGTTCACGGGTCTTGTTACAGTCAGTCTCGCAGTCGGTGCAAATTACATACCCTTTTCGCATTTTAGATTATCGTGATTTAGGGGGCTTTTTTTCATTTTTTGGCGTTTTTGACACTATTCGTGTTCCGTGCCTTCCCCTGAAAAAATACCCTTTTTCCGCGTTTTTTTTCTCGCGGATGCTGTCCACTCTTCAATGGAAGTGACCCCCCCCCCCCCCCCCCCCCCCCCCCGGGGTCTGTGTGAAAGAGAAAGATATTAGGAATACAGAGAGAGTGGAAGAGAAAGAGAAAGGAAGAAGAAAGAAATAGAGGGAGAGAGAAAGAGGGAGAGTGAGAGAGAGAGGGAGAGCGAAGGAGAGAGAGAGGGAGAGAGAGAGAAAAAAAAACGGGGGGGGGGGGGTAAAGAGATGGTTGAGCATTAAAGACCAGGGCTTTTACCGTACCACAGACCAGGGCCGGTATTCTGAAAATAGTGTTATCTTTGCAATCAGAAATAGCGTATGCCATTGGCTCACATCGCGCACTTTTGTCTTGTGTGCTGGTCATTTGCGCAGTTTATACCAACCATAAGTACGCATTTCAAATTCGTTATGACAATTAACACAGTGAAGATAAGACAAAAGATAACACGATTTTCAGAATACCGGCCCAGAGCGATTATTCCATCAAGCATATTGGCTAAAGCTTTTATTCATACTTGTATGAGTACATGAACTTACAACAATGAGGCTGGACCTTGGCTAGATTCAATATATTAGTTTGTTTCTATGTAAATGTCAGGCTCAGTGTTATGGAGATTTATTCTTCTGTAAATTGAGATGTCATTCATGATGTTAGTCCCACATGTTAAAGATATTAATCATTTCAGATGGTGGATTAAAGAATGGTAACATGATAAATTTCAAGTTCAAGGTGTTTGCGGGCGGGGTGTTTGATCGTGAGGCATAAACAAGATGGCGATGGTTTAGCCATCCTTGCAACAGACATCCATAAGGTGTTAGGATCATGTGAATGCTATCTATAATTAATTAACAACAAGCAGAATTATGATTGTATGTCAAGAAGCCAATTGGTTCCTCTCAACGCTCGATCTGCGAGTTGATGTATTGATTCAATTTACACTGCTTAATGTCAGTCGTCGTTTTTCAAGAAGATGGCGTAGAAGTGAAGGTGTGGAGGGGCATGTGCCCTTGACGATGGGGGGGGGGGCAAATAAAAGAGAAGAGAGAGAGAGGGGGAGGGAGAAAGAGGGAAAGAAAGAGATAGAGAACAGGAAAGAGGAATGGAAAGAAAGAAAGAGAAAGACAGGAAGAAATGTAGAGAGAAAAAAAAATAGAAAAAGGGAAAGGAAGAAACTAAGAGATAGCTGACGAAAAAGACAGAAAGAGAGACAGAGAAAGAATAAATAAATAGAGGAAGAGGGGAAGGAAACATGGCAAGAGGATAATACAACCTTCTCTTACCTACCCTCTCACCTGGGCCGGTATTCTGAAAATCGTGTTATCTTTGCAATCAGAAATAGCGTACGCCATTGGCTCACATCGCACACTTTTGTCTTGTGTGCTGGTCATTTGCGCAGTTTAAACCAACCCTAAGTACGCCTTTTAGATTTGTGAAGATAAGACAAAAGAAAACACGATTTTCAGAATACAGGCCCATGGCCTCGTTCTCCCTCATTTTCTCACCGAATAGGACCGCTGCTCCCTTCCCTCATGGTGTTAACAGTGCCCCCTAAGTCACTGGACCCTGCTACGTCATTGAGGATGTTCGTGTGTGCGTGTGTGCGTGTGTGTGTGGGGGGGGGGGGGCTCTCGAGTGGGATGCAAGAACTACCCCGGTACATCAAAGAAAAGACCTCGATGTAGAGTCCATACGATTAATGCATCAATGTCTACTTTATATAGGAAATGTATTACTCGTTTATCCGCCATAGTTATCGAACTTGAATACATGAACCCCTTTTTGATTTTAAATACATGAAGTAGATCGGGGTTACCGCAGGAAGTACATGTCTGCACGAAGACAATTATATCCATAGAATGAGAGAAAAAGGGAGAGAGAGAGAGAGAGGGAGGGAGAGAGGGAGAAAACGAAAGGGAAGACGAGGAGGAGTCACTGGGAAATAAAGTGATCAAGGAGCTAAAACTTTACTAGTGTAAAACAAACAAACAGACATTTTCTTCTTTTATACTTACTTGGGAGACCCCATAACTCCTCAATCTATACAGACTTTTAAAAGATTTAGACATTCGCATACATGTTTTTCTCAACTGGAATAGCGTTTACTTTGCATGAAACTAATTTACATCAAAGTGTTCTCCAGTAGGATGGGGGTTGGGTGTCCGGACACGTAACAAAAATGAAGGCTTCTTTTTTGTCTTTGGATTAAACAAAAACTATGCGTTGATTTGTGCTAATCATCATCAATATTTGTTCGCTATAATATTGTCTAACAGTTTGTGCTAAAACATTTTAAGAGATTTGCTTGTGAACTTTTTCAATTGGCTGTTTAAAATCGACTGTCCGGATATACAACCTGTCCGGACATCCAACAACTGGGTATACAACTCCCAATTATCCTTTAAAAATATATTTCAAAGAAACAATTTCAAAAAATTGTTCAAAATGCGCTGGAGGGAAATTTAACGGCACTCTACATTTCCCTACATAGAGTAAAACTTGGAATTATCTTACTTCATTAAGTCACTTGGTTTACCTTTAAATTCATTCACCATCCTTCTAACAGAGATCAACGGAGATTAATATAGATAAAAGGGGCTTGCATGGTTACTAATGTCTTAAACAGACTAGGGCACTTTGAAAGCAACGTCTTTATCCATATTTTCCAAGGACGAACAAATTGATCTGTTGTCTTTTTACTGTTTTTTTTTTTTTTTTTTACTTTTCGAGGCTGTTTGAAGATGTTGAGGGACATGGCATTCAAGATCTTTATAATCTGACCTTTGGGTGTTAAATAATATCTTATTTTGAAAGCACAGATATGGGAATACTTGGTATGTGCGTGTAGTTTTATGAACAACGGGAAAGATTTACAGGATGGCCGATCTAAGCATCCTTGGCTATGAAAATGACAGAAGATTAGTGGCTGAAACAGGACGAGATCTATATATAATTGTAAGAGAAAATAACTAAGGGCATCACATGCAACTTTCGAACCTTATACTGAACAAGGCCGCAATAAATCATAAGTTTTTCCAATCACTTGGACCCCTGCAAGAGTCACTGACCAAGCGGCACCTGGATTAAGTTGTCCATCTCACCCTTACGACTGGTCATCCATACATACCTTCAGCAGCTGTAGAAGCTATCATAATTTGTTAATTAAGGGACTTGCCCTTGGAAGGTTTCTTCGGTCTAGCTTTCATCATCAAGCATTTCCGCATACCTGTACTTCTGTTCGGTCGGATCTGATGTTATGACCAAGGTCAGCCATTTTGCATTCTTTGCATTCAGATTCAGTTTTCATACATTGCAGTTAACGATATTCAGAAACTGAGAAGGATGGGGAGGGGAGAGGAGAAAACTATCCTCTTTGGTTATAGGATAAAGCGAATGCTCTTTCCAGAATTACGTCGCATAAATTTTTGTATTAATGATCCTATAAGCGCGGAGGGGGGGGGGGGGGGTTATGATTTAGAAAAAGCATTTTCCTAATATAAAAAAGCAATGTAGAAATAACCTCTGCAGTATTATTCTACTTTAAAAAAAAATAGAAGTAGAGTCGCGACAATGACAATAAAGCCTTATTTTATACTCGGATGCAAGATTTTCTTAGAAATATCAATTTCTGAAGAAATCGCAGTACATTCATATCTCATTTAGATTTGAAGATATTTGTGTCTCCATTCCCCCTCCTCCCCCCTCTCTCCCTGTCTCCTTATGTTCATTTCTTGTCTATTTTATTTTCTCTCTCTCTCTCCCCCTCTCTCTCATCATGTCTCTTTGCGCTAGCTCTCTTTTTCTTTCACTAAATCTCTCCCTCTTTCTTTCTCTCTCCTCTTTCTTTTTATGTCTTTTGCCCTCTCTCCCCTCTCTTTCCTTATGTCTCCACCTCTCTCTCTCTCTACCCCTCTTTGTCTTTTCCTCTCAATTTACCTCACTTTCCTATCTCTCGATCTCCTCTATCTCTCTCTTCTTTTTTCCCTTATGCTAAGATTCAAGCTATCTCTTAATCATTCATCTCTCCGTTTCCACGTTCCTCACCAAATCAACAGACGCTCTCCATCTCACTTTCACTACTCTCAATCCTCTTTTCTGACTTCTAGAACACCCCTTCACTCTCATCACACGCTCGCAATGTCAACAGTTACCGATACCGGAAAAATAGCATTATTGCGAAATCAGATCAGGTTAGCATTTATGAACTTCGTTTTAAGCACTTCTGTTGTGCATCGGAAATATATTTGTTTTGGATCTGAGTGAAGAATATTGTGGATTTATTCGATGCGTAGGCCACACACTTTATTGGTCTGTTCTTCTCCTAAATGTCATGTAAGCAGCAGTACTCGATATTAGACTGGTATTGTTACAATCACGTTTATAACCTCGCTGACTTTCTGGATTGCTAAACGGCGTTCATTAAGTATAGCAGAACCTTAACGTAATCCCTGAAATTCACTTTTCATTTAAGAATCGTTCAACAGGCGTCAATCCGTTTTATAACAGGGGGGGGGGGGAGCACGGTCCAAAAATTTGCTAACAAAAAAGAGGGTTCTCAGCTGATTTTACACACGAAGAAAAAAGGTGCAATTTTGCACCCTTCAAATGCAACACTGGGAGCTCCTTTTTGGGTGCAACTTTGCACCCTAAGAAGCTTTTTGCACCTTTAAGGGTGCAGTTAGCTACATTTTGCACCGTAAAGGGAAGCGTGCAAATTTGCACCTTTTTGAACGCAAAAATTTCTGCACCCTAAGAGGTGCAAAGTTGCCTCCTTTTTAGGGTGCAAACGGGCATTTCCAGGTGCAAACAAGAACAAAAAGGTGCATTTTTGCACTTTTTTCATGTAGGGTGCAAGACTGCACCCAAAAAGGTACTGCCAGTGTTGCATTTAGGGTGAAAACTTGCACTTTTTTTTTCTTAGTGTGTAGGGGGCATATCCTATCCGATTTTTAGGTGTCTTTTCCATTCCCCGCCCCCCCCCCCACCCCTAATCATTATTTAGGGGGGAGGCGTGTCCCCCTGATTGACGCTCATGAATATTCAATACTACTTGCCACAGAAAGATAAGTGAACAACCATCGCCAACTTTTCGCAGTTGTGAAATAAGCGGATCATTAGTGTCACCGGCGCGGCGCAATGTGTCTTAGAACCCTGTTGTTTTAGCTTAGAGTCTTTAGAAATACTTTCTTTCTTTCTTCCATCATTTTATTTGCCTTTTGCCTGTAAATCAGAGCAATGATTCTTCTTAAAATCAAAGAAATTTAAAAATAGTTTTAAATAAAAAAATACAGCAGGAAAGACCAAAAAATACACACTGCATTCGAGTAAGCAGTCTGCCCTCAACGTCCATAATGTCACGAATGCCTGACGATGCATCAGAAATGGACATCGATACGATGATTTGTATCGACTTGTCATGATGGTGCCGTAGAGAGATCCAATGCCGTGATTACTTGTCCTTATAGATACCATCCTGATTTCATTGACCTCATTCTCACACCTTGGAAGATGGCGTAGCGAGAGTCCAATGGGATGGGGGGGGGGGGTATCATTCAGGAGGGCGCACAGGCGAGGATCCAGGATTTTGTAAATGGGGGAGCACAGTATGGAAAAAAACTATTCTTTCCCTCTCTAAAGAAAAAGGATCATCACTTCAAAACTTGGACCTACGTACTCAAGGTATACCCCTTGGGATTTAAAACAGATGGAGGGGGGGGGGGGGAGTTGGTTGCTTGATGAAACTGGCGAAAAGTAAATTATACAGGCGACCATTTAGGAGGAGGGTATGGGAAAGGGCCATCATTTTCTTTTCTCAACTACTTCCCATTTTTCATGTCTCTTCTTCCCCCTTTAATTTCTTTCTCCACATTTTCACCATTGAGGAGGGAGAAGGGGAAAATCCCCAAGCTACGTAACTTTTTTTTTTCAATGTAGATCATGAACATGATGAAGATGAATGTGTCACAAGGGGAAATCTTCATGTCTGGTGTTTGCGGGGAAGAAGAGGATGAAAATGAATTGTGGTATCACAGAAGATCTAACGATCGAGCTGTCTTGATGTCAACTTGAGTCTGCATGGAGCTCTAGCCGAGAAACTTATGACGTACGAGCGAGAGAGAGAGAGTGTGAGTAGAGAGAGAGAGAGAGAGAGAGAGAGAGAGAGAGAGAGAGAGAGAGAAAGAGAGAGAGAGAGAGGGGGGGGGGAGAGAGAGAGAGAGAAATACTGAGCGAAACAGAGAAACTTGAAGAGAGAAGATATAAAGAGAGACCTAGAGAAACAGCGAGACTTGAAGGAGTAAATTAGAAACTTAAAGGAGAAAATGAGAGAGGGAGAGTGGGAGAAAAAGGGAGAGAGAGAGAGAGAGAGAAGGAGAGAGAGAGAGAGAGAGAGAGAAGGGGGGGGGGGGAGGGAGTGGAGAAGGAGGGGGGGGGGGGGTAGGTAGAGAGAAAGAAAGGATGAAAGCGTCATGCAGTGTTTCACTTGAAAGGTCAAAACAAAATTTTCTCCGTCCCAGTACATTGGCTTGATGTTTTCTTTGTCACGTTCAAGGCGGGTATACCACAGAATAGGAACGACTTGTTAAAATTCACCTGCTGATAAAATCTCAGTACTCTCTGAATATGGTTATTCGTGCATTTGTATTATACACCCAGCCAAAATAATGTCAAGATGACGTCAAGGGTTGGTCACATCCCAACGACGATAATTTCAAATGTCGTTCGGTTTGACCGGCTTTGTACTAGTGTAGTTTGGGTAAACGCAGTGACAGTGCTGGTGTGTCATCTGTATAGCTTCCTCAGTGAGCTGTTGACAGAATTATTATATTGGTATTTATATAGCGCCTTTCCATAAACCATGCTCAAAGCGCTTAATAGTAAGAAGAAAAAAAAAGTAAATTCTGCTCTCCAAGTGTATAAAAATTAAGAAACGAGTCACATAGAAAATGGATGAGTTTTGAGATTTCTCTTAAAAGATTCCACTGAAGGGCAGGAACGAATTCAAAAGGGGAGACTTTTTCAAATAGTTGGACCAGGAAAAAAAATGTTATTGAGCTTTCTTTGAATTGATGTGGGGGATTTGAAGAAGAAGAGGGTCAGACCTTGAACTTAATGAATAACTTGATTGCTAGATGGGACAAAACAAACTTGAGGTCAAGTTGTGAATGGATTTGTTAACAAGTAGTGCAACTCTAAACATTATTATTTTGACATGTTTGGGGACAGGCAACCAGCGAAGTTGTTTTAACAAAGGAAAAACATTATCACGCTTTCTTGCGTTTGAGACAATACGGGCTGCACGATTCTGAATTCGTTGTAGCCTATTAATGTCGGAAATATTTGTCAAGAGAGAATTAGAATAATCCAGACGGCTTAAGACAAGAGAACGAACAGCATGATGGTATGCCTCATCAGTCAACATCTTCCTAACCATAGATATGTTATACGAATGAAAATTTAATGACTTACAAAGTGTAGTAACCTGTTGAGACATGGTTAATGAAGAATCAAGTTCTTCACCTAGAGTTCTGACTGATTCAGAGGGTTCAACCAAAGCACCACCTACTAACAAACATGAACAAATGAAAAAAGTGTTTAAAAAGAACCCCCCCCCCAAAGGAAACACGGAGACAAAAGTAGTTATTTTGAGCGCTGACAAAAAAAAAATCATCGAGTATAGACAAGTTTTGTAGTTATTACTACTGCAGATGTAAGAATCTGAAAAAAGAGCAAGGGGGGGGGGGGGGGGTATAGCGCCAGCAAATGTGCCAACATGACGCCAAACAGGATAAACGTTGAAAGATAACCCTTACACGCTTTTGATGTACATAGTCGACTCTCAGTCTTTAATTTGTTGCAGCTATTTTGACATGTTTGAAATCTCTTGTTTACACATTTGCGGTTTAAAACAAAATTGGAAATTTGGACATTTATTGTGGCCAACTTTGCGCATTTGCTGTTGATGTATTTTTTTTTCTTCCAAATTTGCACATATTGATTTGTTGGCGTCGTTTTTTCACATTTCCTCGCATTTGCACATTTGCTGGCGCTACAGGGGCCCTCCCTCAAGTACGATTGCAAATACTTTCTGAGAGTAAATCTTTTGAAAAACCTTGTCCGTCACCTTTTGAAATGTGGGCACATTACAATGTCGTATTACGTAACCAGAACATGATTTTCTGTATAGGAAATACAAAGGGTATTGAACCTGAACTCTAACTGAATTCTTCTGGTTTTTCTCTGCGACATACAGGGACAATGCCATAATCCGAGCTATGTGGACTTTGGTAGAAAAACATAAAAGGGTCATGACAGCCTTCTGGGTCACCAATATCTATCCAGGGACAAGAATTCCTCTGAACCTTCACTGGCTACATACGCCAACATAATTCTGTAGTCGAACTTCTGGATCGTGAACTTGAACTTCATGAACTATCAGAGTCCTTTCCTACATGAATGAATGAGGTGGAAAAGATGACACGATTTCTCGCCCCCTGTCAGATGCATCACTGGGACAATTCTCACGGTTAATCAAGCCGGGTATTCATGTGCAACCAATATCAATTCAAATCCTGATAATGGTTCCAGAAGGTGTGCAAGGAGGAACAAATTTTGTGGTAAATATAGCGTTTCAAATATTTGAATTTCAAGTGACTCGACATTTGATTTGCTTCGTTGACATTTCGTTTCACTAAGACTTGCCCCCAGCTTTATTTTGTCAAAGATTAATGTAACGGTTAGGGTTGAAATTGGGTACAAGCCTTTACAGATTTGACCCTAGATTTCCATATATGTAGCCCCGATTCAATTTGAAAAAGAAAGGTTATAAAAAAAGGGTTAGGATTAAGGTTATGGTTAAGGTTAAGGATAGGGTTAGGTTCAGGGTAAGGGTTAGGGTAAGTAGATCAATTTTCCATGATTTTAGTGGGGGCACATATGGAATTCTTTGCACTCACTTTTTTAGAGTTAGGGTTAGGGTTTTACATTGTGTTTTACTAGAGTTTGTTGAAGTTGAAATTCAATTCGGATGTGACCGCGGATTGAGTGTCACTATAATATAGTGCATGTGCTGAATATCCGAATTTCAGTTGAGATATCAGAGTTATACTACGCGTTGTCCGATGCGTATTTTCTTTGATGTGTAATGATTTAAATCGTGTCTTTCTCGGTCCGGGTATACAGAAACTTGGTACCAGCTGGAAAAATATTACTGCAATGCAAGAGCGCTTTATCAAGGCATCTCCGCTGGAGT
The DNA here is from genome assembly GCA_029962745.1 of Echinometra lucunter. Classification (NCBI taxonomy): domain Eukaryota; kingdom Metazoa; phylum Echinodermata; class Echinoidea; order Camarodonta; family Echinometridae; genus Echinometra; species Echinometra lucunter. Next base: position 29,296,299 of record CM057160.1, on the reverse strand, counting down.
TAGCTTAATACTTCTAACGGAATTAAGGAAACAAAGAGACATATCTGTATTTTGGTAATTTTCCATCGACAAAACGCTATTTATCATTGATATTACATGTCTTCCTGTGCTACAAAAGTGACATTATTTGTGTCTCTGTTCTTATGACATCTAAGCAGATATAAAATGGAATAAAAGCATGTATATATAAAAAAAAAAAAAACTTACAACGCGCTTTTGAAATATCTTCAGCACACGAAATATCACATACAATAATTGTCACTGATTTCGTAGTTTGAAGGCAAAATGACAGGACTTTATAATTTCATGTCTGCAATGCGTGTTTATCCTACAATAACATACGGTTCATCTTCGTCCTCAACAAACAATCAAGGCATCTTTTATCCCTGGTTCAATTTCACGCTAGCCCGGCTAAACATCGAACGACTTCATCGAGTCAAGAGAAAGGAAATCAGAAAAAGTTCATCGCATCTATCTCTCTGTTATCTCTCCTCTCTTTTCATCTTCCTTCTCTGTTTATCTCTTCGCATATCAAAGATGACGAAATAATTTTCCTCCTCAAGCAACTCGCCCATAATTCCGCATTTGTTCTTTCCGGCTCATTTAATCGAGCAACATATTTAGGGGGTTCTCACTGGCGTGAGGATGTATGGTGTCTTTATAGGGAGTCGATTCGAATTTGAAAGCATCATCATGGCGGGCTAAAGAAAGAAGAGATTTTATAAAAATGAACATGCGCTGTCTGGTAATTATAGGAGATCTGAATCAAATTTAGAACGAAGACACAAAGGAGTTCATCTTCATGCCCCTTTGGAAACGAATCATTCTTTATTTTATGATTACTCCACAATCATCCGATCATGTTTTGTGTATACTCCGTACGCTTGTTTTTATTTATATTACACTCTAAAAACGAAAATGTTAAAACACCATTTAAAAGGTCCGATGAGTGACACTTTTAACTTGAGGATTCAGTACTATAAAGGTTGGAATCCAGCATGTTCAATGTGTTAATCTACCATTTTGACAATGTAGTCACTCATCGACACTTTTAAATGGTGATTTAACATTTTAGTTTTTAAACGTGCCTTGAACCTGACTGTTATTAATTGTTTACCTTATACACTTTTAAATTGTCATGTTTTCCCTGTAATATAAAGAAATTCTAATTCCAAAGCCTCTTTTAACTTACCGACACTGAAAATATTGTAACAGCCACAGCTATACCAAGCTCGGACCGCACTCTTTTAATTTTGAGCCCCTGAAACACCCCTGACAATATGGCCCTCACCTTTTAATACCCTCCTCCTCCTCCTCCTCCTTCTCCATCATAGGAAGATAGGTGAAAGTCTCTTTTCTACCATCTTATTCTATTACGCCTGTCAACCTAACTTGGTTGACAGATCGTGGAGAATTATTCATAGATGAACCATTCTCTTAGAAATAAATTATCATCGAACGAGTAGCGAAAAGGAATCTATTATGCACTGTGGTCTTCACCCATCCCTCATTTGCTATGCGGAGTATTAAAAGTAGAAATTCAATTCTTTTGTTTTTGCGGAAAGATGATCGGTGGATGATGGCACTTGAAACGGAAATATAGAGTTAAGCTTCTTAATATAGTGTACCACGAAATGAGGTTTTTTGTTTCGAAAGAATACATATTTTTTTTCACTTTTTAATTGTGCTTGTAATACAAGAAAAATTAGTTGCAAAATATATGTTTTCTAGATCTATACAGAAATCAAAAGACACCGGTGAAAATTACGATAAATCCGTTGTGGACATACAATACAATCTATGGGGATATATTTTTGTGTCCACGTAGATACAAGTATATTGATACCAAAGTAGATTCAGATTGATTAACACAATGGATTCTGCAAGTTGAGTTGACAATTTGGTAAGATCCTCTCTCTCCCCCCCCCCTCTCTCTCTCTCTCTCTGTTTATAAGGGAAATAACTTTAACATATTTGCTTGATATACATGATTCCAGTTAAAACATGAAATAAAATTTCAAGAAAGATGTAACATAATTTTCTCCAAATTTGACTAGACATGCAATTCACTCGACAAAAAGGCAAAATTCGATTCGACTGTATAAAAAAAAATGTATGATTGCTAGATATCCCCGTGAGCTGAACAAAGCCATTTGCAATTTTGAACACAAAGTGAGAAGAAGAAATCATCCCTGGGCCTTGATGTATCGAATGATATGATCAATGTTTCATTCATCAGCTGTCGTTTGCAATACATGTAATCTTGCATTTTACTCGAGAGTCCTAGTATATAGAACATCTACAGTTTTATTTGCATGACGCTTCTCATAGCTTCTTCCAACCGAATCAAAGTATCAGTGGTAAATAAGAGTGCTATAAACTGAGATCATACAGCCATAGGCGTAGCCAGAGGTGCACCAAGGAGCCGTGGACCCTGTTATCCCCTAAAAAACACCAACAACTGAGTTATGATAATACTTATGACACCCATCCCTTGACCCCCCCCCCCCCCGTTCTCGGTGCTCCTTCGCTTAGTCGATCCTTCACGTTCGTACCCTGTTGAATAATCTTGGCTACGCCAGTGCATACATCATATTTCTTTGAAGAAATGGGAAATGTTTTAACCATGCATAAATCCTGGAAAGAGACTCTCTTTTCAAATGTCTCTGAGACAGAAATGCAGACAGAAAATCAAAGTCCGAATCAGATTCCCAAAACTGAGATAGATGAAGAGCATAATAAAACATGGCGTCATTTAAGCCATGGAGAGGTACATGAATTATGCAATCAACATACCTGTATGACAAGACAAGTGCGTGTCATTTGAAACTTTGCCTAGACATGCTAGATGTCTTTTCCCGTGATGCTCCTTGACCTAAGACACCGAACAAGTTCGGATGTGTTTAGAATGTCTTCGGTTAGCATCATAAAGACGATGAGATGAAGGGCAAGGGCGGTGTTCAGCATACTCGTAGTGGTGGTGATGATGGCGGTGGTGGTGGTGGTGGTGATTGGGGGGGGGGGGGGGCTGGGTAGTGTCTTCCCATATGATTGAAAAAGAAATGCATGAAGTAGGGATCAAAAAGAAGGGAAAGTAAGGGTTAAATTCTGAAGATGCGAGGAGAGGCAGGAGGGGGGGGGGTATTATCGGAGTTGACTTTCAATAGCAATGTATAATTTGTAATGCATTAGGACAGTAGGAAGAGATATTTGCTGTACACATTTTAGCCCCCTACTTTTTTGACGACAGGTTCTCAACAAAACTTTAAGAAAACAACAACACACAAATACACATGTTGGTATCAGTATGCCAATAGCACGTTAATTTATTTGATGTACGATAAAAGAGCAATGTAGATAAAATGCCTTGCTCAAGGGCATAAGTGCCGTGCCGGGGATCAAACCCTCGATTCTCGCGTCTCCAGTCAAGCGCCTTAAACCACTCGACTACGGCACCTCAACTGTTTTTTTTCTTCAATATTAGAGTACCTACATAAAGAGAGTAGCGACATAGACGTCCTACTTCTTGGGAAACAAAATGGCGTTCAAATTCTTTCTATTTTGAACACCCGTTTGCTTATCGGAATTGAATAGAAATGTTGCGTAACAGTGAAACAAAATGGCGTTCAAATCTTGGGTTGTCGCTACTCTCTTTATGTAGGTACTCTATTCAATATCGGGGGTGAGCGCCCCCTCTTGCCCTTTACGAAGCCATACGGAAAGCATAAATCAAGATCCTGGGACATCTCACTCGACGGGAAAATTATTCAAAAACATGTATTAGATATCACACTTGCCCGGGTGTCAGAACAGGTTGAATCTTTCATGTCTCACTCAAGCGTTCCAAAACATCTCTATTTCACGTAGTAAGACAGCATTGGGCTTGAATCGCTAAGTCGGGATGGAGACTGCGAGGCTTAGGATGAGAGAATGGGAGGTGGGGGTGGGGATGGGGGTGGGGGTGGTGAGAAGTACAGGAAGATCAGTGATGTAGAGCTACATAGGTAGGGGGCATTTGTCTAAAGGAGACACCCATTCTACTAACCTTTGTCGATATGCAAGGTTACGCATGCTGTGAGGGGTGTTGGGTAGGAGAATTTACAAAATTAGTGGTGTTGTGGGGAGGGGGGGGGGTGTCATGAATGCACACCAGCTAATTAACTTTTTAATCAATGAACGAAGCACCGGCGTAAATCCACTTGAGGAGTTGGGGATGATCGACTTTTTTCTGTCGAACTCACATCGAAGTATAAACACACGCCCTCACCCACCTGCCCAGACCCCCCCCCCCCCCCCCCTTACACACATTTCAATTTTTATCTTGGGAGCGAGCGAAGCAAGCGAGCCAAAAATAACCACTTTTCTGGTTTTCAATCGTATTTTCAAATAGAAATTCTAAAATATGATGGTTATTTACGACAGATTATTAAAAACTATATTTAAAGATTAATTCAAATATCATTTCTTCCTTAAAAAGTGTGGGGGATATTTGTACACGCCATCCCCCTCTCAAAAAAGTGTGGGGGGATATATTCCCCCATCCCCCGGGATTTACGCCAATGGAACGAAGCATGTGAGAACAAGATTCATTTTGTAGTGGAGGCAGGGGATTTTAAAATCTTTTAACTTTGCCTCTCCTCCATCTTTTCCCTGTTTAACCATTTAGTAAAAAGGACGTATTACGATTAGATTTATCCGTAATGAATTTCAGATAGTGTTTGTTGTTTGTTTTATGAAGTGTTCACTTACAGTAAAATTTCTGTCTTTTACAATCTTCTGTTATTCTTTTTAATCCCGACAGGTAATCATTTCTATCACAAGAAAGATTGTTTTTGTAATTCATTCTTTCCCTGCCCTTTCCTACGCATTGTAGGTATTTATGGCAGTATGCTCAATTGTTCAAATTTAATCCATTCGCCCAGGGACGTCGAATGCTTCCCTTTTCCGCAAATATGCATCTAGCAACCGTGCTTAATCTCCTTCATTAATATTCATAAACGATATTATTAATTCACTGCGTTCATAAGCCATGGAACCTTAACATAATCCTTTTTCTAGAGCCGATAAGTTATTCTAGAAGTCTAATCATCTGCTCACGGTGATGTCTTGAATATAATCATTACAAGATACATCGCAGTTTAGTATATACCTTTTCTTAATAAAAAGTGTTAAGAAGGAAATGATGGGGTAAAAAAAGGATATGGGAGGAGTGTTATTTGGCTAACATATAAAGAAAGATTGTGTTTTCATAGCGCATATTTTTGTCAAAATTTATCTTTATGTGGGCCTTTATCTAAGTCATCAGTCAGAATAGAAGGACAGCATTGGTCGGGGGGGGATATAATTATGTCCTCGGTGAAACCGGTGGTAATATACTTTTCGGGAGAATTCCCATCTTTTTCGCCATTTTCTCTTTTTATCAAACCGTAAACTGTCACTTGTTATTACCAAGCAAATCAGCTGTGTGATCACGTCAATACGAAATTTCGTCAGGTATCAAGGAAAAAAAAAAAGGAACAATAGCATCAAACACTGGGTTTCTTTAAACAAAGGACTTTTTAAGGACTGCTGATGTACGCCAAATGTAAAAAAAGATATTACTTCTATAGTCTTTTTCCAACGCTGCGTTATTTTTTCAACTTGTATGCAGTTTCCATGTCTATGCATGTCTATTGTACGTTTACAGGACGACTCGATCTTTACATGTCACTATCAAGAGTCATTAACGTCAGTTATGATAATAATGATAATGATAATAATAATAATGATAATAATAATAATAATAATAATGATAATAATAATAATAATAATGATAATAATAATAATGATAATAATAATAATAATAATAATAATGATAATAATAATAATGATAATGATAATAATAATGATAATAATAATGATAATAATAATAATAATAATAATAATAATAATAATAATGATAATAATAATAATGATAATAATAATAATAATAATAATAATAATAATAATAATAATAATGATAATGATAATATAATAATAAATAATAATAATGATAATAATGATAATAATAATGATAATAATAATGATAATAATAATGATGATAATAATAATAATAATGATAATAATAGTAATGATGATAATAATAATAATATGATAATAATAATAATAATAATGATTAATAATAAACAAATAATAATAATAATGTAACATAAACAAACAAGAAAAAGAAAACCTTCATAGCAATACAGTGGGAATATAAAGTTATGATTTAATAGGACTATAAGAATAAACTTAAACATAAACAAAAGAAGCAAGATATGTCAGTAAATAAACACTACGGCACATCTCAAATAAGCTTACAACACAGTTGACAACTATAATAGCCTAGACCATCCCGGCTTCCAAAGCTACATGTTTGGACGGTAGGCATGTGTGATGATAGCACTGGATATCGAGGGTTTAGTCCAACAAAGGGCTATCTGTATTTTTTATTTGAATGAGATTTCGAAATTAAAATGATCCAGCAGAGACTAGGAACCTATCGGTAACAATGGTTTCTACACCAAACTTTGCTACAGCTGGATATCACCCCAAATGAATTTAGATATAGCTATCTGCATTTAAACTGCAGTGTGCAGTGCAACAAATCTTTATTTCAAGATTTATCACAATTGCCAAAAATGCAGATAGCCCTTTGTTGCACTAGACCCTAGATATTAGTAGTCATTATCCATTAGCTTTAGTGGAACCCGTGGACATAAAAGGGTTCTTCGGATGAATTCATGTGAAAGACGATATGGCTGGACATCCTATAAAGAGGGCATAAATAAATTCGTGTGTCTTAAGTTCATTCATAGGAGAAAGATGAGGCATCAAGCGGGAGGGGCTATAGGCTGGTGTGGGGTACATTTGCCCCCAAATCAACAAACATAAAAAGGTGGATGGGGGAGGGAAAGGGGTGATGGAGTGATGATTCCTTGATGTGCGTGTGTGTGTATATATGTGTTTCAAAGAAAGAGAGAGAGAGGGAGTGAAAGGTTGGTATATTGAATGAGAGGGAGAGAGCGAGAGAGGGAAGAGACAGAGAAGCAGAGAAATGAAGAGAGTGGCGAGAAGGTGGGCTAGGGAGATAGAGATAGATTGAGATATAGATATATAGATATATATAGATATATAGATAGATGGATAGCTTGATAGACAGATAGATGGATAGTTAGATAGATAGACCTAGATAGATAGATAGATAGATAGATAGATAGGTAGGTAGGTAGACAGAGATAGAGAGAGAGCGCGAAAGAGATGGGGAGAGTGAAAGAAAGCGATACTAGTAAGAAAGAGTGACACGATAAATAGCTGTCAGTGATACTACAATTTACAAAAGTAATCATTTACCCCCGCTCTGCGATTAGATGAGGTGCCCTCAAAATGATCCCAGTTCCATATAAAGGGCAATATATCAGATTATTAATCGACACAATTTTCCCGGAATATTCAGTTTGACCCACTTCTTAAGCCTGATTCGAGCCTTTTCAATTAGCATGGAACAGAAGTAGGTCATAAGCTTTCTGTGGAATTATGAACAATCGTCTTTCCTGAGAAGCTTTAAAGAAGGATCAGTGGTTACAATTAAAACGTGGTAAGAAAAATCTGATTATGTTTTTTGAAAAGGGAGCGGGAAGAAGCATAAAAGAAGATTCGTCGCTAATAATTTTGTCAAAATATTGTCGGATTTACTCATTTTTGTTTCTTTTCTGTTTAATGTTTGCTTTTAAAACCATTATGTTTTGATTTAGAACATTATGAACATTCAAACTTCATTTTGACGGTAATCAAAATAATTTAAGCATGTTTGTCAACAACAAGAAAATAAAGCCTGTTCAAATTCGACACATGTCATTATAAGGCGTATCCAAAGAAAGCTGATTGTGGGTGGAGTCACTTTATTTATTTTAATAATTAAAAAAAATCCTCAAGTTCTCTCGGAATGATGCTATTTTGTTCCTATGTAATAGGACGATTTTTTTTTTCGGAAAGGAAGGGCCAAGCGCTATAATAAGGAAAATGAAATATGTTTTTTTTCGACACTAAATATGATATAAAAGTGATGATATAATCATATAAGTGAATGATATAAAATAATTAGACATATAGTGAAAATGATAATGAAAATAGATATACATAGTAGAAAAAAACAACATTTGTTGGTAAAAAATTGTATTAAGGCATAACAGAAATAAAAAAGATGAAAGAAAAAATAATGATAAAAACAGAAGAAAGAAAGAAACCCCCACTATAGGAACGTGCTGGTGCCTCTATTCTTTCCCCAGATAAATTTGTGGGGGATTTCCATCCATCTGCATGCATTCACTGATGTCAAGCACAAGCTCGAGGGAGAGACGACTTCAGATGAGAGCGAATGCAGACATTCACGGATAAAGTGTCGAATGAAGATGCCGTCTTTGTCCAATAAATCTGGATATTTTCAATTCTTGTCACTGTAGATGATCACAGTATGATGATAAACATCGGAGACATCTCTCATCTATTTCCTGCTCAGTCTTTGATTACTAATGGCGTCGCAAAGGAATTTTTTGAGCGATAGAGGATGGGGGGGGGGGGGGGGTTACAAAAAATGTATTGTATGCTCATCGCTCTCCTTGACTCTGTTCGCCTAATCAAAAAAAGTAATGATAAGATCAGAACTTCCAATAATTCATATCTTATTTGGACTTCACGTTTCCGACATTTTTTGCTTAAATATCCTATGGTTTTTTGAGATCATTTTCATGGTTTTCCTAATCTGTTTCTATAGCGAATAGTCAGCACATATCTGATGCTAACTAGTTTAATATAAATAAAATGTGTAAAAATGAACATCATCGTGATTTTGCTTCTAGTTGTTGGATTAAGACCTGACGTGGGTTAATA
>CM057160.1:29251795-29281892 GCA_029962745.1 Echinometra lucunter | reverse complement strand
CTCACCTTTGAGCAAAGGTACGAGCAAGCTTTTGATTTAGTCATTAGGAGTTCCATGTTTCACTGCAAGTGATTATTCAAAGCGTCTTTCATTAACTTAATGCTCTCTATTTAATATGAAGCATACGTACTTCTGTACCATTGGCATTTGAGGCTGATTGTTCGATTTAATGAAAACTTTCTGGATTGCTTGATTTAATGAAATCTTTCTAGAGATTTTCAAGTGGGAGTGTAAGAGAAATCCTGATGAGAAGTGATAAGGATGCTTTGAGCTGTCTCATCAAATTTCAAGTTTGACTTGTCCACATGTCAACAACACTTAAAGTGTCAAGGAAGGTGAAAGTGGGTTATACTAAGCAAAATTTGATCAGACATTTATTTATGTTTAAACCTAGGTTTCGTGAGAGGTATTAGGATGTTCACTTTTTAAAAAATTTTGTGATGATCTTTTACAAACTCAAAGGCTAGAATTCAAAAAGGTGGTTTAAATTTAGTCCATGGTTTAGGCAAATTTGGGGGTACAAGTGCGCTTGATTTAGCGCGTACACTAAGATAGGTCCAATGATAAACGCGCGCGTTTGGCAAAGGGTGCTAGATTTACGCTTGTTGCCATGGTTTTGGTTTAGACCACGGTTTATGTAAATTCATGCTTAGATTAATTTACATAAACCGTGGTCTAAACCAACGAAGGATGAACAATATACTTCTTTAATGACGCATCTTGACATTTCTTTTCTCCAACGAAAACGAGATTGAAGTTGAGTTGTAGAAATCCGACGATTTAAGTTAGCTGCTGCTGCTGGCTTATCATATCAAACTCTTAAAAATTACGAAATTAATAAATCTGATAAATTACGCAAGGTTCATGTTTTGGATTCATGTCTCCACTCTCATTTCTGCCGTTAATTAATGATTTTCTGCCGTCTACTTCGACCAACATACTGATCTGATATCACATTTCTTAATCCAATTTTGGGAGAACCTGGGACCGGGTCACAAATCGAGAATAAGACATGTAAGACAGAAAGGTTACACAAGTTCCTCAGTTTGTACTTTTATACTACTATCACTTTGGTCTTCAGTTGAAGGTGCAGGCCTCTATGATGTTTAACTTTTTTCGACTTGCACCATCTCAGCTTCATTTCAAACGTGGATCAAGTGCATTCCATTTAAGAGCTGGAGCCACTTTCTTAAAACTTGTTATCAGTAACAACTGCCACATTTCTCTGACAAATTCGCTCTCAGCCAATCAAATGCAAGGATTTCAGTAGCTTATAATAGTTATCGCAAGTTGTTATTGATAACAAGTTTTATGAAACGGGGCCCAGATTCAAGTGGGGGAGAGGATAGAATTTAGAAACCTTTTGCGTGGGATTGCTTGTGGGATTCTTTTTTTTTTTTCCTATGACCAATAATTCGTTTATGTCTGTCAAATTAAATTCCATTTAAGAGCTGGAGCCAATTTCTTAAAACTTGTTATCAGTAACAACTGCCACATTTCTCTGACAAATTCGCTCTCAGCCAATCAAATGCAATGATTTCAGTAGCTTATAATAGTTATCGCAACTTGTTATTGATAACAAGTTTTATGAAACGGGGCCCAGATTCAAGTGGGGGAGAGGATAGAATTTAGAAACCTTTTGCGTGGGATTGCTTGTGGGATTATTTTTTTGTTTTTGTTTCCTATGACCAATAATTCGTTTATGTCTGTCAAACTTTTAAGGAGTTAGAGCTTCTAAAAATCGTCGAGCTGCTCTGCTAAAAGCGATACCATTTTTAGAAGAAACTTGATTTTCCTCACCTTGACTACTCATCGCGCTAAGGCTAAATTGAGATGCAAACATCACAAAGCTACTACTTGTGTATCATCAGGCGGTATGCCACGTCATGCCGCAGTGAACTTGGCCTTGCAATGCTGTTTACAATTTAGCAAGCATTTTAGAATAGAAATATGGCTGTTTAAGGAGCCAGTTCACGTTTTCTTAAAACCGCTGTTCCTAGTGTTGGTTGTATCCAAGGTCAGCTGCTGGTCGGGGTGTGTGTACGAGCGCCTTTTTTAAAGCGGAAAATGTTAGGCACGCACAGTGATGAGTCGGCATGGCGCCTTTAATATGCTCAGAGGAGAATGAACCCCACTTATACTGAGACCTAGGGCACCACAACTCTAAGGGTAAGAGAAATAGGGAAGGGATGGATTGCATACACCATTACGACTTGGCTGTATATGAAATACATGGAATAGAAAATTTGCTTATATACTCATTCTATGTCCTGATCATAAAGTGACGATTTTTAATGCAAACCGCATGGAAGTAATGCATTGCTCTGTCATTATCTGTCATTCCAAGGACTGTTATCCCGCCGCTTGGCAGGAAATTTATCAGAACCACTATGCTTTCTGATTCGTAAACGAAATTTTGGATGGTTCAAACTTGTGCCACTGCTGCTTGATACAATAAGAAAGAACAAGAGAGAGAGAGAGAGAGAGAGAGAGAGAGAGAGAGAGAGGGAGGGAGAGAGAGAGAGAGAAGACTCGAAAGAATCATAACAACTGATCACGTCCAAAGTGATTGTCTTCCGCAGTGCGAGAGGGTCCACATTATTTGGCCCAATAACTTTTGATGCATTGCCCTTAAAATATACCAACTACAGGAGCAGAAAGAGCCAAAAATTCTACAAATATAATGCCAGTTTTTGGTCGCGTCAGTATATGCCATTTAATGTGGAAAACTTTTTAAAGGAAAATATACACTAAAATCCGTAAATTGGCAACGCAATGGAAAGGTTGAGATCACTGTTTCTCAAAGCTTTTTCCAAACTTCTCGACAAACTTTCCATCAATTTATGATACAGATACATGACGTTATAAGCAAAAAGTAGTGATACAATTAAGAAAAATACTCATGTTGCCAATTTGAAGAGGAAAAGCTGATGAAAGTAAGCTTTAAACCATACCTGTCATGAAAAGGTGAATAATAACTGTTGCAGTGAGCTCTAGGGATTAACACTGTGTCAATGTAGCTTGTGTATATTGGCAAAGAAATCACAGGAGAACATGAAATCATTCAATTATGTCAATGAGAAAAAGCTTTTACAAAAGTCCTTCAGCTATAGGTTAACTCTATATACGTATGACCTTCAGCTATGGGTTAGCTCTACGTATGACATTCATAAAAGGATGGTTTTTTTTGGGGGGGGGGGAAACTGAATTTTCATATACTTACTTTGGTAGACAAATGTAATGACTTACTTATTAAAGGTGATATGTAAAAGCCACATTGAATTCTCCAGTTCACGAAAGTTGGAAGTATTGAATGGATTTACGATTGAGGAATAAGAAATTAAAATTAAAAGACTATATCATAAAGTGGAGCTGTATGAAGTAGTATATAGGGGGATTGTCAAATCTGCATTACCATGTAATATTTTAGCCTTAAAGCCCAAATTCCATTTCTTTTCATACAGGAAAGCAAGCGAGTGGGGTAGCGGAAACTCGAAGCACTTTAATCGAACGTGACAGGAAAAAAATGTGGACAACAAAAAATCAATCTTATCCTCTCTACTTGTCGTAAATCTGAGGAATATGTTCGTCTCTCGTTCCGGAGGTTTGGACCAGGGAAAATTCGTTTGGTGAATTTGCTTCGAAAATAGTAAGAGTATATACCTGTTTCGAGAAACAGAAGAATTGAAGGAGACAGAATTAAAGAACGGGAATAGTATGACAAAAGATTAAGAAGAGAAAAAGGATCTGGCAAAGTAACAGAATGAAAAAAATATGTGGAAAATAAAAACCAAGAAAAATGGAAATGAGATGTGAATGAAACTACAGAACAACAATGAAAATAGCAGAAACAGTAAAAATAAATGATAAGGGGATGAATGAGAAGAAGAAGAAAAAAGAAGAAGGATATTGAAGAAGAAGAGAACAAGAAGAAGAGGAAGGAGAAGAAGAAAATAAAGAAGAAGAAGGAGAAGAAGAGCGAGAAGAAGAAGAAGAACAAAAAGAAGAAGAAGGAGCAGAAAAAGAGGTGACAATGAAGAAGAAGGTTAACCCACTCATGACAGGAATTATTTAAAGCCTGATTTGATCAGCTTTCATTCTTCAAATTGGCAACACCAACATTTTTCTTTTATTGCTACATTTTTCTTATAAAACATCATGTATCTGAAATAAATATAAAAAATGACAGAATGTATGATGAGAAGTCATAAAGTTGCCAATTTGCAGGGAAAAACAGTAATTTTAACATTTTCATCGCACTGCCAATTTAAGGATTTTAATGCTTATTTTCCTTTAAAAAATTTTCAGCATCAAACAACGAATATTGATGCAACCAAAATGAGCACAGTTTGTGTAGAGTTTTTTGCTCTTTCTGCTCATGTATTTGGTATGATTTTTAGGGCTTTGCATCAAAAGATATTAGACCAAACCACAAAATGTGGACCTCTGTCACGAATGGGTTAAATAGAATATGCAAACTCGCAGTCTAAAAAAGATAATGAAATGCTCAAGCGAGAAATGTGAGAAAAACAATGGATGAAGAAAGAGGAACATAGTGAAAATGAGAAGAAGATTCAACAAAGTAAAATATTCGAAGGAAAAGTGATGAAGGCGATAAAAGCTTGTTTTCCCGTTTGAAAAAAGAAAAGAGGGAAAACAAACGACAGTCCGTCTTCTGTTTCATTTGATTAATAATGAATTAAAGGCAATGTATTCGTAGAGACTCAACCCTAATTCATTACCAAAACACTTCCAGACAGCCGAGAAAAACCTCTCGTCTCTCCTTTCGCGCATAACATATTACTCTCGGGAACGGAAGGAGTTAAGACATTTACAGCTCGGTTTATCAATTCAAGTGGAAAAAGAATAAAATAGAGAGAGGGAGAGAGAGAAAGAGGGAGAGAGAGAAAGAGAGAGGGAGAAGGAATAAGTCACGAAATAAATTAAACTAGAGGTTTCATTACTTGAGACCCGACTTCCCAAATCCACAAAGAAATAGCATTTTGATTATTAAAAAGGGGGAATTTCCCTTCCGCTATACCGTATAGTATTATCTTCTTTTCATTTCACATAGATTCTCTCCGAGGAGTTATTTACAGTGTACGGAGGATGGGGTTATTGTTTTTTATTGTTCGTTGGGAATATCTTTCAGTTCTGTTGGTCTGGTGAGGCCATAAACCTCTTATTGTATTTAAGTGGTTTCTACATAATATACGTGGTGGATGTTTGCGTTATAAAAGAAGGCAATGACTATATCATTACCGTCCCATTCGCAATATGAATTTAGGATACTGATTACGATTTACAGTTTTACAGTATCTTAAAGGAGAATGCAACCCAGGCATCAATGTGCTTCCAGTGATTGAAGAAGAACAAGAAGAGTAAACAGTGAAGGTTTGAAGGAAATCGGACAATGTGTTCAAGAGTTATGAACTTTGAAATTTTAAGTAAATCCTTATTATGGAGATCCTTGAATTGGCAACTTTGCCAGCATCTGTGATGTCATCGTGGACAACTCTCTATTCATTTTGTACACAGAATTTAACATTTTCTTTATTTTCAAGAAAAATAAAAATTCTTTTGATTTATGGTTTGAGTATGACGTGTCTATATCAATTCTGCAAGCATTTTGAGAAGAATTATGTTGATTCCCGACTTGAAATTTCGTATAAATAATTTTTTTGGGAAAAATTATGTACAAAATGAATTGAGAGTGGTCCACGATGACATCACAGATGCTGGCAAAGTTGCCAATTCAAGGATCCCCTTAATAGGGATTTACTGAAACTTTAAAAATTCATAACTCTTGAACAGTTTGTCCGATTTCGCTCAAATTTTCACTGTTTACTCTTCTTAGTCATCTTTATTCACTAAGAGCACACTGATGCTTGGGTTGCATTCTCCTTTAAATGTGGATTTTCCGGAAGTTGACATCCAGTGTTATAGATTCAATAAACACTTGAATACCATTTGTGTGTGTGTGTGTGTGTGTGTGTGTGTGCGGGTGTGCGTGTGTGTGTGTGTGTATCATTTCAAGTGAACATCGACATGATCGAACACAATATTTCATGAAGCATGCGAGACGCCATGTTCTTAGATGTTATATACATTTAGGTCATGCGTTTAATATTTTCAAAAGAATGTACTCCCTCATTTGCATGCATTCGGATGGCCGAAGCAGACCCATCCAATAGGGTTAGGGACATTTTCCCAGAAATTTTCACTTTGGGGAATATAATCAGATAATCAGCCTATCAAGATTCGTTCCATTCCGACTCGATTTTGTTGACCTGGAATAAATGTTTTTGTTTTTTTTTAATTCTGATAATGTGACGAATTTTAAAACCACTTGAAAGCAATTAAGGTCAAGAGATTTTTTAGCAAGCCCGCCTTAATCCTCTGGTTGATACACAAGAAGAAGAACTCTTTCGGAAGAGTGGATTCTGTTACTTCAATTCAGATTTAATTTAAGAAAGGTCGAATGACAGACGAGTCGGCGAGTGTCGCAGCGAAATTGGTTAAATCTTATATTTTTAGACCCTCTGAATAAGAAAAAGGTTTAAAAAAGAAGGTTTAATTGAAGGCTTTTTGAATCTTTATAAATGTAATAATTCGTCTAGAATTTGACTTGAAAAATATATTCTGGATATTTTGACACATAATTGAGAAATTGTTAGATCATAATCTTTGACTTTTATTTTGTATAATCTCACTTGATTACAGGAACGTTTATTTGAGTGGGGGGGGGGGGGGGCTGACACCCAAACAGGCGGGGTCCAGGAGACGGAGCTCCCTAAAACTGTTCGGTTTTTTATGGTTTCACGAGCCTTTGAGTAATTTAAATATTAAGTTTTACAATTCATAGTTTTTTCTTTTTCTTTTTTCTTTTTACCCTCTTTCATTTTTATGCGAAATGGGGGGGGGGGGGGGCTGCACCCCCACGCTTCTGCGGCCCCTGGATTGTACGCCATAGCATGTTCTTCGAAGTTCATGATCAAAATGTACTTTCCTGAAAAGTCTTGCAATGATCAAAGAGTAAAGGGCAGAAATAGAATGCTATGGATGCAGAGAAACGTTGGTCAGCCGCTATTCAACATTTGTATTCATAGTCACAACCTCGTTCCCAGGATGATATGGAGACATCAATGTTTGACAGGGCATGAATTAGAATGAACTGTCAGGTCGCTGGGGACGAGATGAATAAGGAATTCATTATTCCTCAAGATAGTTATTCAAGTATTCAAGCGTTATTTTTGACCCCGATTACAAAAATTACTTAAGTGATCGATACAACTGAATTTTGTTGCTCCTGCAGTTTTGAATATTTGACACCAATTTTTTTTCAAGACGTAGATATGACCAAAAAAAAAAAATAATAATAATTGAATTAATATGTATATATACGTTGTTGCAAAGTAATGGCATGCATGATAAATAAGAAAAATGATATCCAAATGTCATTAGTTTCATTTTGTTTAATCTTAAAGTATTTTCATTCTTTCTTCTTTTTTTTTTGAGGGGGAAAGGCTTGTTGGGTATGGTCTAATCATTATTAATAATTCTCTTTTTTGTGTTGTTGTTATTGTCACTGACGTAGCTAAGGGGGCACAAGGGGGCCATGCACCCCCTGTTGATCGGTGAACCCCCAAAAAAGGAGCGAAAACAAAAAACAACAACAGCAACAAAAACTTTCGAGTCCACTTCACATAACTTACCCTACCCCTACCCTGCGTATTGAAAGTAAAACGTGAATATGCCACTTCTGATATATAAATTACCCTTAATATTGCATTTTAGTGTGCAGAAAATGCCATTTTCATGTACGAATTTTCAAATATCTCCCTACCGTGGGGGGGGGATACCCCCCCCCCCCCGCCAGTGGTTATTGCTATATTTTGCATTTTCCTTTTTCCATTATGAAATCTTGTATGTTTTCTTAGATATACATGATTTATAACACAAGTGAGGATACTTCAAAATCCGAAAAAGACGGAGCTGAGTTCAAACGTATCCAACTTTTATGTTTTATTGCCAACTGACAACCAGGTGTTAACCTAACAAATTTTCGGCAGGGATTTAAGCATAATTTGATCGGATATCCTTCCTCAAATTGGCAACACCAGGATTTTTCTGTTATTGCTATAATTTTCATACAAAGATTCACGTGTCTGTATAATGAAAAATGAAAGCAAATTGATAGGCAATTAGTTGAAAAGTATAGAGGTTGTCAATCTTTCGGATAAAACAGTTATTTTGAACCTTTCATCTGCAGCCACGTAACTCTATGTGAAGTCTAATTTAGTTAACGCCATGATGACTCCCGGAAATAGATCGTGTTAGAAAACAGTACAATGTTTTACATTCGTAAACATTGCTTCAGGAAAATGAATCGTCGGTCTAGTAAATTTGTCACAAGCTTTGTAGTAAATTGTTCTAAGTAAGCTCACAAACATTGCTTCGGGGAAACGAATGGCCCTTTTTGGTGTCGTGTACGTTTGGTTGCATCATATAGCTGTTTGCAGCCAGCTTTACAGTAGAATTGAAAGAAGCCGACGGAGGTGACCTTTCTGGACACGTGACCTGTAGGCTTGTTTGAAAAGCTTTTAGCGCATGTTTACCCATACCACATCCTAACCCAAGAATAAAGATGAGACTTTTAAAAAGATGTCTACTTTTGCTTCAGCATAAAAACCGTCTCAGGGTCTGGACCACAACTCCATTTGGTGAGCCGCAGCTAGTATTTATGCGTTGATACTTGCTAATGTGGGTACCATACATTTTCTCTGGGTGATCATTGTCTCACTGAGAACCCTCGAGTGAAATAGGGGGGGGGGGGGGGAGGGGGGGGATGGCATGTGTTTGTGGAAAATGGATGGGTTTAAGGAGTGGTTTGAAGAAGACGAGAAAACAAAGAGAAAAGAAGAAAGAATGAGAGAGAAGACAAGTGAAAATAATGGATGAGAAGACGAAGGAACAGAAGATGAACGATGTAGAGGAAGAAATAAAAAGGAGGAGAAGGAAGAGTCAACATAAAAGTTGGGGAAGAAGTATTTAAAGAAGAATGAAAAGAAAAGATGATGATGATGAGAAGGAGGATAATGCGGAGGGGAGGATTTGTCTCGCGAGAATCTAGTAATGATATTATAAGATTAGAAGTAAAAGTAGTAGTATTATCAGTAGCAGCAGCAGCAGCAGCAGCAGTAGTTGTCGTAGTTGAAGTTGTCGTAGCATTCGCCGTAACGATGCGCATGATAGGCGCAGCAAGAGCGTCTTTGGTCATGTTAGTAGGAAGATCTGCTGTTGAAAAACCCTATTTTTCCAAACCTTTGGACATGTTGGATTAGTAATGTTGAAGAAGTTCATTGTAATCCATCGCATTTCTAAGATACAAGAGGATGAACGAGTCTAGTATGTTGCCTAGTAAGGTCGAATTCAATTCGCATTGTTGTCGGATAGCGAACCCGAAATGGTGTACAGAAATAGTACACACCAGACGGTTCTATCACTAAGAATGCCCCCCAAAACAGCAACTGAAAAGGTTATACATAACGCTTGGCGCCTGATGAATGGTAGAAGAAGAAGACAGAGGAAAGAAAACGAGTAAGAGGTGGTAGACAGACCTTATTAAAACCGAGAACGTTATGCAATGATTAAAAAAAAGTAGCGAAATGCAGAAAGTGATTAGAAAGTGAGAAAAAAAGGCGGGGTGAAGGTTGAAGAGAGAGAGAGATGGAGAAGGAGAGAGAGAGAGAGAGAGAGCGAGAGAGAGAGAGAGCGAGAGAGGGAGCTTGCTGAGTAATGTGATAAACAAAGATACAGGGACATAAGATAAATAGTTTGAAACAAACTGAAGAAAGCGAGAGATAGAAAGAGAAACAGAGATTGAGAGAGAAAGAAGAGGCGGAGAGAGCTTGGCGTATGATAAAGAAAGATATGGATGTGACAGCATGTACAAGAGGTAAAGAGAGAGAGAGTGAAAGAGAAAGAGAGGGAGAGAGAGAGAAAGGGAGAGAGAGAGAGAGAAAGGGGGAGAGAGAGAAAAGGATAGTTCATAGTGTGACAATGTAAGATATATGAAGGTTTTCACATATGTCGTGTCCATTTCTTCGCTCCAAGGCAACGTCTTCAAATAACCTTAATTTTGCCTTTGACTTTAAACTGTAGGTGGTTGAACTATTCATCCGATGAGAAAACATGAAGATGAACTATATTAAACAGATGGAGACGAGAAGGGTAATGGAGAGGCTTAGGGTTACACTGTTGACATTATTGAAACATTTGATGATACAAGATGAGCTCGAAGAAGATTATATGCAAAGAGCAGATCGAGGGAAAGAAAAACAAACAAACAAACAGACAGACAGACAGACAAACAAACAAACAAATGCACACAGAAGGCAAGACAAAGCGGTATCTCATCCACATTACTGCATGGTATACTGTCGGGGAGACATGACAGAGTAGTTGGGAAACTTGCCAACAGAATGAATCGTAAAAAATTTGGTCGACTTCGGGTAAAACACGATTAATAAGATTATATCCTTGTATTTTGCCAGCTATTTTCCTTTGTAAATTAAATGTGTTTAGCGTGTGAACCCATATCTCTATTCGTAAACCATAAACAATAAGACCCACAACAATAATAGTGATAATAATAACAAACGACAAGAAGAGGCAGGAATAGAGAAAATTTCAAGTAGTCCAATAAAAATATGGTAAACTTTGTTGCATATACAGACCTATCTATTTTAGTTATTCATACTTTCTTGAAAATAATTTTTATCCGAATATGACGTTTTAAGTATATTTTTCTTTTTTGTCAAGTGACGTCAATATTCACTATTTCTAGCGTGTCCAAAGACACATGGGCATTCTCCTTAGCGTCATCTTGATTTACTAATTCATGTCATGCACTTGACATGCACCTTTGCAGTAACCATGATGCGTCGATGAGAAGGACACCAAGGGTCAGACAGAGAGAGAGAGAGAGAGAGAGAGAGAGAGAGAGAGAGAGAGAGAGAGAGAGAGAGAAAGAGAAAGATAGAGAGGAGAGAGAAAAATGGGAAAGAGGGAGAGAGAGAGAAAAAAAGAGAGAAAATAAATCAGGGGGGAGAGAGAGAGAGAGAGAGAGAGATCTGGGGAGCATTTCATGAAGATTCTTGTCAGTAATTTTCACTGACAAATTTGCTCTTAGTCAATCAGACAAGGATTTCATTAGCTTATAACAGTTATCAGTGAAAATCACTAACAAGATTCTTCATGAAACGCTCCCCTGGAGATAGAGAGAGAGAGAGAAGGGGAGCGGAACGGAGGTTTGTACACAATCATTTAAATCATTTTTAAAAGACATGTCCCATTTGAATCGTTTTATCTGATGACGTGAACGTTTTTAAACTTAAAAGTTTCTAAACGCAATTTGTGTAGGACAAGGCCGAGCCAAAAACAAAGTGATTGAGCAAACGAAAAAAAAAAAACCCAAAACAAAAAAAAAAAACAAGAGATGATTATGAAAATGATACTAGAAAGATGTCAACAAATGAAAAAGGAAATGAAAACAGGGAAAAGGTTAGAAACTAAAGAGAGATCAGAAAAATAATAATAATAAAAAATAATCTATGAGCCTTTGTAATGATGTAGCGATCAGTCGCTTTGATATGATTTAAAGTAAGCATATCTCCTACAAAAATATTGCTCATTTTTCCCCATTATTCCCTCTTTGAAACCAAATCAACTTCCTTTTAGACAACTTTACCTTTTAATGCATCATATTTCGTCGTATTTGCCTTTATGACGCTTCCTGTATAAGGATATAAGGAAATATCATAAAAAGCACATCAAAGTATTAGATTACGCCATTACAAAGTCGCTTTTATTCCGCTTATGTTCCTTCCTAATGTAAAACCCCCCTCTATTCCGCAATGTTCTTTTATCCAAAATCCATATTCCATAATCTATCTCCAGCGACTCGGTTTTGTTTTATTTTCTCTCCCCTTGTCTTTCCCACCATTCTCTTCCCCTCTCCCCCCTCGCGACTGGTGGTTTCTTTCCTTGCCCCTCTTTTTCGTTTTTTTAAAACAAGTTTTTATTTCTTTCCTCTCAACGAACTTCCAAATGACATTAAAATATTTCATACAAAAATTTCAAATCAATGACATGAACAAAATTAGAAATATGATATCACATTCCAACGTAATTACATAAACATAAAAAGTAAACACATTTTCACATTTTATACCTCATTGTAATGATTTTCCTTCATAAACAGAATTATAGATACTTCCGCAATATCTTGATGTGATTATTCCATTCATAACAGAGTATTCAAAGAAAAAAAAATGCACATGTATGTATTCTTCGACTCAGAGAGGAAAGTTCAGTTAACCCATTCGTGACAGAGGTCCACATTTTGTGGTTTGGCCTAATATCTTTTGATGCAGAGCCCTAAAAATCATACCAAATACATGAGCAGAAAGAGCAAAAAAATTCTACACAAACTGTGCCCATTTTGGTTCCGTCAATATTCGTTGTTTGATGCTGAAAATTTTTTAAAGGAAAATAAGCATTAAAATCCTTCAATTGGTAATGTGATAGAAGGTTTAAAATCACCGTTTTCCCCTGCAAATTGGCAACTTTTTGACTTCTCATAATTTCTGTCAATTTATATTCATTTCAGATACATGACGTTTTATAAGAAAAATGTAGCAATAAAATAAAAATGTTGGTGTTGCCGATTTGAAGAATAAAAGCTGATCAAATTAGGCTTTAAATAATTCCTGTCACAAATGGGTTAATATTCTATACTGTCGGGTGATATTCGTTTGGCTTCTAGAGGAAGAATGGCGTCACAAAATTTTAAAGCAACATGAATAAGAGACATAGCATTTCCTATCCAGCCGGGGGGGGGGGGGGGGTGTTTCACAAAGAGTTAAGTTTGACTAATATCTCTTTCATACCAAGGTACAGTCGCTGGGTACGGTCGCAGAGACCGTACCCAGCGACCGATCGGATGTGCTTTCACACCGCCGTCAAAATTTGGTCAGGCCCTGAGCGATCGGTCGCAGTATAGCTGACCTAGCCGATAGCGGAAGTAGAGATAGCGCGTGGGCATGTATGGGGGGTCATTGCATTTCGATCGGTCGCAGAGAACGATGTGCTTTCACATCAAGTTTGCATCGGTCGCGATCGGTCGCTGAAGTACCTATTAGGTCGGACTCAGCGACCGATCGTTTTGGCCGGAAACGATCGGTCGCTGAGTACGATGAAATGCTTTCACACTATGGTTTCATCGGTCGCTGGGTACGGTCTCTGCGACCGTACCCAGTGACCGTACCTTGGTGTGAAAGCGGTATAAGTCAAACTTAACTCTTTGTGAAACACCCCCAGGGGAGTGTTTCATGAAAGGACTTGTCGGATGTTTTATCCGACAAAGTCTATTTTATCCGACAATTGCCATAGTAACGATGCTTCTCAGCCAGAAATCACAGAAAGATGTCAGATCTGACAACTTGTCAGACAACAAATGTTGATGAAACGCTCCACCGATTTTCCTCTTGCGAGATATCATTTTATGCATTTTGTGTTACATGGAAGAGGGTCGATGACCCAGTCATTTTTGCCATTGGAAATACATAGGTCACGCAACAAGTCTATTTCTGACAAGAAATATTAGAAACCCTCCTACGCTGTCTGTTCTGGTGATACGTGAGCTCCATCTCTGATAATGAACATGACAATAAGGAATGTCTAGTCAGATGCCTGCCTTGTAGCAGCACTTATTCCAATAAAATATCACTTGGATCAAAATTAGGCAGAACATTTTTGCCATATGGACGTTAGAAATGACTGAGATACAATACCCTTCTTACAAGCCCTGTTTGTCGTGTTCAAGTTTTGTTACATCCAATCCAGTTGACAAAATTTGACTTTACATGCCGGAGCATCGCTCATAATTTACCAGTAGTACAGGAATGCTGTTCAACCTTTAAAAAAAATGTTCCCGTCATTTATGATAGGAGGAGAGGTGAAAGAACGCTGAGTTAATCCTCTAGCTTTGGAATACAAATCAATGTTGAACTGCGATTACTGCATCTGCAAATTATCTTGTGAAATAGAAAGAAGCAAAGCTATATATGGCTATTTTGATTTTTGAAATCCCATATACAAAATGATAAGTTAATAAGATACGCGATCTATTTCGTTATGGAATTTTGAAGCTCTTGTAGTACTGCGTTCTACGCGTACACACTTCGAGCTAAGTTGAATCATAATAATGTCCCTTCTTGAATACAATTCACCTTTATAATCCCTCTCTCTTTGTCTGTCTCTCACACGCACACACAACAACAAGTACGCCCACCTTTCTCCTCATTTCATTTTTTTCGGTGTAACATGATAATACTAAATCTGTCTGCTTCTGCCCCCACCCCCATCGTTGAAATTTGTTTCATGTCTAATTCTTCCTTCTCTGTATAACACCAATCTTTTCTTCAGTTTCCTTGTGTCTACAACGCATCTCAACTTATTTTGTTCTTTAATCTGTCTGTCATTACGACATTTAAAAAAAAAAACATTAAGAAAACTAAGTTGAAAAACCATCGAAAGTACAAAAATACATCATACCTTCATCTGTCAGATATGGCCATTGTCTTACCTCATCTACCCTTGTATCCATGCTTTATTTTACTGATCTAGAATAAAGTAAATGGAACAATATCAGGGCATATCTCATATCTTACATTCATTTTGTACACAGAGCCAATCGCGGTCAGCGCGCTTGCCCACCGCAGCAATGGCGTCGCCGATAGAGGGCCAAATACATAAACCGGAGGTGAAATTGGTCTATAGGGAAAAGCGAACTTTTCACCGTGACATACCTTAATTTTATTCAGTCATTCTTCCATTTCAACATCTCTTCTTAAAAAGTTCATATTTTTATAATTCATATTCCTGCTCGCATTTCTTCACACTATTCTCTTTCTCTTCGTCAACCTTTCTATCTATCCGTGTTATCCAATCTCCTTCCGTTAATTTATATTCCAGAGATAAAACAACATTACAACATCCCTTTTGAAAAGTTCATTCTTTCATAATTCCTCTTTCTCTCTGTCAACCCTTCTCTCTATCCGTGTTATCCAATCTCCTTCCGTTAATTTATATTCCAGAGATAAAACAACATTACAACATCCCTTTTGAAAAGTTCATTCTTTCATAATTCCTCTTTCTCTCTGTCAACCCTTCTCTCTATCCGCGTTATCCCGTTTCCTTTCGTTAATTTACATCCCAGAGATACAACAACATTACAACATCCCTTTTAAAACAGTTCAATCTTTCATTATTCCTCTTTCTCTCTGTCAACCCTTCTCTCTATCCGTGTTATCCAATCTCCTTCCGTTAATTTATATTCCAGAGATAAAACAACATTACAACATCCCTTTTAAAACAGTTCATTCTTTCATTATGCCTCTTTCTCTCCGTCAACCCTTCTCTCTATCCGTGTTATCCTATTTCCTTCCGTTAATTTACATTCCAGAGATAAAACAAAATGTTAGCATATCCTTGATAGGGTATTAAGATCATTATGCCTTCCGACGCATCACTTAATTTGATTGATAGGGAACGATAATCTAATCTTTAAAACACGCGTGAAAATTTATGATGGAAAATAGAGAGTACAAGAGGTTTGGATATATTGACGCATAGAGTTAAGGAATTATTTCGCAATAATCCTAGTCGAAATCAAACACAATTATGTCTATGAAAATGATATTTCAATCTGATAACGCATGGTGATGTACTAGGGACATGTTCGAGTACACAACAATTTAAAAAGGCATTCAAACTTCATGTAATTTAATACAGTTATCGTCCATTTCGGTTGTATTATTATGATTATTAGATATCATAACTGGTAGGAGTAAATATATCATAGAAAAAGAATATTACATACATGTATTTCCATGCAGCAAAACAGAATGAAATGGACGGTCATAGTAGTATATTCAGATACGACGCCACACTTTTTAAAAAAATTCTAACAATTATCGTTTTACCAAACTATCGGTATGAGATAAGTCACGATTTTGCACCCATTTTATTGCAACATCTCTCACACATTTAGAATCTATTGTTATTGATTTGCAATGATAGATGGATCTACAGGTTTTAAAAGGATGGGCAATAAAACAAATGGGCAATTAAGAGCGCTTGACAAACATCTTTTTCTCCACAACCTCTCTCTATCCGTCCCCCCCCCCCTCCTCTCCCTCTCTCCATGGTCTGTCCGACCCCTCCCTCATGTCGAGAACAGACTATGATAATAGAAATGTCTTATTTTTGGAAAGACGGTTATATACTTCGACAGACTTACAAAAGCTGAATTCAAAAGTTAGATTTCCCTGATAAATAAGAAAAAAATCCATACTACATCTCAATTTAAGAGCATTTAACAAAAGTTTATACTCTTCTGAATTTGTCTTTAAGTGGTGTAGGCCATACCTATATCAACTTGATCAACTTCATATTTTGTTACTTGACAGATCAAATCACACAGCTGAATGAGAAAAGTTTAATCTCATCTTGTAGCTCCAAAAGGAATTAGCTGTATTAAAGGATTTTATATGCATGCTTTTAAAAGTGTCTCTATCAAATGTTAAATCTGATGTAGTTTAAATTTTTACTGGGCTCTGATGTCGTTTGCCTTCGACTTCTTGACTTGATTCATGCAGCACGGGATTTCATGAGCATTTGTGACCCACTTTGGGAAATGATTTTTTTCGTTTATCATCATTTTGTGCAAATTATTTTCTTCAATTCAAATTCAAATTTAAATTCGTTCATCTAAGTCATAAGAAACATTCACAATACGACAGCATCATATACGAACTAAATGCGGTTAAAATGAAATATAAAAAAATTCCATGTCGGTGAAAGAGGGTATATTGAATGTGTCCTTTCTATGAAGATTTCTGTCTTACTTTATCAAGGTTAAGACCTTTCGAAAACATTTCTAAATCCCCAGTGAAATACTGGGCTTAAGAGTTGTAGTAATTAATTACATTTGAATGACAAATGTCCAAATCTTTCCTATAAATCATGATCATGTTCCTGTTTATTTTCCACTATTTTTTATTAGTTTCTTATCAAATATCAAATCATCGTACATTCTGGGCTTTCCTTGCGGTAGATACACGTCTCTGCTATCTTATCTTCTTTGGTTGATAATACGAAAGAGAGCGAGAGAGAGAGAGAGAGAGAGAAGGGGAGGAGTGGGGAATAAATATGTCGTTGTTCTCTTGTGACATCACAGCGCCAATGCACTTTAAAGTATGCTCTGGTATCAAGCAATTTTCCGTAGACAATATAAAACACACATTAAAAAAATTAAACCAGAGTACAAAATTTGTTGGTAATGTCATCAACTGTTCTCATAAAACCAAAGAATACAGGAAAGAATGTAATATTCCAAATGCGTTGAAATTAAGTAGTGTTCATTTCTTCTTCAGTTTTTATCAATATTAACTTTCAAAATTGGAAACTTGTTTATACCACCTTCGTTATATTCTATGTCACGATCCTCAAATCTAAGGAAGAGATTATAGTACTTGTTTGCTCCATTTAAAAGATTAGATTATCGAATCTAAAAATCCGGTATGTATACATATGGATTTAATGGCTTTTGGAAATGAAGAATGAATTGGAGGATACACATGACCAGTCGAGATTGAATGGTGTGAGGAATTAAAATCATTCATCTGAAGCGATTTTTTATTGCTTTAGTACTCATCAATCATAGAGATACGGGTAAATATGATTTTCTCATTAACAATATTCCAGATATGCCTTATATGTACCAACATAAACAAAAATTAAAGGGTAAGTCCACCCTGGAAGTTTCACTGTTTCAATAAAAGGAGATAAATTTGAACAGCATTTAAAAAAGGAAATGAGCAATATCGGTCAAAGAATAAGAAAATTACACTCATTTACATTTTCTAGTAAATTACCCTCGGCTCTGCAAATTGGCAACACTGATGACATCATATGCGAGCAGCTCTCCATTCACTTTGTACATAAAATTTTACATTATCTCAATTTTCTTGGAAGTTACACATTTTCTCACCCCATAGTCAAAGTATGTTATGTAAAAAGAAATTCTTCTGAACATACATTGACTATGAGGGTTAGAAAATGTGTAACTTCCAAGAAAATTGAGATAATGTGAAATTTCATGTACAAAGTGAATGGAGAGCTGCTCGCATATGATGTCATCAGTGTTGCCAATTTGTAGAGCCGAGAGCAGTTTACTAGAAAATGTAAATGAGTGTAATTTTCTTATTCTTTGACCGATTTTGCTCATTTCTTTTTTTAAATGCTGTTCAAATTTATCTCCTTTTATTGAAACAGTAGAACTTCTAGGGTGGACTTACCCTTTAAGTATCGGTACTACGAGAACAGCATGTAGCACAAAATCAGAAATGGAAAAGAAAAGGTGTCGTGGTCGTGGTCCAGTAGATACGTCACTGGGCTGTGGATCAGATGATTCGCGATTCGAGTCCCGCCATAGCACTTATGTCTTTTGGCAATACATTAATCTACGCCGGCCACTGTTCACCCAGGTGCAGTTAATGGGTACCCGGTAGGAAGATATAACTTGAAGTGCCAGAGCGCCGCAATGGCAGCAATGTGAAAGCCGGGGTAATAACAGTGGAGCACCAGGAGTGTCAGGGGTGACAGACATGAATGTTATAAAACAACCCACTCCAATAGTGACAATAACATTAAAATCATGCTTGTAAGCATAATGATAATAACAATTATCATAATAACATCAATAATAATAGAAATGATAATAACAATAATAGTAATAACAACAGTTATAATGATAATAATAATCATGATAATAATAGAGATGATAATAATGATAACGATATTGATAATACGTGAATACTTCAATGCGCTTTACAATGTTACTATTATTACCCCGATCACTGAATTTCTAGCCCGCACACAAGTGTGCACCATCTCCACTGCTTAGGGAACATTCCTACCATTTTGCACGGTTCACATGCGTACATGCAGGGAAATGGCAAAGGCAATCACATTGGCTTTCAGCAATCCTCACAGGTACGCATTTGCTCCTGGGTGGAGAGTGGCAAATTTAGATTAAAATCTTGCCAAATGACATTAGGGCTGTGATAGGGTTTCTAACCCCGGACCTTGTGGTTAACAGCCCATTCATCATAATCATAATCATGATGACTGTAGTGATATATATATACAAACTTGATGTACGTTATTCCTCTTTCTTTCTAGACCAAAAGAATGAAGGGTATATAGGATTATAATTAGACATCCGCCTATTGCCTCTAAAAGTGTAGACGATGATGCTTCTTTGTCCTCGAGATCTAATTTCATTTGGGCAGTTTAATAGAAACAAGATTATTGGTCATGATAGATATCACAATGATTTTCTCATAAACTGCGATATACTCTAACATATAGTGACTCACCACTTGAGGTCGATTTAATTTTTCTACAATTCATGAGTTAATTACAATAATCACAAGGGACGGGGGCACTTGGATTACATCAAACTTTTATTAAATGGCCTTTTGAAAATCATATAAATACCTTTGGTGAAAGTGATTGAAATGGTGATGGCTATGCATTGACAACAGGCTTCAGAAACTGATTTTTTTTTTTCATACGAAGGAACGAAGAGATGACAAGGTAGTGCGTCCGGAATTAAGGAAAGATAAACCAACAAACACCAGGAGAGCAAAGAGTAATGAGAAAGTAACGCAAAAGGTATATTTTGAGCTAATTACAATAATCATAGAGGGCGGGGGGGGGGGTGCTTGGATTACATCCGACTTTTCTTAGATGACCTTTTGAAAATTATATGATGAAGATATATATATATATATATATATATATATATATATATATGAGAAAATTGAGAGAATGATAGCGTAGCATGAATCAAAGTTCCCTAGAGCTGTCCTACCATTTTGAAAATTTTGCAAAGGTTAAAAAAATGTCTCCGCCGGGAATCGAACCCGGGCCTTTGGCTATGAACGCCAATGCCTTAACCACTATATATATATATATATATATATATATATATATATATATATATATATATATATATATATATATACCCATATATATACCCATATATACATATATATATATATATATAGTCTTGCTTCTCATTTCTCGTCTACAATTATCTTACTCTGCAAGACATCGTTAACCATGTTTAAAAGTTGCAGCTTCCTTCTTACAATTATATATATATATATATATATATATATATATATATATATATATATATATATTATAAAGAGAGAGTCGTTGAGCCAGAGATAGTACTTCCTAGACTAGAAACCAGGAAGTACTCTCTCTGGCTCAGGACTCTACATTATATAGGAAGGAGAGTGGGAGATGGGATAAGAAGAGAAAGAGAGAAAAGGGACTTGGAGAGAGAGAGAGAGAGGAATGAAAGAGAGCGAAGAGCGAATAGAGGAGAGTTGCTGAGGACGACGAAGGGGATTTGAAAAGAGGGATAGCAAGGGAGAGGGGGTGGAGGGAAAGAGAGAGATAGAGAGAGAGTGTGTGTGTGTTTGTGGGTGTTTGTGTGTGTGAGAGAGAAAGAGAGACGGGGGTGAAAGGGGAGGATGCCCACAATGACAGAGACTGGAAGTCATCACAAATCATACGCATCGCGCCATCCTGAACACATGCTTACCATTTCAAATTTCATTAGAAAGAGGACATGAGTTACATAACACCCCCACCATCCTACCACATGTGGTCCAATACTTCACAATCATCATCTCTGAGCCATCGCTCCTTCTTATCGCTATCATTCTTATGATTACGTTTGTTATCACGACGTCGTAAAAATGCATTTTAGCATTGCAGTCATTCCTAGCCCTACGGTCAGTCATGTTTGTCTAAGACTGATCAACGTGACCAAGAGATGATTTTAATATTCCAACAGAGATGGGACCAAGCTGTGATGTACTTAAAGCGATGTATGAGTAACTATCAAACCATTATTATTAATGTCCGATATATTGCTCTGATGTGGGAAAATTTCATAAGATGAGAAGGCATGAATGAAATGAAAATATGAAATAAAAACAATTGCAGTGCATTACCGATTCACGCTTGTAATTTCAATATCATTCGCTTTGAATTATCAAAAAGAACACACCAGAGTAACCACGATCATGAAACAAATTAACACGCAGCGCTCCTATAACGATAAGCCCCTTAAATAAAAGGTATCAAAAGTGGAATCAATATAACTTTTGATTATTCATTTGTCAAAGGAACCTGAGTAATGTTAGTCCAGATATTAGTTCTGAAGAAGAAATTCTCGTAATGTCTCCCAGACAACTGGACGTAATAAATCTTACATTAGCCTGTTTCGTCCGTTACTTGTGAATCACATGACATGTAAATAACCAGTCACCTGACAGGCTTATCTAATTGGCTGTGGCTGATAATTGGCTGCGAATGACACACATCGTAAAATGGAGGTCATCTCGATCCAGTTGGAAAAAAATCATAATTGCAGCAATTCGTGTACCCGTGAGGAAACGTGTATGTACAAACGTTTTAAAAGAGGTAATTTCGAGTTGAAAATATTCGAAAAAAAGGGAAAAATCTACTTTTATAAGTACAATTGATTCTTATTTATGATAAAATTTTGATTTCATAGGGTAAATAACACAATTCAAACTCGAAAAGGTCTAGATCCAAAGCAGAGATGGTAATCGCAAGTTAAAAGTGTTCCCCAGAGCTGTCATCCATTTTGAATCCAGGGTTGAAAATGCCTCCGCCGGGAATCGAACCCGGGTCACTGGCTTAGAACGCCAATGCCTTAACCACTAGACCACAGAGGCGGGCCGGCAGTTAGGCGTGACCGAATCCAATTGACCGACAGACAGATTTCCAACCCTTTTGATCCTTTGTTTTGGTGCAGATGAGTTAATGAACAATGAGAAGCCGCGTGCCGCAGTTGGATCCCAGCTAGAAGCCTGATTAATGGGGACAATACATACAAGGGAGTTGCCAAAATTGTTTGCATTTGTCAAATTTCTTTATATATATATATATATATATATATATATATATATATATATATATATATATATATATATATATATCTTGATACATATATACGTGAGAGCTTCACAATAGCGTTTAAACAAACTTGCATTTGTTAAAGTTATTCATAAAATGAAAAAAAAAATACTTAGAATTGTCATAAAGTGAAATGGAAAAATCAATGAAAACGCTCTTTAAATTGTTCCAACATACTACATAAAGATAGTTGGAAAATGCTTTACAACATAATGCCGATTTGTAATCGAGGTTTTGCTAAAAAAAGACTGACATTTCATGCATGCAACTATACTATGCGTATGTTAAATTACGAATGATAAACAGGTTTACAGCATTAGGGGTGCTTAACTTGAATTTGGGCTTGTATCTTTTAAAAAATGTATGGAAACAAATTATTCTTTGAACGTTCTTCAAAAAGGAATGATCATGATGATAGTCAACGTTGAAAATGATTACATGATACTCCGTGCTGTTACCAGTTACAGAGTCATGTCAGAATCTCAATTTGTCGTCCATAATATACATGACACCGGAGATCATCACGCAGCACCAGTCAGTGTCGAAAGCATGATGGTTAATTTAATCGCTTTGCCAACTTCATCCCGCCCACCAACACATTTTAGACACCTATAACACTCCATGAAAATCCAACCCCTTAGGCGCCCCATCCTATCAAAAGTCATAGCACCAGACCTCCTAAGTAATCAGAAAATGGCGCGTTCATAAACCGCATAAATGCATTTTCATCTTCCATCGATTGTTAAACTTGCATAGCGCGGTAGCGGCGTGCGAAAATACTAGCCCTCGAAAGCGCCACAATTACGTCACTGGGTGATATAGTTTTATTTCTCTCTCTCTTTGCCGATTTATAGTGTATAGAAGTCATACACAATAACACACACATAACACCGTGCGTATATTCTACTTTGGCCGCCAGCATCGCTGCAGTAATCGGTTCGTTTTAACAGCGGGCATCACTTCGCTGGATTTCTCGTAAATCTTTCCGTCAATTTCTCGTAATTAAAGAATCAAGTTGGACGTGGGCTATTTGACACGCTTTACTAATTATTTACGCCTTTCTTACAAGTTCTGATACGATTAGCAAATTGCGACTTTGGCGAACAATTCTTCATGATAATGTACAAGTAATTAATCTTCATTTCTGATTTGTTATCTGGAAATCTTGAAATGGGATATTTGAAAGTTACTTATCTTTAGAACACTGAATAAAACGCACTTCATATTTGTTTAATCTCTTTCGAAATATTGAGGAAATCAAAACACCTTCAGAATTTGTGGCAGAATTCAGATGGATGCCTTTATCTAAGGGCCCCCAAGTAGAAAGGAATAAGAACCTCCTTTTCACATCGCACGGCGCCATCAGAAAGATAGCTTAGCTTTCTTGGATCCAGACATTGACAGGGAAACATTTACAGCTGGAGTTTATCATCTCACTCTAATCGCAGTGTAGTTATTTCGAAAGTGATTTCTGTTTCCAACCGAGCATCGTTTTGAGTCAGTTTTCAGTGTCTGAAATCAGTTGAATCTTACTGGATTGGTTGTCTGTAATAATCAACATTGCTGGATTCATACGATATGGATACCAGACGCTCAGGAAAGCTCTGCCGATGGATCACCGTGCTTTGGCTACTAATTGCTGCTGGAGTCTTAGCGTTCTGTGCCGCTACAGAGACAGTTCAAATCGGTAAGTAATTATCCAAACTTGCTCAGAATTATCAAGAAAAATCGATTTAGAAGTATTTCGTGACGATCCAGATGATTTTCACGGAGCATAAGATGGATAAATGATACGCCCAATTAGTTGAGTCTTTGTTTTCTTAACTCAATGAAGACTAACTGATATAGATATAGCAAGGAATAAGTATTTATCATTGGCGTAAATCCCGGAGGGATGGGCTGATTATATCCCCCCACTTTTTCGAGAAGGGGGATGGCTTGTACAAATATCCCCCCTCATTTCAAGGAAAAATGATATTGTAATTAATCAGTTGGTGATTTTTTTCATAAAAATGTCATAAAAAATGGTCATATAGTAGAATTTTCATTTGAAATGCTCTTAAAACAAAAAAAAATGGTTATTTTTCGCTCGCTCGCAAAATAAAAGAATTATATGTGTGTGGGGGTCTGCTCGGGTGAGTAAGAGTGTGTGTGTGTGTATACTTAAGTGTGCAGTTCACTCAAGAAATTTCGGTTAAAAAGTCGATCATCCCCCCCCCCTCCCCCCACTCCTCAAAACTGATTTACGCCGGTGGTATTTATCACAATGTTCTAATCTTAAATAAGTCAAGCTGTGCAGAAATATCGTCATCATGTCTTTGGACAAGACATTGGATACAGAAACAAGCCCTTATTTAGCTGAAATAATCAAACTCACGCTGTCATGGTTATAGATATAAAACTGAATCTTACAAAAATAAGCACACGTCCACATTATTTACTTTCAATTTGCGTCGTGCTTCAAAAGATACAAAGACATAAAATGAACAGTCTCAAGAGCATTAGCTATATATAGGTCTCAAGTAAAGTGAGAACAGAGACTTTT
Source organism: Echinometra lucunter (assembly GCA_029962745.1). Lineage (NCBI taxonomy): Eukaryota > Metazoa > Echinodermata > Echinoidea > Camarodonta > Echinometridae > Echinometra > Echinometra lucunter. The sequence goes on along the minus strand of CM057160.1, from coordinate 29,257,192 downwards.
AAATGGAAAAAAAACTAAGACTCTTCCTACATTTTTGACGTCACATCATATAATGTCTTCCTATAGCATTTCTGATCTTGAGATGAGTTGAGCATTAACTACAGGAGTAGCAAATTGGATTATCTGTTGTAAGAGGCTGGCAAAATTTAACTAGCCCTGGGCAAAATACATTAAGCCATGTGAGAATTTTCGATGCATCACAACGTCGCATAAATCGTTAATAAAGATAGTTCTTTTTTATTGAGTGTTATTTGACAGGCTTAAAGAGTATGAACGTCTGTCTCTCAGCTTGCATCGCTGAGGAAGTTCATCGTATTGATGAAGTTACTTGCGAAACGGTTCTTTCATTACAGTCAGTAAATTTTACTTGTTTTTGCAATACGCAATTCTAGGCAAATTTCGAAGATTCTTTGCTTTCAACCGTACCCGCTCCCTTTCTTCACGAACGGACATTTTCATTAAAATTGTATGTTCTACTTTGCTTGAGGGAATGCACTGGATTCTTGGTATGATAGAAGAGGGACAAGGGTAGAGAAGAAATCAAATCACATATTACGCGTAACATTATCGAGGCTATATCATACATTTTATATGATTGCAACGACTTTTTGTTAGAGGCCGTGAAAGGGTATGGAGTAAAGTAATGCTGAAAGAACAACTTGGAGGTGCAAGCAAATATATGGGTTTGAGGATATGTTTATCACAAAGTCGCGGAAATAATGTGTTCAAGCATTAATGAAGCATGGATGATGGACTCGTGTATGAATCTAATTACTCATAGCGCGTGTTATAAAGTGTCAACCACAAGCTCGAAAAGATTCGATGTAAGAATCAGAGTTTAACATGTTAGAAGAGGATCGTTCTTTTCCATTTTCAGTGCAATTCCTGAATATGCTGAACGCTTCCTGGAAAATAACCTGTATACATTCCCCCACCCCACCCCCCCCCCCCTTTTTTTTTTTTTTAAAGATAAGCACTTTAAAAGGTACTTGCTTTATTAAGAGTCATTAAGTTAAGATGTAGATACTTTGATTGCTTTCGTTTAATGCATATTTCATTCCCTTAAATACAAATTGCTTTAATGCATATGATATGTGAGGCACACAGTTTCAGTTCATGACCAGAGTACAAGAAGCTATTGCTAGAATATTATATGAGTTATCGTTATGAAGTAGGCAGCGGTAAGTAAACTGGGCCTTCGTAAAAAATTGATAATGCACAGCTTTCCGATGTACATGATGTATAACGTAAGAACAACGTGACGAAACAACTATTGTTTGTTTAAAGTGGTTGAAAATCGATTTTTCTTTTCCCGAAGGTGACACAGTCCTGTCCCAATGCTAATCCCTTTATTTCTATCATCATAATACCTAAATGGTCAAGTGATTTTTGGATTGCTATTTCATTCATTCACGCCAGGATAGGTCACGACTCGTCGGCTCATAAATAATCCTACAATTAGAAATGATTGATTGCTGATAAATCGATGAAATCTAAAACTTGCCAGACATCCAAATTAAACATGATAAATGCTGTCAACTTAACCATTTGAACCCTGTATATCTCAATCCGAGCTAAACTATAGGACGTTATATTGATCTCCATTCTGTTCTAGAAGAATAAGCAGGCCTTTCGGGTATTTTATTTTCATTTATGTGTGGAAGATTGTTGAAGATAATTAGGAAATTTTAACGCTTTCCTTATATTAGTGACCAACAGTGGCGAAGATAGCGGGTAGGGTGGAGATGGGGTATATGCCCCCACTTTTTGAACTGCGCGTATATATTGAAAGAAATTTGACAAATGCAAACAACTTTGGCAACTCCCTTGTAAATAATAAACACTGAAAGAAATGAAAATGGGAGAATAATAATTGCGTAGCTCCCTCAATGTTCCCCAGAGCTGTCATCCATTTTGAATCAAGGGTTGAAAAAATGCCTCCACCGGGAATCGAACCCGGGTCACTGGCTTAGAACGCCAATGCCTAACCACTAGACCACAGAGGCGGGCCAGCAGTTAGGCGTGACCGAATCCAATTGACTGAACCTTTTTGATCCTTTATTTTGGTGCAAATGAGTTAATGAACAATCAGAAGCCGAGTTGCCAAAGTTGTTTGCATTTGTCAAATTTCTTTCAATGTATTATTCTGACTTATGCATGTATCCAGGCTTCTAGCTGAGATCCAACTGCGGCACGCGGCTTCTCATTGTTCATTAACTCATCAGCACCAAAATAAAGGATCAAAAAGGGTTGGAAATCTGTCTGTCGGTCGATTGGATTCGGTCACGCCTAACTGCTGGCCCGCCTCTGTGGTCTAGTGGTAAGGCATTCGCGTTCTAAGCCAGTGACCCGGGTTCGATTCCCGGCGGAGGCATTTTTTTCAACCCTTGATTCAAAATGGATGACAGCTCTGGGGAACATTGAGGGAGCTACGCATCTATTATTTTCCATTTTCATTTCTTTCAGTATATATATATATATATATATATATATATATATATATATATATATATATATATATATATATATAAATATGTGTCTATGGGGAATCACCCCTCCGGTAATGAGGACCTGTCTACGCCAATGGTGACTAAGTCGTATTATTATTATTAATAATAATATTCCGTTCTTGTATAGCGCATATCACGTTATTATCTAACGTCTCTATGCACTTCCAAAGGACTTTGGATATTTTTACCCTGGCTTTAGCCCGGCAGCCTTTTACAGCGCACAAGCATTTCAAAGAATTAATTCCTGCCAGGTATACCCATTTACCTCACCTGGGTCGAATGCGGCAAATGTAGATTAATGTCTTGCCAAAGGACATTAGTGCTGCGGCAGGGATTTGAACCCCGTACCTTGTGGTTCAAAGTTCTTACATTATCAACATCTATATGTTACAATTTTGCAGTATTTATTTTTAAAAATAATTCTCTTCTAATATGTCTAAAATACTAAGGACTCAATTCAAAGTAGATGGATATGGGTAAAAGTATGTGAAATTAACGATATATTAACAAAATTCAATGAATGGACGGTATAATATAGATTTAATAATTCGTTTTTGTTTTTTTGCACATTCATGCATGAATAGGAGCCATTCTTATTGTCACCATAATAGTAAACCTAAAGAGCGGACATCTAATTTCTCATAAAGAAAAGTGCATTCCAAAACATGCAGCCATAAAAGGCATCTCGTTATAGAAAAATAGACCAGCCTGAATAGAGAAGATAATTTAAAGTCAAATAAGAAAAAATAAATGTTAATGATAACACTGCACTAGAAATAGTGAACATAAAAGACGGTGGAAGCAGTAAAAACATTCGATTCAACTGTTATATTCCTGAAATATTACTTATATCTTGATAGACTTGCGTTCTTTCCCATGGTATTAATTAAAACATCATTCCTTGCATGGCTTCCTCATATATGACCTCGTTAAAAACGAATCTAAGTATATTTCCTAACCATATTTTAGGCATCTTGTTGATTTAGACACATCATAAAGAAAAGAAGAGATAACGCTGACAGACATGAGAAACAAGAGATAGCCTACAAACAAAACAACCGTAGTATCCGGAATAGGGTTGGCCTCGATTTATCTTATGCTTATTTAACATAGATAATAACATGCACTTTATCTGTCAAAGTGTTTCTAGACGCTTTTTTGAATCATTGTGTCGTGCCAGTTTTGGATATATCCAATATGGTGTGGCAGAGTAGCGCCATATTGTCATTTCTAATATTTTGTCATCCATATGTCATAGTTTGATAAAAACAAACTCTATAGAATACTACTGAATGACAATCTCGTTGAACGATAGTCGTCTACTTGATAAAATATTTTATGTACTGTCAATCGTTTAGTTGCATGCATTTTAATGAAAGGCATGCAGAGTATACAAACAGACAGTGTACTATTATTCGTATGAAGTGTTCTACACCCTAAAAATATTTGGTAAAAATGTGCCATGAGGGTAATTATGTATCCAACCAACTTTGGGCATTTCTTTGGGCATTTCTTTGTATCCAGTTTGATGGAAATTGTGCCCATTCTAAAGTAATTACTGCTTATTTTTACCCTAACTGGACAATATGCTTCCCTCATTGGATAAAAATATTGCCCAAAGTTGCTTGGACATAATCACCATCGTGCTGGTTAAAATTTTTTCCCCAATATTTTAACAGTGTTAATATGTAACTATTATTTTTAGAATTTAAATAAGCTATGATAGCAATCTAATTTCTTCTCTATAATGTCTAATCTCTGTCATTTTTCTAAAAATAGATTTCGTCAAGGGAACACATATTGGATCTGCTAAAAGTTAATGACAGACAAAATGTTGCCTCAATTTCACAGTGGTCGAGGAAATATATTTGCCAGTATCATTTATTTGAAAACAATTACTACTTACCATAACTTAAATTATGCTCACATTTTCCTGGAATTAATAATGGATAAAAATGTGTGGTAGTGGTTGTAAACCAAAAGAAGCTATGAGGTAATAACCTGTTTTGCTTGTTCTCTGGTTAGTATACATAGAAGAGATATGTGAAATAAAACATGCTTTTATCGATTTACGTAAGCCTTAAGGGTATATAGAGAAAAAGGGCAGAAAAGCATAGAGTACTTCGTAGAATCAGGTGTGTAAAGGGGGGGGGGGGTGTCACAGTCACAACTGGAAATTGGCAGAACACAGGAATAAACAAGATGGCATAAGAGACAATATCAAATGGAAGAACGGTTTTAATGTCACACGCTGAAGGATAAAAATATCAGAACAAACCATTCATGTGCGTATAATTATTTCATGTTCATTCTGAAATAAAGATACCAGAACAAACCATTCATGTGTGTATAACTATTTCATGATCATTTATCATGTTTATGACAGCTACGAGACTTGCCGATACCGATCATCAAATCACCCATAAAATATAAATGAACAGTTTAATGTTCAAAGCCACAGAGGGCACATTATGCATGATAACACAGTCATGAATATGATTAGGTAGTATGCAAAGACTTAAGATCTCTATTCGCATTGTCACGCTAAGGGATACTAAATGACATACGCAGACACCAGGCGGTTGCACTATCTTTGATTGCTTTCGTTTAATGCATATTTTATTCCCTTAAATACAAATTGCTTTAATGCATATGATATATGAGGCACACAGTTTCAGCTCATTACCAGGGTACAAGAAGCTGTTGCCAGAGTATGATATGAATAATTAATAACGGATATCATATATAACTTGTTTCTGTATAACATCCTATTTTTCTAAAAACAAACGAACAAACTAAAAACATTGGTAAATGTTACCTTGAATATAACTCTTCCATAAACCATCAACACGTTTTATATCACTACATCTACTACTACTACTACTAC
>CM057160.1:29213633-29251295 GCA_029962745.1 Echinometra lucunter | reverse complement strand
CACTACTACTCCTACTTCTACTACTCCTGCTGCTACTACTACTACAACTACTACTCCTACTTCTACTACTGCTGCTGCTACTACTACTACAACTACTACTCCTACTTCTACTACTGCTGCTGCTACTACTACTACAGCTACTACTCCTACTTCTACTACTGCTGCTGCTATTACTACTTCACATATTTCGAAAAATAAGTAATGTTTTAAACCTCTTCTACAAGCATGACAAGTAGTTAATACAAACCTGCTGCATACTCATATCAGTAATCTAAAAGTTGTACCTTGCCTCTGTGAGCTGAGGAATTACTTCAGTCTAATGTACAGAATAAACCGTGTTGGATTATGCCCTCCTTCAGCTATCTCTCAAGGCGTATTAATTTGGTTCACTAGGGATTCCATCGAGGCTTAGATATTTATTTGAACTCAGGAGAGAGAGAGACTTGCATTAGTTGGAGACGCAAAGTAATGTACATGACCTAGTAAAATTGTAGAGTGGGAATACATAGTTAATCAAAATGACTATGAGTTTCAAAGCTATTGATATAAACAAATTTAAAAAGGGACGTGATTTTGGTATCCTTTGGTACTTCATGTTGCTTCCATATTCATCACACATCTCTAAATTTTGGGGAAAAAACACTTTCAAATAACAATCATAAACGCAATGATAAAGTAAAAACGAGATTTTATCAAATCTAATTCTGATATAGTGACATGACAGTTATACAGATGCGTGTTGTGTTTTCATACTCTCTGAAAAGTTTGGAAAATTTCCAGTCAACTTGGGCAAAATAGGGTACTAATTATGCATGCATGTTAGGTAGGTTTTCTTTACCTAATCCTGAGTCAGATGTGCAATACTGGGTGAAATTTATCCAATACTATATAGGTAAAATTTTATACAATAAACATACATGTTCCCCCTTTTAAAAACCCAGGCTTGTTGAAATTTTATCCAACTCTTGTAGTTGTATACATTGTACAGTGTGAGAGGGGGGGGGGTGACCTAGAAATGCATTAAAATGGCCACTGACTTGTTTCAGTAATCTTGATAACGGGTACACAAGCTTATAGATTTCAAATACATTGTAGGCCTACTATTTCAAAGGGAGATGACCTAAAATGGGATCCGTACTGGTCCTTTAAAATGGTCTTGGACTTTGTGTTTCAAAAGGCACACACTCTATGCATTTGACATTGTTTGAAGTTCCCACTAGGACTTACTTTACCCCCATAAACTACAAGTCTATCCTCCTTCTAACCCCTCCCATCAGAAGATCGATAACTGTCACGCTGGATACGCCAATATCACGCCCTGAATGGTGCACTGTTACTCAATTATATTCTTTTGTTACGCCCTTGCGTTCCACAGTTATCCACTTGAGTCCCATTGTAATGTAATAATGCACCCCTTTAACTACTTTGGCCACTAATTCTTCGATTCAAATGAAGTTAACGGCCTAATCAATTTGAATTTTGTTACATTTTAAAGATGAATGAGAAGTTTTACATAATCGCTGGGATATATTATGTTAAGGATTGTGTATTATAACAGGTGTCTTTGAGACCTCACGATATAATGAGGTATAGCATGTAACGGTATTAAATGGGTAACTGTGGCTGAGTTACATAACTGTATTTATGTAGTCTTGCCATGCTTAAATGAAAATAAATTTAAATGTAGGCGTATAGTATTCGTTTGTACATTGATTGGATTATTCCACACAAATTCATCTGATCGTTAAAAACGTTTCACATCAGGTTTGGAGCGGAACTTGAATAAAGCATTAAGGTTTAGGGAAACTCTGGAATGATCCTCTTTAAGCCACTGAAAATAATCGGATTTGTATATTTCTATAGAATGTACGTACCTGTCTGAATGAAGATGTAAGAACGTATCGTAATATTATTAGCAGAGTGTTAGTCCTGACATCAGTCTGCATGTAGGGACGCCAATGCATTATGTCCTTGTGTTCTGTATGCAAGACGATAATCCCAAGGACATTTTAAATGGCAAAGATAAAAGAAAAAGTCGCATTTAACATCTGTATACTGCCTCAAGTAGAGTTATCAGAATATGTAACAGGTTTCATGGACACTTTTTCTTTTCTTTTCTGTTTCTTTTCTATTCTTTTTTTATAGAAAAGATCCCATCATCAAACCATTATACTCACCTGTTCATTGTGTTTCATTATCTATTTTCATACCTTGCTTGTTGTGTCCGACAAGCCTCCGGCAAGCTTTGGGTTTGTCATCAGTGACCATTATCAAACAGGTGTAGAAGTTTACAACATTCGTGATTTAGTCTCTTGAACAAATCTGGCAATGGACCGCAAATTTCAAATTTGCAAGTAAACAGATCATAATCTAAATGTCAAAACCCCCGCTAAAATCTCATCTTCAAAACCCTGTCTTCTTAAAGTCCTTTAGAATTTCCTTAGGTATTGGAAGTCTTTAGCCCCTTGAAAAAAACTATCGCGAAATAAAAATCTTGAAAAGTGTTAGATGCAACAATTTAAGCTTGAAAGGAAGCTAATAGAGATACGCAAAATCTTGTTCCAAGTCCTTCAGTTTAAATCCTTATACCTCCTGGACATCGTTAACTCCTTGACAAATTATTGCAAAGCTAGGAACCGTGTACATTTCACGCCCGCAAGTAAACATACGCTGATTTGAATGAACCCCCCCCCCAAAAAAAAAAAAAAAAAAAACCGACGATCTCATCATAAAAGAACTGTCTCAAATCCTTCAAATAATTAGTCTTTAGCTCCTGGACGAGTAACCATAGTATTACAAATCTGGGAATTAAGGATCGACATGATAAATGTTGCCAGTTAAGAACAATAATTGATATTTGGACTGAAGATAAAACAATATCTCATCTTATGATAAACCTTCTCCCAGAGCCTTCGATGTTTAATTCGTAGCTCCTGGACATCGTTAGCCCCTTGACAACCTATAACAAATCTCTCCATTTCAGGTTTGCGAGTAAGATTTTGAATGAAGGAGAGAGAGAAAGAGAGAGAGAGAGAGAGAGAGAGAGAGAGAAAGAAAGAGAGAAAGTAAACCCTCAGCCACCGGCGTATATCCGCTGAGTCGAGCATGGGGGGGGGGGGGGGGGCGTGGGGAATGATCGAAACATATTTCTCCGAATCACATACGTATACACATACACTCTCATGTACCCCCCCCCCCCCCATACTCACATAATTATATACACATACTCCCGTCGCCTTCTAATTAGATTTCTGGTTTCTAATAACTGTTTTTCATTTTATCAAAATTTTCAACAAGTGATTGATTATTAAATATTATTTCTTCTTTCAAAAATGGGGGTTTATGATGTACACGCCATCCTCCTCTCTAAAAGATAGGAGATCCCATCCCGCCGGGATTTACGCTTTCAGCATCTAACAAACTTTCCAAAATCATTTTACGTTTAATCCTTTGCTCCTGGACATGAATGAATGATGACTCGATCATTCACAAACATGACAAAGCTGCGGCATTTCCCGGGAGGTAAGCGTTCGCGGGAAGGCTCCTGTTTCCGGTAGAACGACACATGAGCTGCATTAGGGACATGTCTATTGGTTCAGATTATGAGCTTATCATCTTCATGACGGTTTCTTTCTCTTATAACAAGCAGAGACCACCTTTTTATCAATTGATTTAAAGGCAGTCTAGAGTACCATTGACAGATATTTTTAATATACATGTAAATGTCTCCAAATTTATTGTTAGAAGTTGATTATGAACATGATGTATGAAATATCATTAAAAGCAAATTTGTTGGTTCCTAGTCATCAACATTATTTCTTTTTAATCACCATCCTGAAAACCAGACTAACAAAACAGAAAAAAAAAACAGAACAAAAATTTTCATATGATATAGTGTTCTATATTCTGATAATCCTGGTCGGATAGAGGATGGAATGATGAAAATGAAGAATAAGAGAAATCAAACTATTTCACATTTAGGCTGAAGATGGAGACTGTTTAAAACCGAAACACACTCTAAAATATTGGGTAAAATGTGCTATGAGGGTAATTATGTGTCCAACCAACTTTGGACATTGTGGGGGGCATTTCTTTTTATCCAATTTAATGGAAATTTTGCCCATTCTAAAGTAATTATTTTTACCCTAACTGCACAATATGCTTCCCGCATTGAGTTAAAATATTGCCCAAAAGTTGGCGGGACATATAATTACCCTCGTACTAGTTAAAATTTTACCCAATATTTTTCTAGTGCAGGTATCTTTTTTTAAAGCAATATTTCTCATTATTATGTTTGAAAATCCTCCTAAAGCCAGGCTTTCTTTGAAGAACCGCTGCATCCAATAAGGTAACACAATGGCTTGAAACCATTTGGTGAAAAGCGAGATGATTAACAAAACTTTCTCAAGTTTCGTTAATCAAGAATTGCGAACAATCAAGTATTATAGACACACCAGACACGTCGATTTATTCCCGTTAATTACTACGTATACCCGGAAGATACTGTTTGCTGATTAGCATAATGCGTTGGATTTTTGACATTTAACATGTCTAAACATGTGAACGTGTACGGGTGGTATGATAAAGTGGATTTGCGCTTGCTCATCTAATAAAAACCACTAAGCTGATATTCATTGGCTTTCTTAATTACCTCCTCAATTCATTAGACTCAATGATTTAATTTGCCAGGAAAACAATTTAACCATAGCAAGCCAAGTCCCATGATTAAATCAACCGTGATCAACTTGCATAACACGTATATAAGAATGCTCCGCTGTGCTCCATCTTGCTAGTGTGATGGTGTCAGGGTGTTCGCCTAGTTATTTCAATATTATTTTTGTTACATTTACCTTTTTAAAAAAAAGAAGAAGAAAAGATAGCTTAAACTGAGGAATAGTATGTCGAATTTTGTTGCCAATGACTGTACAGAGCTTTGTAAGGCAGCCTAGTGACACTGTTAGTACTATCTAATGTCTTAACATTCTCGATAAAGTGAACTGTATCCAAACACTGATTACAAATGTAACAGTTAGAAAATCAATTATAATTATTATTTGAAACCTCATAATGAACTGGTGGGCTCTGTTAAGTCTCTAGTCTCATCACTTAAAAAGAAATAAAAACATAATCCTTCCCCGTAAGACTTGTATTAAAAACGTTATTTGAATTCACATATTCTATTATATTTACCTCATACATAGATAATGAGTAGAGAATGAAACAGTTTTCAAGCCAGTGGTAATGTCAGCCATGCAACCCAATAAAGCAAGCGGTTAATGTTTAATAGACAGATAATAATGTCGGTTTCATTGAGTAATCAAGTGGGATATTAACCTAGGCGTGGGTAATATAACCGTCGTAATCGTGAAAGCATATTCTATACTGAAATTGCCTCTGACCATGTTTGAGTTTTTCACTAACGACTATATGTTCTCATCAACAGATAATTTGATGGTTATCCCAAAGTCTGGCAAGTCACACCGCGAAACCGATCCTACACGAACTCCAAACTGATCGCTTCTCGGCCAGTCGGGTCTGATGTTGGTTTGGTGTTAGTCTGATGTTGCTCTCGTGTCTTTACGATCTCTTTCTGATGCCAGCCTGATGTCGGTCTGGTGTCTTTGTGATGTTGGTCTCATGTCGGTCTGGTGTCTTTGGGATGTTGGCCTGTTGCCGGTTTGGTGTCTTTATGATGTCTTTGTGATTTCGGTCTGATGTTCATTTGATGTCCGTCTGATGTCTTTGAAATATCGGTGTGATGTCTTCGTGATGTCTTTGTGATGTCGGTCTGATGTCGATCTGGTTGGCATGGTTGGTGTGACTAGGATGTTAGCAGTAGCATACCGCCAGCGATTCGGTGACAGTGGCAGAAATCATAACAGATGGGGTGCAGTATCCCTGGACCGTGAGAGGGGCGATGTATCTGAACAGTGTCCTAAGCCAAGATCTACTACGGATTATGACCGGTCTAGGTCTGAAGGACATATCTAAAGTTAGATCAGTCAGTGGGGAAGCATGGGACAAGCCAAAGCGGGGTAAAGGGCACCGCTACCCTTTCTAAACTTCACATTCTTAGTAGAGGAATGAAAGTAAAATGCAAGAGAACAAGGCCATTGAAAGAGTGGGGATGTAGGAGGAGCAATGTTAATAGCGTCGTCCTTCCTCTCACTTTGTTTAAAGCTCTTTACTTTTTCCGGGGTCGTTTTTGCCATGCGATTCTCAGTCGCGAAAATTGTAATGTTGCCTTCATTCATACATTATTTCTTTAATCAGAACGACGGACCTTTCAAATATGTCAATAGTATTAGCATAAAAACGTTGACACTGTGTACTTTTTCTCGAGTCTAGACAACGTTCTGCCCAAACCAAAACTCTGAACAGTGCAAGGTGAATTGGCAATAGATGCAAAGTGGTATTAAATTGCCTACTCGTGTTGTAGTCGAATCACTATACTATACCAATCAACTGATACGACCAGTAGATATTTCATAATGACTTTATCATGTATTCGATGTACTATAGCAGGTTCAAATTTATAAGTTAAGATTGATTACCCTCGTAAAGGGAAGTTGACACCGTTTTATAGATAAAAGGGAAATTTTCTAGATCGCTTCATTATATTGTACTCTGCCTTATGTTCTTGTCGAAAATTTTATATTCTTCTCGGGGAAATTCACTTAAACACAAAATAAGTTGTGGGATGAAATCCTATCATCACGTATTCTTTCGTAACGTGTATTGAAATTGATTTCTTTGATTTGTTGTTGACATTATCAAACAGTAGTGGGAGTATGTGGGAGGGGAATGGCAGAACAGATGTTCCATAAATGCACCATAAATAACATATTTGATAGAAAACGTGTCATGAATTGAGGGAGAGAGAAGACGAAAGAGAGAATGAAGGAGGAAGGGGGAGGGGTGAGGGAATGGGGTTACATTAAGAAAATAATATAAGGACAGTAATAACGATGGTGATGAAGATAATAATGATAATAACAATGATAATAATAAGAAGAAGAAGGAGAAGAAGAAGAGGAAGAAGAAGAAGAAGAGGAGGAGGAAGAAGAAGATATAGAAGATTTAAAAAATTATAAAAATCATAGAAATAAGAATATTAATAGTCATGAGAGTAAAGATACTATCAGTATTACCCCTGTACCTGGTACCAAGGAGTTTCAAGAGCTGGAGTCACATCTAATTCATTCCCTTTGAACCATGTTCGGTGCCTCCAGGAAAAAAAATATGTCAGGCATGTGCTTAACTGGATCTACCTTGCAGATACTTAGACTATAGTTTTCTGTCTGGCTACAAACTTAAGGGTCGTTTTCAAAGGGGAAGATGGTTTTGTAATGATAATTAATTTTCGCTACCACTGAGCATTACACAGTGCTTACCTTTACAGGAGGCAAGTGAAAGGAAATGGTTCAAAATTTCCTGAAATATGAGTCAAAATTACTCGACTGGGCATGTGTGGGCTCTAATCTAACATGTAGCATCTTAAATAACTATACTTGAACAAATTCACTTTATATTTTCGTTTGCAGGAAGTAATCGGAAAAATTGTCAAATTGCAGGTTTTAGGATTGTAAAACTATTTTTCACAAATTAAAACTGCTATCATGCAACATACACAAATTTCTGGACGCAATTAGGCTTTTGTATTCATATTTTATAATCTGTTCAATTTTCTCTCTGTTACTTCAAATAAAAAGTGAAATATTAACGATATCTTATTTGTGACAAAAATCACTACGCAAGCTTTCCCATGAAGTTGGGGGCATCGAACCTCGGACATCAAAGGCAACAGCACACCTGTAGATTCTATTGTGCAACCTTAGAAAGGGGCAGCTGCTTGAAATAATTTGTGCCAGTTGGGACTCCAGCTCTTAAAACTCCCTGCTGGTACCCATTACACACACCTGGGCTGAGAGCGACATATCTAGCAAAAAACTTATCCAAAGATGTAAGCACTGAGAGAGGGAAGGAAGAGGGAAAGGAAGAAAAAAAAATATTTTCTTCTGCTTCCTTTCAAACGATATAGGCCTATCCTTCTTCTGAGGTACTTGTAAAATAAAAAAATTAAAAATAAACAAACAAACAAAAAATCAATCGGTTTGTAGGTTTCCAACAAAGCTCATTAAATCTCCTGCTCTTAAAAACATAAAACAGATGAATTTTGTAATAGCATGTGCAGGGTTTGCATATCTCATTCTACACTCTGCATCATCTTTTCAGCGAATTTCCAGATTAAATCTGTAATTGTTCACGTTAGTGCGCGAGCAATCGTCTTTAGGCGTAAATGCATTTACTCTTGCATTTAGTCTTTTAGTGGAATGGATTTTGGAGGTGAATCTTCACTTCACTTCCAAATCAATTTGTTCCTTTTGCGGGATCTACGCTGTGAATACCTGCAGTAGACCATTTACCGTTGAGTTGTCATTTTTTTATTATTATCATTATTATCATTTTATTGACATATTATTAAATGCCTCACGGGCGCTATTCAATGTTATTTACATTCCATTCAGAGCCATTTTCAACTATACTATACTCAGAATGATGCTAAACACATATTTCGATACATTTTGACAGTTATCGACGTTCGGCACGTTTTCGTGGGAGTGGCAAACATCGTTCTAAGCAGTGAGCACGAAACAAATTACCACTCTTGGACATCTCGTTTCCATGGTAACAGGAGGCAAAAAATGACTCCTTGATGCCCCACGATGGTGACAATTTCGAAATGACACAATAGTGAGAACGTGCTCACTTTGAATGACGCAGGATAGAAATAATAGATAGAGGGGTCATGGCGTGTGCATACGAGTTGAAATCACTGCCAGACAAACTGGCATGAAATAACAGAAGTTTCTGAAAACAGCGCAAATGCAACATGTTCAAGGGATAAATTCTGTGGCGAATGAAACGAAATAACTTGGATGCCTGTTCATAATTGAGTACATATTAAAGTCGAAACATTATTAATGATAACCATAATTAAAAACATTTTTATTATTGTTATGATTATGATTATTATTACTACTATGATTTTTATTGTTATGATTATGATTATTATTACTATTATGATTTTTATTGTTATGATTATGATTAAGATTTTTATGATTATAATGATTATTATTATTCTTATCATATTATAATCATCATTATTATTTTTATGTTATCTTTGTTGTTATTATCAACATCATCGTTATTACTATCATTATCATCATCATCATCATCATCATCATCATCATCATCATCATCATCATGATTATTGATGCCTGTCTGCTGCACTTTATATAAACCTTTGACTGTTAAATCTGTATGAATTTTGTCTAGAACTTTAAAGTGTGGTTTTTAGCTAGAAACGTCTCTTTGTCGTTCACTCTCAGAAATTTTTCCTGTTTTTAACTTGATATTTTAATAACGAACATACAGCATATTAGGAATAGAGAATACAAGTCGATCTTGAGTTTCGTCGTCTCTTAATTTCATTCATCGTCTCTTCTTCGTTTAAGACCATTGGCAGTCTAGAACACTTCAAATCATTCCTCAAAACTCGTTATCTCACAGATGTGTAAAAATGATGAATTCATTCGAGGGGCCCCGCGACTGTGAAAGTGTTTAACGGAATGTATGGCGCCACAAAAATGCTAAAAATTATCATCAATGGTATCTTCTATCGTTAGGTTAAAATGAGTTACTTTGAACCGTTAGAAAAAAGGAAGAAAATCAATAAAGTCATGTATGCATGAAATAGATAAACTTCAAACATGGTCTTTATATAGTCCTAACATCATGACAAAGCTCAGTAGAATTTCGTGAATGGGTAACCCTTTTTACACACTGAATTGTTATAGAAGTCGATTTGAATAATTTTATCCCTTCTGGATAACTCTGAATAGGAATATGCAAGCATTGACTCCTTTAGAAATATGAGAAATATAGCAATTAAACATGTTTTGGCTATAACCTTACTCTCCATCACTGCAATCTGATAGTCAGTCTGCTGAGTATGAAATGTTTTTATGTCATTCCGAGTTTAATCTATGTCCAATTCATTGTAAAAATTGCCAACCCACTCGGAAATAGATGACATAATGAACAAACCTTGACAAATTTCCTGTCGCCAATGACACAAAATTGATAACTGTGGCGTCATAGAATATAATCAAGAGGTCGGGAAAAAGACAATTCGTATTGCTCAGCTTCACATGAATAATGTCGTCCATGTATGTTCTTAGTTTTGGCCTTGAGTCATAAACTTATCACATATTTTTTTCATTTCCTTTTCGAGATGTTTCAAATGTTTATATAGAAACCGGCATGGCTATCTGATCGTATACTGAACCCCTGGTTGAGTGCGTTGTACCATTGTACAACTGTATTGTACTATTGTCTAATTGCAATGTACTCTAAGACTAAGACCGTATCATACTCTTAAATGATCGTATTATACTCCTGTCTGCTCGTACTGTACTCCTGTTTCATCTTGTACTCTTGAAAGATTTCATTGTATCCTTGAATGATCACATTATACTCCTGTATGATCGTCTTGTACTCTCGAATGATCATATTTTACTCCTGTCTGTATATTCATCTTTTACTCTTGAAAGATCGAATTTCTATACTCCTGCGAGTATTGTACTCCTGTATAAACATCTTGTACTCTTGAATGATCGTATTATACTCCTGTCTGCTCGTATTGTACTCCTGTATAAACATCTTGTACTCTTGAATGATCGTATTATACTCCTGTCTGCGAGTATTGTACTCCTGTATAAACATCTTGTACTCTTGAATGATTGTATTATACTCCTGCCTGCGAGTATTGTACTCCTGTATAAACATCTTGTACTCTTGAATGATTGTATTATACTCCTGTCTGCGAGTATTGTACTCCTGTATAAGCATCTTGTACTCTTGAATGATCGTATTATACTCCTGTCTGCTCGTATTGTACTCCTGTATAAACATCTTGTACTCTTGAATGATCGTATTATACTCCTGTCTGCGAGTATTGTACTCCTGTATAAACATCTTGTACTCTTGAATGATCGTATTATACTCCTGTCTGCGAGTATTGTACTCCTGTATAAACATCTTGTACTCTTGAATGATCGTATTATACTCCTGTCTGCGAGTATTGTACTCCTGTATAAACATCTTGTACTCTTGAATGATCGTATTATACTCCTGTCTGCGAGTATTGTACTCCTGTATAAACATCTTGTATTCTTGAATGATTGTATTATACTCCTGCCTGCGAGTATTGTACTCTTGTATGAACATCTTGTACTCTTGAATGATCGTGTTATACTCCTGTCTGCTCGTATTGTAATCTTGTATGACCATTTTGTAGTTTTAAATGATTGTATTATACTCCTATCTGTTCGTATTGTACTCCTGTATAATCATCTTGTACTTTTAAATGATTGTATTATACTCCTGTCTGCGAGTATTGTACTCCTGTATAATCATCTTGTACTTTGAATGATCGTATTATACTCCTATCTGCTCGTATTGTACTCCTGTATAATCATCTTGTACATTTAAATGATTGTATTATACCCCTGTCTGCTCGTATTGTACTCTTGTATGACTGGATCGCACTATCTGTCTCAGAATACACTGTCTGTCTGCAGAAGATATGAATTTACTTCGTAGTTGCGATAAGGTATCAGTTAATCACTTTGATCCAATCTTTAATGAGACAAACAAAGAATGGGAAGGAGACAAAGAGAGGGGGAGAGAGAGAAAGAGAAAGAAAGAGGAGAGATACTGAAAGAGAGAGGCAGATATAAAGGGAGATAGATACAGAGGAACAAAGAGAGGGAGAGAGATAGAAGGGAAGAGAGATAGTTAAAGAGTGGGAGAGAGAGAGAGAGAGAGGTGGAGAGAGAAAGAGAATCTGATCAGGACGAAAGTTTAACTTAAACAACGAGCAATAGATATACACGGAGAAAATAGAGCTGGAGAGAAATATTGATAGATAGACAGATATATGGAGAGAGAGAGAATGACAGAGAGTGACAGATAGATAAAGAGAGAGATTTGGAGAGGTGGGAGATATTGGAATTCCTTTAATGATGTCATCTCGCCAATGATTGCTTGTCACAATACATTATTATAAACACTTCATCCCTCGCCGCCCCTATCATTATATCGTCACACTTTCACATCCAACGGAAATGATTCTTTCAACTGCCCTTTGCTCGATTAATGTGACATTTACTGGCCAGATTGGAGCTCATGAGAGGGAGAAAAGAAAATTATTGATGACAAAATTAGCTGCAGAAGTGTAATGATAACTGTAAAAAAGATTGTAACGACTATGTTGATCTTTTCTGTTAGACTGTCATAAATCGGCACGACATTGAACGACACCTGTTTTATTCCACGGTGTATTTTATATCCCTCATGAAGACATGTTAGAATTTGATTTGTTATGATGTGACATTAACGCACTATACCTTCACCTAATCCCATTCTCTTTATCTGTGCATATCGAGTTGAATTATCCAATCTATTCAAGACGAGAAATATGACGAGATTAAAGATGAAATTTGTCTCTGAAATTTTGTCTGAAATTTGTCTGAAATTTTGTTTCTGATCTTCAGACGTGTGTGGTGAGCAATAGCCCTTACATTCGTAGACATGAACTGTACGTGATAATGAAGATTTAAGCTTATATGAAATTTTGAGTGCAAACTGGAGACCATGACGTGCGATTAAAACGGCAGGTGCGGGGCGTCAGCCCATCACATTCACATAGCTGTAGACAGTTCACCCAAACGCACACTAGGGGCTTGTCATAACGACCGATGTGATATCATGATGATGATGATGAGCGGACGAAGAACTTCTGTGAAAATGCACAACTGGAAATCATCTTTCATCCATGTCATGTCCATGGCAGAACATTAAAGTCAATGGAAGAAAATTATTGTCCAGATCGAAAGTGTGAAAAGATATGACTCTTCCTTATCTTAACGACTGGTGCCATTTTGATTATTTCATGATGATAATAGTCTCTGACTGATCACGGGTAATAACACCTTGAGAAGGTCGTTGACTTCGCTGATGAGCGTGGTCACTCATTTCTTATTCATTTATTTATTTACTACATGTGGGGCGGAATGCTCTCATCGGCAAGAATGCTGTTTTTCATAGGGGGGGGGGGGGGAGGGGGTCATCGTCATTTCATGTCAGGGATAATGACTTTAGCAAAATTGTATCTGAAGTGATGCCATGTTCTTGCAATCGCCACCTTTCTGTGATCATGGTAACACGCAGTCTTATGTAACAAAGCCTGGTGGTGTTTCACAAAGATTTAAGTTTGACTAAAGTCGCACTTAAATTCCTACTTTCGTGCTGTATATTACACATCACCCCATTGGCCAGATCATGCTCAGGGGACGCGCACTATTGGAAGTCTATCAATGAGAGTACGCGTTAAATACTGGA
Organism: Echinometra lucunter; assembly: GCA_029962745.1. NCBI lineage: Eukaryota > Metazoa > Echinodermata > Echinoidea > Camarodonta > Echinometridae > Echinometra > Echinometra lucunter. Next base: position 29,237,828 of record CM057160.1, on the reverse strand, counting down.
TGCGCATTGGCGCTTTTAAAAGCACGACTCTAGTCAAACTTAACTCTTTGTGAACACCCCCCGGTCTATTAGACTATTCAATTCAGTTCAATTCATTTATTTTTCCTCTTTCAACTTTTCATATTTACAGTGATGGTACAGTTTACTTCACATATTAACATACATATAGATAAACTTGCAAAATACAATGAATAAGAAAAAAAAATTGAAAGGGAAGGAGGGCCGACTAAAAAGCAGAGCTTGTAGGGTGTAGGCCCCCCTGTTAAAAGTAATTATCTTGAACTAATATTTTATGGAAAAATAACAAAAATAACAACTGATTCAGTAATTACAAAATCATTTTAAGATGCAAAACAATGATAAATATATACATAAAAAACAATCAAGGTACACAAACATCAAAGTTGCACAAAGTCACGCTACAAATTATATTCGATTGGGAAATGCAATTACCTAGTAGCTATTCAGAAGAAAGCTTCTAAGTCTCCTTTTGAAAATTTGTATTGAATTGCATTGTATAATATCATTATACAATGCAATTCATTATACTAGTCATCATTATACTAGTCAGAGGATTATCATGATTATGAATCACGTGGTTCTGTATTCAAATTCCATTGGTGGAGCGAATGTCCTATCACAAGACATGAATCTACTTTTGCCACTACCAACCCAGGTGAAGTGAATGGGTAATGGGAGTTAAGAAATTCATTATTGCCCGAATGCTTGCGCAACAGCTCTTCTAAAGCCAGTGTAATAATTCATTCATTTTACACCACATAAAAGTGCATTATGAATAATCCTGTTTGGTAGTCAATAACGATTCGTGTACTCAAAGCAATTACGTGCCAAATTATTCTACGCTATGTTGCAATGAGTAAGCAAATGTGTTATTCCGATTCATTAATGTAGGCTCCTGCGGTTAATTCAGTTTCTCGATAACAATTAATAGGATTTCAGAAGTCACTGTTCTTTTGGTATGCAGGACGGAAATCAGTTTATCTTCTTCAAATTTCTCCAGTGTAATCTCTTAATTAATGACTAGTTCAGAGGTTAATAAAGCATTATATGCTGCTGCTGTTTCTAATTGCTTCGAACTAACGCTGAACATGTGATTGGCTTATAACCAATCCTAATATCATCTGTTCTAAGACTAATATATTATGAACCTTTAAAAAAAAATTGAAGTTCTTCTTGTCATTTTGCTAAGTCTGCTAAAAGCTGACAAATTGCTTATTTGGTGACCCGGTATTTTTCATGCGACATTTGCTCTGGGCATTTTTGAGATCAGAAGTATAGGGTTAAAGTTGCAATATAGTGTAATATGATGTTTAGGGTTAGGTATACTTTTGTAACGAGGTTGGCTGAATGGATTACTGCAGGAAATAGACCGCTTTTATCGTACAATCACTAGGTATTGCAGAAGAGAGATTGCAGAGGTGAGAAGCCACTTTTTAATTCAAACGTATTAGATGGACTACAATAAACATCTTTGGTCTAATTGCGTAATTACTATTAATACAAACACACTAATCTAATCGGTAAACAGAGCCTGTCGATGATGCATTCTGTATAGACAAGTCTGTTGGAGTACCCGGCTAGTACGCTGGCGATATAGAGTATAGAGGCTGTTCTGGGGTGAGAGATTGATCCGAGATGCAATCATGATTATGTTGTAGAGCGGAGTGGTCCGGTTGATTGCGTATTGGTACGAGTGATGCAATCAATAATACTTTCATCCCATTTCGGAAAGAATAGTTTCCTTGCACGGAAGGGTTAAAGAAATTGAATTCATTCCAGGAGATGGACAGGGGAAAAGAAAGGGTAGTAGTAAAAAGTAAATGACATCAACAAAGAAAAATAGGCGAGGGGGACAGTTGAAATATGGGGATGAAACAAATAAAATGAATTTGAAAATGAAAAGAATGGAGGAGGATGGAAATGAATGACATTTAAGAAAGATAGAATCAGACAAGTAAACATTCGTAGTGTGATTTTGTTTCATGTCCGTCCCAAACCCGATGAATGTGTGTATACATGCGCATTGTCGCCAATATATTTTTATGAGCTCAATCGCCATTCTTTTTTTAAAGGAAAAAGATTCTTACATTGTTTCCCTCTATACTACGCTCGATTTAAATTTCATTCTTCTGGTGCTTATATATCCCCCAAGCAACCTGCAGGCTCCCGTCTAGGTGCTGCAACATGAGTAACACGCTCTAGTTGAGTGACTGACGAGGCCTCGACGAAAATTTTGACTTCTTTTTCGTCATCCACCCTCAATTAAACGCCACCATAGATAGTTAAGTGCGGTTGGTACAGTGTGGTTGGGAATGATAGAGAGTGTGGTTTATAAGAGTAGGTGGACCATTATCAGTTACCACGGAGAGAGTAAAATACGTTTGATTGAAAACTTTTCTTAAAATCACCCCGTGTGCTCTGGAATGTTGTGTTCTCTTCCTGTTTTGTTTCCAACTGAGAATAGCAATGAATGAAATGAAATTATGGGGAAAACAATGTTGGAGAAGAAAGAAAAAAAAAAGAAAGATTTAAGAAAACAATATAAGCAATGACAGCTGACCACTATACCTTTATCGAGGGTATAGAGCAAGAGAGAGAAAGTTATAAAGAGAGAGAGAGTTTGAAAAAGAAGGAAAAGAGAAGCGCAAAGTGAGAAGAGAAAAAGGAGATTAAAACTTGTAAGGAAGAAAAGAACAGATTTCATCCTAGTTCTTTTTAATGTTTTTCTTACGTGACATAGGCGAAAGCGATTATAGTATTTTCTTGTTTGTACAGTCTGATTATAATGCATAACACGTTACTCCACAAATCCACATCCCTGATTAATCAAAATGTTCTTCTCTGTCACGTTTATATCATTTTGTTAAACGGATTTGAGCACTTATCTTTCCATTCCCATTAAAATTGGAAGTTTTGAAGAAGGGATTTTAACGGCAATTTTTTTATTTCCTTTGCCCAACACCCACTCGTATACAGTAATTTTTCCTCGCAAAATTTCAGTAGTATTAAGGCAATCTTGGATTTCTGTACAGTGATTTTCGTCAACAAGTCGAGTTGCTTCCATTATTGAAGTGCGCTGTCATATAAATGCCAGGAACGAGGTGAAGACTACTTTTATATGCCTGGGTATATTGTATGGCAATTTTTCAAAGTGAATTTCAGCTTGTTTCTCCTAAAGGACTTTTCGTTCTACAAGCAGACGAAATTCATGTTTAAAATTATAAAACGAGCATAATTCAGCCAAGAAAATCATGGTTTATAGTAAAGGTAAAGATTGTTTGAATTATTATTATTTTTTAAAAATATATGTATGAGCCCTGTCTGTCACTTTTTGTAATCAAATTTTCGGCATTACTCTCCGTGTTAAAGATCGTATGCTCGATCTTTAATGAAAATCGCAAGTCAGAAAAAATTTGAACCAGCGGGATTCGAACCTGCCATCTACTGCTTGCCAAGTAATAATAATAATAATAATAATGATAATAATAATAATAATAATAATGATGATGATAATAATAATAATAATAATAATAATAATAATAATAATAGTAATAATAATGATAATAATAATAATAATAATAATGATGATGATAATAATGATAATAATAATAATAATAATAATGATAATAATGATGATAATAATAATAATAATAATAATAATAATAATAATAATAATGATAATAATAATAATAATAATAATAATAATATTAATGATGATGATAATAACAATAATAATAATGATAATAATAATAATAATAATGATGATAATAATAATAATAATCATGATAATGATAATAATAATAATAATAATAATAATATTAATGATGATGATAATAACAATAATAATAATGATAATAATAATAATAATAATGATGATAATAATAATAATAATCATGATAATGATAATAATAATAATATTAACTGAATTTATATAGCGCCTTTACCACAGGATACAAGGCGCTATCACTTAAAGTCTAAGAGCAAATCAAGAATTATACAAATATGTTTTCAAATCTTTCTTAAATAGGTCAAGTGAAGTACTATTACGTAGAAATACAGGGAGTTTGTTCCAAAGACGTGGGGCAAGAGATTGAAAGGAATTGAAACCAGCCTGTTTTCAGGATTTAGGAATGACATAGGAAGGAGCAGAGGTAGAACGAAGAGAATATGATGTTCTCTGTTGCTGAAAGAGTGAGGAGATGTAATGAGGAAGTGTGGTTGACAGTGATTTGTAAGTTTGAACAAGTATCCGGTACTGTATTCTCTCAGAAAGTCACGATGAACTGGAATCAAATACCGGAGATCCTCTTCTTTCTGACTCATTAATATGCAACAGTCCACCGTGGACATATAGATAGTAAATGAAGAAGTCTGTCACCTGTCTGTCACCTTTAGAAATGTGCGGATTTTTACAGTGGCTTATTACGTAATACGAACATGATTTGTATTTGGGCAGTACAAAAGGCCTTTGAAATGGCACCTGAGTTAATTTTTCGAAAGTAGTTTTCATCGTGTTATGACCAATTTCAGGATTGTTTTCCTGTATTCCTTGCTATACCATGTATACGCGTGCGTACGTGCATCCGAGACTGAAATAATGATAAAGTTATGAAAAGATTCTGTGTCTCTTTTAGCCTGTGAATGATTTACAGTTTTTAACATAGAAAATCAAAATAAGTAGTAAAAATAAAAGGATAATTTTGCTCTGTTCATCTTTCACCTGGAGACTACCCTCAGGAACATTTTTGTGTGTTAAGCTTTACTTGAACTCCTGATGGTGCACAGAGGGGGATCAGGGCCGTACGCAGAATTTTTTTCCAGGGGGGCAAGAGTATATAAAATGTTCGAAGAAACACGCAAGCGAGGGAGTGAAGCAAGAGGGCGCTTTTGCATTTTTAAAACTGAAATTAACGGATCTGGTGCACAATTTTGGTGAAATTTTGGAAAATTTTCATTAAAAAAAATAGGTCTTGAAAATTTCGGGGGGGGGGGGGGGACTGCTCCCCTGCCTGCCCCCCGCTGCGTACGGCCATGAGGGGGATACGTACAGATGATGTGAGTTGTGGGCAATCCATCGCGTTTGTTTGATGAGAGCTACCTGCACTCACGGCTATGCTGGAGAAGAGTAATGGTGTTCCGCAAGGTATTAGAGAGACTTTCATAAAAAAGGGTGAACGAATGAAGACAGAAGGAGGGGAAAGAAGATAGAGAGAGAGAGGGGGGGGGGGGGAGAAGACAGAGAGAAAGATAGAGAGAGAGAAGAGTGAGGGGGTTTGGAACTCATGGGGCACGTGAGGAAGGGAGATATGGGAGAAAAGTAGAAGAACTGTATGAAAAACACGACTTATCAGACGGATGTTGATTTTAAAATTTGGTTACAATATGGTTTATGCCTTCTTTGTAGACAGTCGCGAGACAGGAATAAAAATGAAAATGTTAATGGCCGAAACCTAGAATGCAGAAAACTGTATAGGTAAGACAGGCAAATGATGAAACTTCCTTGATAATCAGGAAACTTAAATCTGTATAGACCAGGGAAGCTGGGAGAAACACGGGGGGGGGGGGGGGAGGGTAGGAGTATATCTTTTGTTTGAAACATCACAAACAGACAGAGGAGAACAATCATAAAATGGCATATTATGAAAATAAGTAATATAACAAAGACACAATTACAACACAAACTAAGTAAAATCCACTAACTACGAGCGATGCAGTTGCATGCTCACGACTCTTTCTCTCGGTCTTCTGATGATAATGTGTACCGACGGTAATGAAAAGTGACATTACTGGAACTCGAAGTTAATGGCCGTCATTTATTGTGACTTTATCCCAAATTGAATAGGTATTCTTGACAAGTCTAATCTAAGTGATTCTGGTTGATGGGTGCTATTATAAAGCATTTGGAAACCAAGATATCCAAGATATTGTTCTCAAATTACTAGAATACGTTTCAGGAAACGGAAAAAAGTCATGTAATATAAAGATTGATGATTACTGAGTATCTTATATATATATATATATATTTAATACGAAATCGGCGATAGCAGAAACAGCATACAGTCGCCTGCAAACCACAGGTGGGCATTATGAATCTTACACCATCTAGTATCGTGTTGTTAATAGACTCCTGCATGGCAAAAATTTGAAATACCCGTGGAAAAAAGATAACAAACCTGATTTTCATTTAAACTCATTTCTCGTAATTGTATTTTAGAGTGCATGAAATATGTTCCGGTTGGTAGTATTCGGCGATTAGTAATTGGAAAACACAATCAACCATAAAATGTGATGGTCATGTGGTTGAATATTACAGTCATGTTAGGTTTAAATGAGTACACACATTCATATTATTCATTTATTTTTCTAGGCAGAGGATTTAAGTTAAGACCGAGGTATTAGGAATAAGTACTTGCAGGCTTATAAAAACCAGTGGAAATACGATTCAGACAAATCTAATTCATTGGTAAATATATGCAACATGGAAATTGTTCCTGATCTGCTTAATTGATCTTTAATGGGATCTTTGGTCACTTGTCATCCAACCCTCCAAACTTTATGAGAGTATGTCGTGGTCAAGTGGATAAGTATCCGGACTGTTAACCACAAGGTATGGGGTTCGAATCCTTGTCACTGCAATAACGTCCTATGAAAAGACATCAATTTACGTTTTGCCGCACTTGGCCTAGGTGTAGTAAGTGAGTACCTGACAGGATTTATTCCTTGAATGCACTGAACCTTTGCACTGGACGCTGCGCTTGCCAGAGCTAAAGCCGGGGTAATGACATCCAATGCCCCATGCAAGCGCATAGAGACTATATAAGAATGAAATATGCGCTATACAAGAATGGCATATCATCACTATTATTTCGGTGAAATACTCATTCATATCTCTACAAACAAAACATCAATTAGGGGGAGGGGTGGGAATTTTTTTTTTTTTACAAATTATTATTACCGGTAAATATTTGGCGTCACCTGGGCCTGGGAGGGGAAAAACGAACTTAATCGCTGTGACCCTCGGGTGTCCCCTTCCGATATAACTTTTTGGAATGTGCAGGTTACCACTACAACGGGATGCAGAGGGCACATATTTCATTTTCTGTTTTATGAGGTCGAAATCCTATCGCAAAACACATTTCATTTCATTGCATTCCATTTATTTTACCATGTTAATGATATTTTGTTGATGACATCGTTGAAGGGCATTCGCGGAATCGACTCGGAGTTTGTCCTCTTTGCTATTGCTTTTTGTTATTTCACTATCGTACTGATGTTTCGATTAAATTTCACAGATAAAACGGAATAATCAGATTTCACAGATGCAACGAAAGAATCAAATTTCACAGATACAACGAAAGAATCAAATTTCCTATCCATTATTTTTTATCATTTTTTAAACGCACAGATAGACTTTATGGGCCATGAAATCTAAATTAGAACTTCATCAGTTCATTGGCGCTATATATCAGTGATATCATATCATGCTTGGTCATAATTATTGTGTGTGTATACAGGCGGTGAGATGCATTCATCATATTGGAATAATTTGCAACCTAAACAAGTGTTGCACCTTTTTTCACTCTTTGGTGTATTATTCAATCATCGAATTGCATTACTTCCCCTTCCTAATCAACACTTATCCCTGAGATATGACCATATTTTTAAAAACGTTTTATTCTTCCCGGATAACATGCACTTTTCCTCACACTCATTACACGTCACTTACTCTTTTCATGACCCTGGCCTCATCTTATGACATCACAATGAAGCCTGACATAAACCGAACATTCTCTAATAACATTCCACCCTCAAAGGGCCGAATGTTTTCCTAGCTATAATCTAATTGGCGGTGCATCTTCAGAGCTTCCTATCAGAATATCGTCAAGTACTCGAGTTAAACATGTTAAAAGCCCCCGTGATCTTACGGCTCACACAGCAGCCTTTCTAGGGGCTTTAACGTCTCAGGGGCATCACTAGAGAATTTGGGAAACGGGGGAGGGGGGGGGGTGGATACTTGCTGACAAGTTTGCAGCATCATTTCTTACTGCAAAAAGTTTTTAGAAATCAAAGTAAGCTGGTACGGGCTGTAGCATTTCAACTAGCACACTCCATAAAGGAAAGTTCAAGCGTGTCGACAATTGTTAGCAATTTTTTAGATTTCAGACAATTATTGATGGAGGGAAAGAGAGAGAGAAAAAGAGAAAGAGAGAGAGAGGGGGGGGGGCGGTCATGCCCTTACATTCCCTTTGCATTACAATCCTAAAAGCACATTATTTACTTCTCTTTCTTTGGTTTCAGCGACTCTCTAAACACTGTTACAGGTGTACAAATTGTTTTCCCCATCACGTCGTTTTTCATGCTGGCTTCAACCATGATCATGTTTCAACGACACGGTCATGGCCGTTTACCAGGTACCATGCCCTGAATGTGAGAAAAAAAAACCCATTTACCAATGAGTGCCACCAGTAAATTGAAAAAGAGGTTAGAGTGTTCGTGGTAATTATTTGAATTTATTTGAATGTTATTAAATACAGTGAAATTATTACAATTCATGTTACCGTGGTTACCGTGGTTACCGTGGTTACCCAGGAGATTACAATTCTTTTTGAGCACATCATGACTTTCGTTGGAAAAAGTTATAGTTTCTGCTAATTTCAGGAACGTCATATTTCTACTATGAGCAATCTATGCTTTATCAATGCAAAGAGTTACTATAGACTATAGTAATTCTTTGATCAATCCGACCATACAATGCACGATTTTCAGGAAAATCTCCCCCATAGAGTATGGGCAAATTGTAATGTCTAATACGGCTGCTTTACCGATCACCTGCCGGAGAGTTTATTCATGTCATAATTTCATCAGCAGACCACAAGTGACATCCTCTCTCATTAATCACATGTGCAGTAGGTTTACCCATCAGCATGCACACACTGTCTAAAGTATGCAGAGACCTTTTACAATCTTGGACACCAGTTACATTGTAAGCTGTGTTGTAAATTTTGCATTATATCTTTGAAATAACATGAATAATGCTAGGAAACACGGAAAAGTGCCAGTTTGTCGCGCAGCCTACTGAATCTGGGTGGTCCTTGTATTAAGTCTATGGGAGTTTGAGAATTCAGTTGTCAACAGGGTTATTTATGAAATGAAGAAAAAGTGAATGTATGGACTAGAGGCCCCTTTTTACTCATGTGTTGTTTTATAATGAAATGCTGAAACCCCCATAAACATGAGTATTTATTTTGATAAACAGTCATAAAACTCTGCAAACGCTTAATATCTGTTCTGTTATTCATTTTCACCGCGGATAAACTAAGCCGAAAAAAGAAGAAGAAAAAAAAAGAAGAAGAGACGAATATCCTTTCAAATTACGAACATTTGTTTGGTAATAGATTGTTTTGAAATGCCATTGAAAGGCCAAAAGAAAATTCTCCTGTATTTTCAGTGTCATTAATGTTCCTACCTTCACTGAATGACGCTTTCCAGAGTTGAATTTATCACAAGCATTTCACCTAAACAGTTGATAGTACACTTTGTCGCCATAATTGCTATGTATATTCATTTACAGGTTAGATAGCACGACTTCACAGCTTCTCCAAATTCCTGTATTCATATAATTACCTTTAACATTTCCCCTATTCAAAGATCGGAAAAACAACTCTACCCCTTTTATTTCAGGTTTTGACATGTAAATTCTCTTTGCAATCATCACCAAGCATTCCCGTAGTTTAATTTGCCAAAGTTTCCACCACATCTAATTTCTCGGATGTATTTCATCAGCTGTATGTCAGTCAGCCATGTAATGTATGTAGAGCGTAATGTTGCGTTCCAGAGACAAGGCCCCTTTAACATACAGCAGAAACTTTATATACCTCACTGAATAGTCCATACCTCACTGCATCCCAAGGTACACGCATGGTCGTGTGCGCAGACTTATTATTGCAGTGGCGCTTCGCGTACGACGCCAAAAGTCTTCCGCGTATGAGAAAGGGGTACCCTAACACCGCTTAACCGAACATAGCTCCTTTTTCCACCCAGGGACGCGGGAGAGAGTTTGAGAGGGTTTGCTGTCAATCACCACTGCTTCATAACGAAATGCACTTTCGAACAGTTGAAGGATCTTCAGCTCTACTCAACATCCCCAGATAAAACTCCGATCTTCGGTTGATCTTAACCTTTCCAACACCATTACTGTCATTTGTAACCTTGACAGACAGGAATATGTTACCCAGAAAGATCTAGATTGGTGAAACTTGAAGAATGCGGGAAAATATTGACTCGGATTGCAACATTAACTCTATCATGCTACACCTTTTCAGTGAAACATTAAATCCGCGTTTTATCTTGGCACAGTAAAAGTAAAAAGAAAAATAACTTGAAGAAAAAAAAAAGGAATACACGACAACAGATTCTTTGAAAAAACGAATAGTGGAATCAGCTGTTTATTTGTCAACACATTAAGAATTGTTAATTGTGTTCATGAAATATTTGACCCCTTTTCTTCTTATTATTATTTCTCCTGTCTTATTCATGATACTTACTTATATTGAAACGCAAGATATATTCTCAAACACTGTTTTTCAGCTGTAGTGCATGTTTTAATTATTGATGCATTCCAGAATGATTTTAGGACGAATTTTTGTATTTCTTATCAGTTCTTTATATATTGTGTATTTTTTCCTATTGGTTGCTTGTTTTTTCATGTTACAATGCATCACTTTATATATTTGAAAAATTTCTTTTTTTCCTTTCTCTACTATTTATATTATCTTTCGTTTTCAAATTACGTTCACTCAACACTTTCAAACACAAATATCTTTGGAGAGACTTCATACTTCACAGTAGAAAAATTGAATGAATTGAATGCAACTATTGATTACAAAAAGAGCATATCGATTATGCATTTTAATTGTCGTAGTCTCACGAAGAATTTTGATAACCTATCTTTATATCTAAGTGATTTTCAAAAACAGTTTAGTGTAATTGCACTGTCAGAAACATGGTTGAAAAAATCGCATCCTAATCTGTGTCATCTCAATAATTATTCTTTTGTTGGTCAGAAAAGAGGAAATAAACGCGGTGGTGGCGTTGGTTTTTATATTTTGGATAGTTTGAATTATACGATAAAAGATGATCTTTATAACAGTAATGAATATTGTGAAGCAATATTTGTTGAAATTAATGGAAATGTAATTGTTGGTTGCATATATAGACCTCCCGGTCAATCAGTTGATAATTTTTTAGTTTACAAAACACTTTTCAACTTATTACAAAATCTATGTCATGTTATTTAGTTGGAGATTATAATATTAACCTTCTATCTGAAGGCAGACTTGTTAATAATGAATTCACTGATATATATTCTTCGTTTTCTTTTTATCCGCTTATTAACAAGCCTACACGCATTACTGCGCAATCTAGTACACTGATTGATAATATTGCATCCACACTAGAATTTCCCGGTTTTTAGCTTCTCATAACTTACTCAATAATACTCAATATGGATTTCGGGAGGGTCTTTCTACATCATTGGCTATTACTAAATTCACTCAGGATATTACCAATTCCCTTGAAAACAAAAAGACAACAATAGGTGTTTTTCTCGATATGTCCAAAGCATTTGATACAATAGACCATCATATTTTAAAACAAAAGCTTTATCATTGTGGTATCCGGGGAACGCCCTATCAATGGATTAAGAGTTATTTGAGCAATAGAAAACAATATGTCAGTGTCGATTCAGTCAATTCAAGTATGTTAGATATAGTTTGCGGGATTCCACAAGGTTCCATTCTGGGTCCATTATTATTTTTAATTTATATTAATGATATCCAGTGTTCATCAAATTTACTAAACTTCATACAGTTTGCTGATGATACAAGTATTTTTTCACTCATAATGATATTTCGTTTATTACTACTACACTAAATAATGAATTACAGAAAGTAAATCAATGGTTGAAATCTAACAAATTAGTTATAAATATGTCGAAAACTAATTTCATGGTATTTAGTAATACAAATTATAATATTGAAGACATAAAAATCCGCATGAAGGAATTTCAATTATTACATACAAACCATACTAAATTTTTAGGTGTTCATATTGATGAAAGCATGTCATGGAATATCATACAAGAGAAGTGTGCGCAAAAATTTCACAAGTTGTTGGTATATTATATCGTTTACGTAATGTTTTGCCCCCCAAAATACTTCTTACTATTTATAATACTTTGTTTCTCCCACACATATCGTATTGCAATATGATATGGGCTTCTTGTCCCAAGTGCTATTCGGATAGAGTGTTCAAATTACAGAAAAGGGCTATTCGCTTAATAACAAAATCTTCTTACTACAGTCACTCCCCCCTTTATTTCTTAAGCTCAATTTATTAAACCTACATGACATTATGCTTTTACAAACTGGAATATTTATGTATAAATGCAAAAATCGTTTACTTCCTCCGTACATTGCTGATATGTTTCCTCTTAACTTAAGTTTTCATTCTTATCAAACTCGTTCTGCTAATGATTTTCACTTTCCCAAAATACGAACTTCCTTCGCAAAATCCACTCTTTTTTTCTCTGGTCCTAAACTGTGGAGTTCTTTACCACAAGAAATAAAAAGTTCAGTTTCACTCCTTTCCTTTAAACGTAACCTTAAAAAGTACTTGATAAATAGATACCGCCTATGCTAAACAATAGTAGAGTAACATGATTTTTCTCTCCTTTTCCATATTGTTTTGTTTATGCTTATTGTTGTTTGATATTGTTATAACATATTCCATTTTATTATTTGATAAATGGAATCAGAATCGAAACATACTTATACTTTTCCTTTTACAAATACGTTGATTCATATATTGTTTCGAATTATGCTATATATTGGGAACCAGCGTTTTTAAGACTTTTTTTTATTGTCTTCTTGTTGGTTCCCTCCACAATGATATACATTTTCTTCCTTTTTGTCCTATTTTGTTATCCTATTATTGTTCTTCGTACTTTTGTATTTTTTATGTTTGTTTTTATATTGTTGTGGAAAATAAATGAATTGAATTGAATTGAATTGAATTGAAAAAAAGAATTGATTTGAAAAAAAGAAAAAAAAAAAGAAATAAAAGAAAAGAGAAATGAAACGATCCTTTTCCCGATTCTGGTTTACTTTCCAAAAGAGGAAAGGACAGCTGAGTCACGTTTGTTACATGTATGGCATGTATGGTTCCGCAGAAAGGTTTACACCAAACAAAATGGCAATCTGCAGATTCAATTTCAGTTTTAAAAAAATAAGCAGTGGGACGATTACATTTGGACTGCGGTAGTCATGGTGACCAGCGTGTTTGCAAAACTGGTTACATTTCACAATTTCTATTCACAATTCCTGAAAACTGCTTTCAAATTGAGTTTCTGAATATTAATGACTTCTCGCCAACTTTTTCCACTTATAGAAGTCATTATCAGTCATTATTGCATTGGGGATTTCTCGGTTAGTATGTCGGTCAACTGTCAACAACACAGTCTATATGGTCTAGGATGCAGTAATTCCTACTTTATTATCTATATCATTCCATCCTAAGATTAATTAATTTCCTATTCTGAGTCGCCCGGTCCGAATCCACTTGAGAATTAAAACGGATGATTTGTTTGCCTTCCATACGTACATCTGCTTCCTCAGAGGACATTGCCGTCGTAACTTCACAAGGTCAATCTGACTCCAGGCAAAGTAAACCATTATGGAAAGTCGACCATGATAGATTTTAATCCATAAGATTATGGTTATTAATCTAAACATATGATTACAAAACACACAAGAAAAAAAATCAGTACTGACCGAGAACGATCCCAGACCAGTTGTCCGTTAGGTGACTTGACGTCAGCTATCTTTCCTTCAGATATCTTTGCATCGGATTTATTTCGTGGAAATTATACGGTGTTGTTCCGATTCGTTTCGTTTGTAGGGTTAGGGTTATAATTTGAAATGTATTCAAGGTTAGGATTAGGGTAAAGGTTACCATATAATAGCGTTTGTTTGGAAAAAGGTTGAAGTTTGAAATTCGCCAAGTGTAAGAAATTCACCATGGAGCATTATTCGCCGGAGCTCATGTCGTAGCACCGCCAATGGCCATAACACCACGCACAGACCATACAGCGCATACTACGACCTTCTTTCCTGTGGTTACATACATACCTACATATTTACGTATTTGCTAGATTGCCAACTAAAACAATGCTCTGAACTACTGCATTCTTTGAAAGAATATTGTTTTTTACAAATCGACAAATATTTGAACGTCCTCACCAATCGGAAATGTATTCATTAAAAGATCGGGGGGGGGGGTGTAACATAAAAAATACAATCAATCGTACGATTGATATCAATCGTAAGTCTATGGCAAACCATGTATTTAAGAGATACAGTTGATTGTAAGATTGATTGTATCTCTTTATGTTTACACCCCCCCCCCCCCCTCTATCAGATAATCTATTGATCGTAGACTGCATCCCTGAAATAAAAGACAAATGGCAAATAATAAATCATAAGTGTGTTTCGTTCCACGGGATTTCTAGAGCTTCTGTATGGTGCGCCCTCGACAGTCGTTAGGATGCCACGGGGATCGTGATGATATCATGCTAGCGATAGAGAACGGCCAAGTCTCTCAGTTGGAGACAAGTGGATCTGGAAAATGGAATACTAAGCCTTGGTGAAATAGAGCCCCAGGGATCAAAACTGACCATTTGATTTAGAGGATTACTGCAGGAGTATTGCGTTCCAGAAAAGAGTCAAATTTATCTTGCATTTGTTGTAAGAGTATTACCAGGAAAATGGCTGTATTTTACTTAGCGTGGCTTTGTTGCAATTTCTTTTGAATTATTTAAAGGAAAATCGCACCAGGTCAAATTTATGCACTACTATCATGCCCGTGACTTATTAAATGTCAAAAGGGAATAGGGCATGGGGTTTATGAGAATCATATTTAGTGTTTCATCCATCCAAGGTTTAACTATGAAGGATCAAAAGTCTAGAGAGCTTCGAATAACAAAAAACTTTGTAGATCCACGGACAATATTAGTGATAATCCTTTGCCGACATCTCTCTAAGAGACTATTATTTTATGAGCTGTGGATATTGACGTGGAGGAGTCGAACAGACCATTTTGCTCCGGGCCTTCTCCGAATACGTGATGACATAGAATGATCAGGACAAATATCTGTCAGCATTTTGTATTCCCCTTTTTCCAGTTCATCCAGGGCTTATTTTCTCTTCTAACATTGTTTATTCACCAACATAAATAATGAGAATCGTCGTAGTTGCAAGTGGAAATGTTGTAGATACCGTATGCATCTGAAGGCCGAGGTAATACTTACGGTAAAGCCCTTTGATGAAATGTAAATTGGAAAGACGTCTCACATGCAATAATTATACTTAGTGTCTTTTGACGAACAGGTAATGAAACTACTTTCATTGTGGATTGCCCTTGATTACATTATGGGTTTCCAAATCATGCACATTTTCTTATCTTTTGTATTCCTTTCTTTTCTGGAGACGAGTTCATGAGTTCTCGTTATCTCATTCATCATATAGCTTTTAGGTCATTACATTAACCTAATACCTTTGCTTCAACCACCATATTCCGTTCGGTTTTAAATTCAGACACAGATGTAAACTAGTTAATGATTTGATTTCTAGCGAGTTCGTGTTTTTAGCGCCCCTTCCTTCTGGGAAACGAATCCATTTTGTCACTGAACCAACCTGAAGTGCCTTGGATTTCTCAGATTGAGAATAACCAAGTGCATTTCAGCTGTCAACATTGATCACTTTCGTAAAACATCAAGGACAAATCTGTTTGGGGGGAGTTTTAGAAAATAAACGATGAAAGCTAAAAAAAAAAAAAAAAAAAGATAGACACCCAAAGAATGTTGAATAACTCTTCTATAAACTTCATTTACCCTACGTTATTCAACATGTTCAGTGCAAGAACTGTGTTGTCTTCATTGTCTAGATTATGGTTGCTCTACACGAAGAAACTAAAAACTGAAAAACAACACTTTGAAGGTATATAACTTGCCATAAAGTCATACTTAGTCCTTTTTTAATAGTAATACTCTCTATTTTCCTCCTTCAGTTTACACTTTATTCTATCACTCTTGCTCTCTCTCTCTTCTCTCTTTCCCTCCCTCTCTCACTTGCTCTCTCTCTCTCCACTTGCCTTTCCAACGAGTAACTTTTTCCACTTGACATACTCTTTTTCACAATATGTTAATCTGATTAATTTAATTTAATATATCATTGACCTAATTGTTTTTTATTCTAAGTACTCTGCTTTCTTTCTGTCTGTAATGCTCTCCCTTGCTTCTTCTTTCTTGCCTCTTGTTTCTTTTCTTCATGCATCACTCTGTTTCTGTTTCTTTTTTTTAATTTTTATTTTTTATTTTTTACTGAGAGTGATCTATAGATTGTATGTTTTCATGTACATGTTTCTATATTTGTAAACCACCGACTAGTGTAGGAGAACCTTTTAACAGGTACTAGTTTCCTTTTGGTTATCCCTGGCCACTAGTCGGTCGTATTTCTAATTTTCTATGAATTTTGTACATTTAGTTTCTTTTGTCTGAAATCAAATAAATGAATAAATAAATAAATAAACAAACAAATAAATAAATAAACAAACAAACAAACAAATAAATAAATACTTAACTCTGGTGTTAATAGAGACCCCTAACCAATGATTCACTCTTAGAAAAATGTGCCGATTAGAACCCTCTTTTGTCCCGTATTTAGAACCTCCAGAAAGAGGGTTCTATAAAGGGTTCTTGGTATTTTTAAGAACCCCAAAAGTTCCTTTTACAACCAAAATGGTTCTAAAGACCCCTTAAGAACCCTTTAGAGAACCTTTGTATACTAATAATAGTTCTTTGAAGAACCTTTAAAGATTCCAAATAACATGAATGGGACAAGAAAAGGTTCTAATCAGCACCATTTAAGAGTGTTTGCATTTTAACCCATTCGTGACAGGAATTATTTAAAGCCTAATTTGATCAGCTTTTATTCTTCAAATTGGCAACACCAACATTTTTATTTTATTGCTACATTTTCCTTATAAAACGTCATGTATCTGAAATGAATATAAATTGACAGAAATCATGATGAGAAGTCAAAAAGTTGCCAATTTGTAGGGGAAAACGGTGATTTTAAACCTTCTATCACATTGCCAATTTAAGGATTTTAATGCTTATTTTCCTTTAAAATTTTTTTAGCATCAAACAACGAATATTGACGCAACCAAAATGGGCACAGTTTGTGTAGAATTTTTTGCTCTTTCTGCTCATGTATTTGGTATGATTTTTAGGGCTTTGCATTAAAAGATATTAGGCAAACCACAAAATGTGGACCTCTGTCACGAATGGGTTAAATAAGTTCGGAACTTTTATACTGCATAATGATGTACAAGTCGTTACACAATGAAGTACGCAGAATTCTAAAAGGAGAGAATTCGATTAAAAAAACATCATTATCCCATGTTATCCAGAGCCAATCCCATTCTAGAAAAAAAAAATTAAAAAGAAGAAGGAAGAGATAATCGAATCCCGAAATGGGGAAAATTCTGCCATCACTTATGATATATTGGTTGGGCAGTCGGCATAAGTTACAGACGATACAGCGTGAACGGTGTGTTGTTACTTGCCTTCCCACCATTCACATTAAGACGTGCGTGAAATTACACAAGTCAAGCGACTCACCACACTTTGACCACACATTCACACCCAACCTATAGACCCTGTTCACATGGAAAAACTGTTTAAAAACTGAGTTTGAGCGAACTCGCCTCCTGCAGTAGTAACGCAGTTTCTTTTACTGCAGCAATATGAATTTTGACTCACTTAATTGAACTTTAACTTTTAATTCAGAGATGTCTTCATGAGTGTTTTGCAGAAATATCTCCTTCAAAGGCCATTACCCCGTATTTTTCCTCTCTCGACTTTTTTTTTTTGTTTTACCCCCATTACCTGTTTTCATAATCCTGTTTCTACTACGTTTTAATCCCCTCAACCCTATCTGGCAGCTCTTGTATCATGCCACTACCCTGAAATACATATTTTGATCCGTAGCATTAAACTGTACATCTTAAACAGTTTTTTATTAAAATGAGTATGCATTGTGTTTTTTTTTTGTACCTACAATTTGCTCGTATGCATGTATGTATTTATTTATTTATCATTATTCATCCTATTTATTTCATATCTTTATACAGAGGAACCTGTTCAGCTACATATTAAATCAACATCGAAAACAAATTATGAGGCTGGTTTACAACAAGGCTTTTTTGAATTAAAAACAAAAGACCACAAAGATATTATGCAAGATACATGTACAACATACAAAACTGACAGGGCTAACGCAGGCTTACACACCTACCCATCAACACTCTCATCGCCCCTTCACACTCACAGGTACACTCACATACGCTCCCTGTTTACCACCTGTTTACATACAGCTTACACATTAAAGATCAAGAATAGAATTAAGATGAAATCACACCTCCTCATAAAAAAAATTAATTTCCAGGATTGATGAGATTAAAAAAAAAGCGGCTGTGGACTGGGCAGATAGATATTCATCCGATTAAAGTAGTCATGGACATATCATAACCCTACTTTGGTAACAATTACTTTATATTGTGGCTAACCATGCGATGCGTTTTATATTTTTCGTTTTGTTATTGATATCGATATTTCTATTTTTCGCATACAGTACTTAATGACGTACATTTTACCGCGTCGTATATAACCTGGGACTGCGAAAGTCATTTCCATTGCAATAGATGTACATAGTTTCAATTTCATTTTCAATTTGAAAAGCCTTGGGCGATACATTTACACAGCTTTGTAAACCCATGCACGTGTAGTATCTATAGAATATCGGATAACATTGTGGGTTTATTATTAGAATGCTCTTTTCTAAATAAGTGGGGGTACAGATTCACAGTCACATTAGAATGTGATATGGGAATACACGAATATCAAGATATATGCTACTGCGAGGAATTGAAATGTACTGGCGGTGTGGGCTAAGCCAATGCTTTCTACCCGGAGTTTAAGAAGTGAAATATCGCACACAAAAATGATCAAAAATTCTTTAAAGCTGAATGCTCCTTCTTTTTACCAACTTTAAAAGCAGCAACAACAGCATTAACAGAAACATCAACGACAACAAAATTGAGAAGAACAGCAAGAACTAAAACTACTGCTATTTAAAAACATGGTAGTGCATTGAAACGAACACTTTAAAGTAACGTAAATGTGTTTTATTCTACCTTGGCGATGTTATAGAAAGTCCCTTCAGCTGTTCAATGTGACGGCTTTCCTTCTATGCTGCTGTTGTCGTTCCTTTAAGCGTGTTGTTCATGTTGATTTATCTAGTCAGTTTGATTATTTAAACATATTTCACGGGGATTACAAGATCAGTAACATGATTTTTTTCTTCATCTCGGTCCTGAAATTAAAAACTTGAACATCAAAGCAAGTATGGAAAAAAAAGAAATATGACGCCATATAACAAGGTGCAAGAACATGAAGAAATACATGATTGTATGCAGATGGGAATGAACGAAATGTTTAAAAGGAATTATTAAAATTTAAATTCAAATTTATTTTCCACATTTCCATAAAAAAAAACGAAAACAAAATATAACATGACAAACAAATGCATCCAAAAGGTCATAAAAAATTCTAGAGTAATAATTATGTCAATTACAAGAAATGATAGAAAGAAATCAAGGTGAAATATGAAATTATATAGACTTTGAATTAAGCTCCCATAGTGGAATGTTTCCGCTTACTCATCAAAACCGCCAACCATTCCATTTATTTCTCATGTAACCTAGGCAATGTCCTGAAGACGAAGCTTTCAATGTGAAGTGGGATTCGCCTTCTGTCCCCCTAACGACAGTCATTTGTCGATCCCTCTAGGTCGAAAAGGACCATGGGCTTCCTGCATGTTGAGCCAGTAAGTGATGGCTCAAGACATGCTGTAAGCTAACATGGACTAAATGGCGTCATGATAGCTACAGCACAAAGCTCTCTCAGATCATTTCAGAAGATCTTACTATATATTACTATCGCCCTATCTTTCTCTTCATCTGCTCCATTTCTCTTCCCTTCACTTCTTATCTTACCTACTTTTGGCTCCTTCCTCTAACCTTGATTTCTCGTTCTTTCTTTTAGAATTGATCTTTCTTTCTTTTTCTCTTTTTCTCTTTTCTCTTTTAAATGTATTTTTTCCCCCTGCCACTTCTTCCTCTCCATTTCTTCTCATTCCTTTCCTTCCCATTTTCCTGTATTTCTTTCCCTTTCATCTCTCCTCTCACTCCATTATTTCTTCAATGGCTTCTTCATTCTTTCTTCCTTTTCTTTTCATTTCCCCCATAATCTTTGCAATGCTTTTGCTCCTTTCTCTAGTTCTTTTTCCTTCCTTCCTTCCTTCCTTCCTTCTTTACTTTTTTCTGTCTGCTTCTCATTAGTCTCTGATTCCACTGATTTTCCCGCTGTAGCATTTCCATTCCTATCTCTCTTTCTTCTTCTCGGTCCTTCGTTCCCCCAACCTATCCATTTTTGGACCTGTTATAAAAACTCTTCCCGATCTATATCATTTATTGAATTCTAAATCCTGTAAATCTGATTACTAGACGTGAGACATGCTATTGAATCTTGGGAGAAGATCCCTTGGCCTCAGCTGAAGGGAGTAAAGAGCTTTAGTTTAAGGTTTATCTTTGATCCTTCACCTCTCAAATCACAAGTTCCTTCCTCTAGCTGTCTAGTACGTCTGTAACGCTGTTTCCAGGATGAACCAGTACGGCATGATATTAGGAGGGAGGGAGGAACATGGCCGTCAATCAGGAGGGTGACAAGGGAACACGCCCCTTTAAAAATAATGGCGAGGGAACATAACAGGCTATGTCCCTCCAAATTTTAAGCTGAGGACATTTGTGTGCGTGTGTGTGTGTGTGTGTGTGTGTGCGCGCATGTGTGTGAGTGCGCGCGTGTGTGAGTGTATGTGTGTGAGTTTTACCGAACTTTATACTACCCCCAATTTTCGAGAGTGTTCCCTCTAAAATATAAAAAAGAATTGACTCCCCTGGGCTAGTGTGCAGGAAAGACAATTGTATTACCGAATGTGTCCATGGACATAAAACGAATGAAACTGCAATCACTATTTGAACATGCCCAGCTTCATAAGAAAAAAAAAAGAGCTTTAAAATTTGTTTATGTTTATATGATGAAGCTGGATGCAATTCATTCATTTCCTGAAGCTGGCACTCTGTCCTGTCATTTACAATTTTTTGTTCTCTCTTTTTTCTTGTGGCGAAGGTATGAGCAAGTACGCTTGGCCACCACATCTTCTTGATATGAAGGATTTGATAATAATAATGATAATAAGAATAAGCGATAAAAATAATTGAAAATCAAATGAAATCGTGCTTCATATACTATACAATATATTTTTGTTTATATATGACCATATTCACTGTAGATCTAAAACACTTTTTATAGCAATTATGTATATACGATACGGACCCACTTCGCCATTGACTTTGTGCTGTTAATATACACACAGTTCTATCAGAGTCTGAATGAAGATGGGGGGGGGGGGGATAAGAGGGTTACCCAAGAGATTAACTGATCTAGTTTATTACAGATATAAGAAGACCATGCTTCTATATATGATCACCTTGGTCAAACATAAGGTCACTCTTCGTGCCAAGTTAATCAATAATTCCCATGGTCCCAGACGCACATATCGGTGTTCGTATATCCAGGATCATTTGAAATTGCTACCGGCTTTGACTACATATGTATGTTGTGTATAGGTCAAATTATCTCTCAGTGAATGTTTTGAGATTTTATCAGGTTTATTACGCATAAGGCTGTATTGAGAGTGTAATTTTGATTGCTACTATCTCTAAACTAATATCAAGAATGAATCTCAACTAGTGCATCCCAAGGGAGAAGTGATAAAAAGAAAAAAAAAACAACTTTATCTTATTCAATAGAGTTTGATTTATTTCACATGCACCTAAATTTGGTATTTAAAGAGGGAATTGACAACAACAAAAAACCGATTACATTTTATATAAATATCTAGGGAACGTGTTTCAGTTCAGAGCCTTCGTTATCATATGACTGAAGTTGGATATTTGAGGCAGCTAACTTTTTTGACGTGGACAGGAAAGTTCGGTTCGATGACCCCCACGGGCCCCAAGAAAAAAAAAAGAAGAAAAAAACGAGAAAGAGAAAAAAGGAAAAGGAGCATGCATCTGGAAATGGAAGGAAACAACGTCAGGATGTCATAATTTAACCTTGGAGGAGATAGCAATAAGGGGACATCAATTCTGTTTGCTGAATTGAAAACATCTAGTAGAAGACGTCAGTAGGCTGAAAAATTTGAACCTTTCTCATTTCCCTTCTAAATAAGTAATGACCACAAATATGGACAGCACAAGTATTTAGGAGAAAAAAAAAAGGCAATAATAATAAGTAAAATCTTGAATCAAGCCTGGGGTTGAAAGAATCTTCCTAGTGATTTAGTCCTTGGTGAAGCGAGAGAATTGATAAAGGAGCAGTTGGTTTGCCATGGGATCATGGTAAGGGTACATTAAGTCATTATTATGATTGGTTGAGTGAGAAGTCGAGATAATGATGGGTAAAGAGGGAGTTAGCTTGCCTCGGGGCAAATAGAGATGACGAACGATGACTTTGAGAACAGCAGATGTTTTTCTTCTTTTTTATTTTTGCAGACTTGTCATGTGGAGCTGAGAATTACAATGGGTGATGAAAATGTTGTGAATCTGTTTTAGTAGTAATAACACCAGTGGAGGTTGCATGTTATCGAGCCCCTGTGGTCTTTGACTATGGGTTTCGGGGATGTGTAGCTTCCGGGGGGGGGGGGGGGGCTGAGGGATGTGGGATTTCATGTGCGGGTAGGTGGGGGCTGCTCGCGGGTGGAGTCGTCGGTGCTGCCGGTTTGTGGGGCCGAGAGTGGTTTGCTGGAGAGGGTGGGTGCGATTTTCTTGTTTGCTGATTGAATTTTGCTTGCTTCTTTTATTTGGAACGCATTTTGAAATTGTCTCCTTCTATTGCGACAGTGGGGTTTCTGGGAGGGACTTTATTTTTTCAATAATAATAATCATTAATAGGTATGCACCATAAACCATGTCTTTGTTTTTGGTTTAAATTTTTTTTGGGTTTTTTTTTTTTACATTACTTTGCTTTGTCGTGATTTTATTGTACATGTATTCATTTGTTGTTCATATGCTTTTTATGTATGTTGCCTTGTATAGTTTTAAAATTGTATATTGTACCTTTTTGAAGAGGTGAATAAAGACAAAATGAAATGAAAAATAAAATAGATTTGTAGTATATGTAAATAAAAGAGAACTGTTAATGGGCTAGCACCATGAGTGTCCTTGAACGGTGTGTTTGTGTGTGCTTTATAAGTTTTCCCCATTATTATTATTATCATCATCATTATCATTATTATTATTATTATGTCCCGAAATTATATCATTCACCGACGGTTTTAAGTAAGCAGATAAGAAGCGAGACGTGGTGATTGAAACAACAGAGCGTAAGGGGACTATGAAGGATTGAATTATAAAACGAGATTTGATATTCTTAGTATAATTTATTTCAACTCATCCACTCGTTTATTTTCGTGTATGTCTTTGTAAAATCTTCCCCTAGTTTTCATATTACTGTCACGTCGAATTTAGAGAGACCTCTTTTTATGATGTTTTATGTATTAGATGGATATGAGAAGCCTTGTATTTTTAGATGTTTCGGATTATTATCCAATGCATAAAGCTTTTTTCAGAGATAACTTTCATCATGTCATTTCCCAATATGCCAAAGGCGCTATTTATACTTTATCCGAACTAATCACTTACATATTTTGCTTTATGTATTCTTTATATTTCAAACTTTACTGCAATAATATAATAATCGAAACTCTAATCGAGACGTTGAAATCAAAAGAATCAATCCGAACAAACAGACAACAAAACAAAAACAAAAAAGAATAAAAGAAGAAACAGATCAAAAAAGTAATCGTGATCAAACTCTGATCGGTAAGCCGTGCTGCCTACGGTAAATTACCTCGGCAATGACATCCAAGTAACAGA